>VDFB02270651.1:37897192-38085616 GCA_007258455.2 Sequoia sempervirens | reverse complement strand
AAAATTATTGGAGACAGAAATCAAGGGAATTATGGCTAAAGGAAGGTGATTGAAACAAATAAAAAATCATGCTTCTACTCAAATCAAAAGGGAAATACAATCAGTTCTTTCGATCCAAAGTGTTGCAACTAGAAATTAGATCACAAATAAAAAATAAATACATGAGGAATGGGTAATTTTTTTTCAAAATCTTCTAACTGCTCCTGGGGATAGGTTGTTATAGGTAGATTAGGTTGAGTAGATTTTAATGGATGCAATACTAAATATTGTCACTCAAGAAGAAAATGAGAGCTTGATGAAGCCTTTTGCATTAGAAGAATTGAGAAAGGTTGTCTTTTCACTTTCACCTGATAAGGCTCCATAGCTTGATGGTTCTACAACTTTGTTTCTTCAAAAGTGTTGGGATTTATTGGGATTTGATTTTCTATTAATATTAATATTAATATTAGCCTTAGAAGAGTCAAGGAAAATGGTGACAATGTTAAAGTAATTTAATGTTACAAATATTGCAATCTTGCCAAAAATCAAGGACCCCAAGACCTTTGCAGATTTTAGACCAATCTCTTTATGTAACACAATCTATAAAATCATCACAAAAGTAATATATCTCATATTGCAACATCTCATTCCCAAAATTGTTTCACAGGAGAAAGGTGGATTTGTACTAGGAAGGGAAATGGCTAAAGGTGCCTTGGTTGCTTGTGAAGTGCTTCATTCTATCAATTCTAATCATTTATCTTCTTTCATTGTAAAATTGGATATGATGAAAGCCTATGATAGAGTTGATTGGAGTTTCTTAATGAAAGTTTTGGCTAAATTTGGTTTCAGTGGTAAATGGTGTAAGTGGATCTTGTCTTGCTTAACAAGAGCTGAATTTTTAGTAATAATCAATGGCTCACCATCAGATTTTTTCAGTGCTTCACAAGGGGTAAGACAAGGCGATCCACTTTCTCCTTATTTTTTCATCATTATGGCTGAAGAATTAAGCAAAGTGATAATAGAAATGCATAACCAAGGTCTTTGGCAGGGTATTCATATTCCACACAAAGATATTTCAGTCACTCATTCTCTCTTCATTTATGATACTCTTTTTTTTGGTAGGGAAACTCTATCAGAAGCTACTCAGATAAAGTCAATCTTAGAAAAGTATTCTTTAGTCTCAGGACAAAAGATAAATGCAAACAATTCTAAGATTTATGTTTTTTAATTCAAAGCCATAAATCAAAAGCAAAATTGTTAAAATCTTAGGATTTCAACTGACTGAGTTGTCCTACACCTATTTAGGAATTCCATTTTTTATGGGAACAAACAAGATCTATTATTGGACTAATGTTATAAAGAGAATAAAGGCAAGAATTTTAGCTTGGAAAGCTAGATGCTTATCTCTATCTAGTCGGATAATGTTGATAAAATCTTTTCTTTCAGCAATTCCAAACTATTTTTTAGCAGTTCTTAAGGCCCCAAAATCAGTTGTTAATCAAATTGAGAAGCTTATCAGGAATTTTTTATGGAAGGGTAACATGAATAATGAGAAAAAGGTACCTTTAATCTCCCTATATAACATGTCTTGAGATAAATTCAAAGGTGGAGCAGGTATACATAATATCTCAAAAAGGAATATGGCTTTTGGGGGGAAGTTGGTGTGTCAATTGTTTTCTAAACCAAATTCAAAATGGTGTAAGTTAATGCAAAGTAAGTATTTAGACAATCAAAATTTGGTGAGAATTTTCACTGTTTCCAATCCTCTAGAGGGCTCAGCTATGTGAGATTTTATTATTTCATGTAGGAAACTCATCACTTCTTACATTTCATCGGAAGTGCACAAAGGAGAAGAAGTTAAATATTGGAATGAATCATGGAATGACTATCTTCATTTGAAGGATATAAAAGAATTACAATCAGCCATACCACTTCTATCCCAACTATGGGGTAGTAAATTAATAGACTATGTCCACACAATAGATGAAATAACTTGTATCTTTTTATAATGGTGGTTGATGTTCTAAGCAAGAATTTTACTCATATGCTACTAGAGGGCTCCATCAAAGGTGTCAAACGGGCCTCCACCCTTGAACCTACTTCCATTCAACAATTTGTTTATGACACTATATTATTTGGGAAGGCTTCAGTGGTGGAAGCTAGGAAAAGGAAAAGTTGCCTCAATCTCTATGCGGCTTGTTCAAGTCAGTGTATCAATTATAATAAAAGTATGATCTATTTTTTAACTGCACTCCTGGTCTATAGGACCCTGTGACTACTGTTTTAGGCTGTGTGAGTGCCTCACTTCCTTCATTGTACCTGGGCCTCCCTCTCACTATCAAGGAAGTCACTCCCACTTTCTAGAATACTATTCTTGAAAAGATAAAGAGGAGACTTACTAGATGGAAAGGCTCCCTCTTAAGTCATCCTGGTAAACTGTAGCTCCTCACTGCTACCCTTCAAGGGATCCTAGTCTATTTTCTATCCATGTTCAAAATTCCCAATTACATTGTTGAGAAGTTTGAAAAGATTCAAAGATTTTTCCTTTGGTCTGGCACCAAGGATACGAAGAAAATGTCTCTTGTCAGTTGGGAGAAAGTTTTCCTCCCCAAATCTAGGGGAGGGTTGGGCATTAGAAGGGTCCAAGCTACAAATAAAGCTCTGTTGGCCAAGGTTAGTTGGGACCAGTTTAATGAGTGCCAAATATCTTGGCAATAACCCCCTCATAAAGTGTATTGAGAATGATCACCCTCGCGGGTCCCTAGCCTGGAATAATATCTACAAAATGAGGAAGCTACTTCAAATTTGTCTTCATTGGAAGCTTAGTAGAGGCAATTGTATATGTTTCTGGGAAGATCCTTGGCTACTTGAAACCCCCTTGGCCAATTTTGAGTTTAAAAACCTCATGGCACCTGTGACTCATTTTTTTGGTATGAGGGTTTGCGACTTCTTATTGGTTCCCCTAGTGCCAGGAGCTGGAAAGACCTAGGCTTATGCAGCCCCCTCTCACCTAACTTGAAAATCCTAGCTAATTACCTACAAGTGAATCTCTCCTTTTCTAGAATGCCCTTATCTGATTTTCAAGATAATTTCTTTTGGTCTCTAGAAAGCAAGGGAAACCTATCTATTAGGATGACTTATAGTCTTCTGTTGGACAAGGGTACTCAAAACAAGATTTGAAAGCAGGTCTGGAACCGACATTTGACTCCAAAAATATTTTTTTTTCTGGTGGACAGCTTGTCATAATAGGATTCTAACCCAAGACAACCTAAAAAAAGGGGCTTTATGATTATGAATAGGTGCATATTATGCAAATGCAATAAAGAATCTATTGATCACTTGTTGCTACATTGTTCGTTTGCTGCTAAGGTTTGGGACCTGGATTTTCAAAGGTTGGACACTCACTAGACCTTGAATAAGGATTTAAATTCCTTTATTGTTGGTTGGACTGGTTCTTTCCAACATCCCCTTCCCATGGAAATTTGGAGACAAACTCCCCCTATCATCTGATGGTGCCTCTGGAAGGAAAGGAACAATTGGATCTTCAGAGACATTGAAAGGAGTCCCAAGGGAGTCTTTGGCATTGGGTCTAGACTTATCTCTGAAAGTATCTCCCTGTACAAATGGAAACCTCTAGACAAAGCCCCAACAGAGTGGGAGATTAAAATGGAAAAATTTTGGAATCTCAATCTTGGGACCAACTCTTTTGATGCTTCCAAGTCCACGACTAGAGTAAACATTGTTTGAAAAGCCCTGAATGTGAATTGGTTTAAACTAAATTTGGATGGTGTGGCTAAGGGGAATCTTTTTTTGGCTAGCATTGGGGCTATCATTAGGGATTGCAAGGGCAACTTGGTTGTTGGGTTTGCTAGAGGAATTGGTATTTACTCTTCTTTGAAGGCTGAGTCATGAGCACTTCTCAAGGGCATTGAGATTGTTGTCACTCCGGGCATAAAAAACCTACACATAAAAGGAGACTCTTTGTGTGTGATTGACTCTCTTAATCATGGTCAGTTTCTTAGTTGGAATATCAAGGACATTCTAGTTGACATAAACCTTTTGGTCTCAAAATTGGATAGCAAATATTTGACTCACATTTATAGGGAAGGAAATCAAGTTGTCGATAGTCTGACTAACTTGGAGTCCAATTGGAATTTATGCAAGTGTTGGAAGAGGCTTGAGGAGTTACCTATTACTATACAAGGATTAATCCTTATGGAACAAAGGAAAATAATATTCAATGATGGTTAAAAACTTATATATTAATGGGTACAGGTGGCTCCACTCAATGGGTCCGTTGGTGATGTGGATTTGGTTGAGTGAGGTGGCAAGGTTAAAGATGGGTGTTGCATGGATTTTTTAGTTCCTTACTACTTATGGTGGGGCCTTTGGATTTTACGGGTTGTCTTCTCAATTGTACTACACACCTTATCATATCTCATGGGATGCGTGTAATGAGTTATTAATCGCCAATCTTTTTAATAATTGAAATTTAGGCTATCTTATGATTTGCATAAGATCTTTTGAGTTGTACTTAAAAATTTCAAATCTCCCCCCCGTGACTAGCTAGCATGGGGAAATGTGTAACTTTAAAATGATCCTTGACATAATGGATACTAATTATCCATATTTAATTAAAATTGGCTTATCCTATATCTCTTTCATGATAATCATAGCCCTGTGGAGCTGGCATCATCAGAAATGACCACTAAAGCATGCAAAAGTTAGGTTGCTTTGATTACTCCTTGCTATCCCAGATGGTAGAGGAATGATAGTTTTAAAAAGGCTAAATTCACCATCGAGCAATCATTTTTATGGCTAACTTTGTTTCTCTAGGTCTGCTATTGTGTGTCGTGGGTCACAATGGGTGGAGATAGAGTAATAACCAAGCCTAATAATTGTGAGGAGTTTCATAGTGACCCCATTACTTGGCACATTTGTAATAATGGTGGTCTAGCACCGCTTTTAGAGAATCTTGTGGGCCACAATGAGTGTTTGTCGGCCCAGTTTGTTGGTTCATGGAAGGATAGGAGGGTTACCATGGGTGGCATATCTTTTGAGGTAAATGAAGAGGTTATTGGAAAGGCAATGGGCCTTTCTTGTGATGGAAAGAATTACAAAAAACACAACAAAATGCAAGACTTGGAGAGTCTCAACGCCTTCTTCAAAGGTGACGAGAATCCATTTCGGAAGCAATCTGGTTTTGACCGCAAGGTGCTACCAAAACCCTGGGACAAGGTGTGTCTTGCATTAATGAAATAT
Organism: Sequoia sempervirens; assembly: GCA_007258455.2. Lineage (NCBI taxonomy): Eukaryota > Viridiplantae > Streptophyta > Pinopsida > Cupressales > Cupressaceae > Sequoia > Sequoia sempervirens. The sequence continues at coordinate 38,080,375 of VDFB02270651.1, read as the reverse complement.
GTTACTTTAGAAGGTCAATTCAAGGTGTTTTATTTTTACCATTTGTTGTTGTTAAACCAATTTAGGCACAATTTGACCCTCAACTTTCTATTTTTTCTACTCACCCCTCTGGAAAATTTGGGTAAAGAAACCCTCAAAGCTATCGCTCTCAACCCAGATGATCTACCCCCCTTACTACTACATCAAGGCCTAATCCTTAGGCTCTACCAATTTCATCTTTCCCTATGTCCTCCCAAACTCATCTTTGTTGTGTGTGTTGATGAACTAGAACCCCCTAATGTGGCCCATGTTAATCCTTCCCCTGCTACTGATGAGGGTTCTAAGAGGAAAACCCCCACACCTGAAATTGAACCCATTTCTAAACTTAAGCCCAAACCCCCTTCTAAAAAGAAGAAATGCATGACCGGTATGGCCCAGTCTAATGCAGTGTCCAGGTTATGTGAGATAAAACATAAACCTGTCAAGAAGGACAACGAACTCACTACCAAGAAGAAGGGGAAAAAAATTTCTCGGAGCCAAGTGGACTTGTTGGCCTCTAACAGGGAAGGTAGGAGCAATGAGGAAAAAAAATCCAAGGGAGACACCATGGTGGCTATGAGATTTGAAGTGGGGTTGGAAAAAAATAGTGTGAGGAGGTCCCACAGACTGGCAAAGAACAAAAAAGGTGCCCTAGTTGATGATATTTCCATTGATTCAAAGCAGACTGGCAGCAGGATTGAAGGCAAAAAAGACACTATTGAAGAGATGAACGAAGGGTTTGTGGAAGGCACTAGTAATTTTATTGACATGAATAGGAGGCTTAATGAGGACTCCACTCACTCCTCTAACTCCAGAGCTAGCGAGGAAGAGGAGATCCTGAGTAGGAAGGGAAAGAACGAGGACCCCAGTGTGTTGCAGGAACGGGTTGCTAAACTGGAGCAAAAATTCATTTGTCTAGCCCAGTTCACGGTTAAGATGATCCATAGATCTAATGTCACTCTGTTTGATGTCATCAAGGAGGAAGCCAATAAAAATTATGAGGGAGATGGACCCAACTAGATTCGGGATGATGTACTAAATCTCCTGGTCTAGAAATGGGAAAATGTAGATAGTTAGTGTTAGGGTTTGGGTGGTACTAGAATTCTACTGTTAATGTGTTGTGTCTGTGTCCTATTTCTATTATTTTTGGTTATAGAATTTTTGATAATGTTTAGAAATAGATCCTTTTTGGCCCTTTGGGCTCTCCATTTAAAGGGTACAACACCCTATAAATGTTGCTTATATAATAAAAAATAGATGAAATAACTGGTAGAGTTGTATGGAAATATTTCACTGTGACAACAATAATAGATGCTCAACAACAATTGTTACAAGGTATTTTATCTGAAAGACTAGTAATTATATCAGGAAAGTTAGGCCGAATAATATGGTCATCGTCCAATGATGGATGTTATTCAGTCAAACAAGGGCATCAGGAACTACTCAACAAAGAAGCTCAAATGAAATCCCAATGACCATATTCTTTCTATTGGAATAACATGGTCTTACCAAAATTGGGAAGCTTTGCATGGTTAGTATTAAGAAAAAGGGTGCTGACAAGTAATAGGCTAGTTAAACTAGGCTTTTTTGAGCCTTTCAAATGTGTATTATGTGGTGAAACCTTGGAGGATGGAGATCACTTATTTTTACAATGTTCTAATGCCCAACTTTGTTAGATGTTCATTCTAAAAAAGTTAAAATTTCATTCTCCTTTTCCAAATTTAGTTTGGTATCTCTTTCTAGCATAGCTAGTGTTATATAAGCCCTCACTCTTCTCATGTATTTGGTGTATCATTTCTACTATAGTTTTGTGGTATATATGGTAAGAAAGGAACAAGCGTATCTTCAGGAAAGTTACTTCATATGTGCATAATGTTCAACTCACAATTGAAAAATCAATCATAGAAGTAGTTAATGCATATGTATAGAATCATAAAGGTGTCAATTCTCTCTTTACATCCTGGGATGATGGCATTATGAAAAATTGGAAAGGCATTGTTCTACCCTTCAAAGGCAGTCTACATCAACCTAGAAAACCAGGTTTGGATAGAAATTCAGCTCGGTGACAACCTCTTATTTCAGGCTATTTTAAATTAAATTTTGATGGAGTATCAAGAGGGAATCTAGGTGTCTCAGGTGCAGGGATATGTATTCAGGATTGTGGTGGGATGTTAAAGGTAGCTAAATTAATTTCCCTTCCAACTGGAACACATAATGTGGTAGAAGCCATGGCAATTTTGCATGGTTTGTAACTTGCTATGCATCTAGGTATAACAAAACTTCATGTGGAAGGTGATTCGTTATTGATCATCAATGCTTGTAGGCAGATATTTTGTCACAATTGGCATTTGAAATAAATTTTGCAAAATGTTTGGGGATTGTTAGATACTTTTCAATCTTATCAAATCTCCCACATATATCATGAAGGGAATAAGTTGGAAGATCACCTTGCAAACATGGGATGTGAAAAGAAAGTGGTTACTATATTAGAGGATAATGCTATAGTTGAAAATTTTCCAATCTTAGCTAGAGATAGTAAAAAATGTAATTGTGCATTCATTTCATTCACATAATTAAACTTACCCTTCTTATATTGTGATGCAAAGTTGATAAAATAATACTTTTAAGGCATTGACATGTCACTAAAGGGTACTATCATGAAGTCATAAGGGTGATGATAGAGGTGAAATGATTTCAAATCCATCATGGATCTAAATCATTCATGTGAAGTCTACAGCCTTGGGAAAGTTCTCTTGTACTTATAATCTTGACAATGTGATGAATTTGATACAAGGCTAAGTTTGGTGATGGAAAAATTAGAAAACAGGGGACTTCAACACACAAATCGGCTACAAGAAGGATCAGCAAATAGAAAAGGGGGAGTCATCTACTAACAAGTTTTTATGAAATGTAGGTTTTCTAACTTTTTTTTTGCAGGGTGCACATTCCTTATCTAGCAATGATTTAATGCAGAATGCAGAATTATGCTTGCTTGATGTAATCCTACAAAATCCCCGTTGGCACCACAAAGGAAGGACGGTATTACCTACGCATCAAATGTGTATGCCCCTTCCAAATGTGTGATTAGTAAAATCCCCACCTATTCACACATATCAAAGTTGTTAAAAGGTTTTGAAGGGTTCATTTCCAAACAATGCATCCATAAGCTTCATCCAGTGAAGAAGGAGAAATTAGTTTATGCCTCCAGGTTTTCAAGGGTTGTAAAGATCTCAAATGGAGTACTATCCATGAAATTATAGGGTATGACTGCCAGTAAACGAATGGGAATTATCATTTTCAGACTAGCTTAAACTCACTACTTCCAATTTCAAAAAAGTGTGAAGAGAATTTTAGGAGATGAAATCTTGTACCCGCAAGCAAGGAGAATCATCTTTCCTTCTCAAATTTTTTCTATTTTTGTCTCCAACATCTTTGATTTATTGCAATATTATCCATCACTCCAATTAATTGTAAGCAAGGTTGTAAGGGAGGTTTATTTGCAAGATAATAGACTGTTGAAGCTTGTTCAATCCTATGAAATTTGGAAGGGGCAAGGTTACATTGGAGGCCTTTTTCTAAGGAATTTCTTGCTTCATAGGCATGTATATATTTATGTTCTTGATGCTTGCAAAAATACACTGGAGATGCATAATTCAAGGTATATGCAGCTTGCTCTTCAAAGGCATTCTATAGAACTTGGCAAGGATTTATCAGAAAGGATAAGAAAAAAAAGTGAATGAAATTTTGGACTTGTTATCCCATGTACACAAAGATCCATTGGTTCTTATTGCAATGCCTCGTGCTCCTCTTCTTTCAGTGTCTTCAAATAATGCTCATAGCCCGCACCCACAACATCATGTTGGAATTTCAAATATAAATGTAGCTTCCCCCTCACAGTCAACAGTTGGTGATATTTAGGAACACCAAGATGAGAATGAGGTGCAAGGTGACCAAATGGAGGAATAACTTTTTTTTGGCTTAGTGAAATTTTGTAAAGAAATGGTTTATAATTGGGTATGCTAGGGCTTTCAGTTTAGTAATTATGGGAATTGTATATGCATTGTTTTATGCTCGAGTGGTGAATATACTATGCAAACTCATGTAACCAGCTAGTATGGTACTGCGAAACTAAGGTAGTCACTTTAAATCAGTTTTGTTTGGGAAATAGTTTTCTAAAGTCTGCTAAGGTAGTAATCATTGTAAATCAGTTTTTTTTGGGAAAGTAGTTTTGTAAAGTCTACTAAGATAGAATATTCGGCTTTTAAGAGCCATGAATTTTCTCTATTTGTAAGAATTCTTTTTATATACTAATATATATACAGGCCTACCGCCTTTTGCTAAAAGAAATGATCATTCAGAAGCACATTTCGATCAAGGATGCCTCCCACCATAGATATACCAAAATTGAAGTTGTAATGCTCCAAGGCTATAGATAGAGCTGGAAAAGGAAAAATGGATGGCTAGACATAGCTACTAACTAGAAACTTTGTCATTTCTACACACCATAAGACATCCATTAGATTAGAAAAAACATAGAAGCTACCTCAGAAGAGAGAGATGAGGAGTTTTTGGGAATCCATTCCCAACCAACCAAAATTATAACAGTAGATTCCACTTAAGAGAATTGAAATAAAAAGACACAACACAACTTTTCCCTTGAGAAAGAGAAACTATCTCTTAACTCCTAATGACAGTAAAGAATGAAAACCATGAATTATGAATCCATTATTTAGTAGAGATAGTGATGTGGGAAAATTAGTATCTTGACCCCCATATTAAAGAGATAACCAAAGAAAGAATGACACACATTTAATGTGTAAGAGATCATCCAAAGAGAAGCACGATTTGATAAAAAATTCAACAAGAACCTAGTGACTCTACAAGTTCAAATTTGGGTGAATTTTCTAATATGTACTTAATTCTAAAGATTTGGTTTGAGCATATTTTTTTCTCTATTTTCAAGCATTGTTAAAAAATTAGCTTCCTTTATGCTTCAACATGTCAAGAGACTATGAACAAAACATGTTCCCCCCTTCGTTCCATGAAAATGAAAAATTTATGCCTTCCTATCGGCAGTACCAAGTTAGAAATATTAATAAGTTTATCCCATATAACTTTACAATCTCAAGTTACCCACACTTTCCAAGTGATTTACTCCCACCCACCCCTATTCAGCCAATTTTACAACCTAGACGTGTTTATCACTAGCTTCCAGAGGCCTACCTTGCTCCCCATCAACATGCTTATCCTCTAATTCAACCCAAAATTGTTACAAACTTGGAGAATGTTAGAATCAAAGATAATGATTAATTTCAAAGAATAGTTGAGAGTTGTTGAGTAGGAATATAATATGGTATAGGAGGAGCTTGATCATCAAGATCATCTTCATCAACAACAAATGGAAACATAGAGAAAGCATCATGAGGAGTTCCAACAAGGAATATTATTGTCAAGGAAGAAAAAATAAAATAGTTGGAAACTAGGGAGAAAAAATAATGCAAGAAACTATATTAGTATCCCATGCTCAATTCAAAATCCCAATTTTCAAGAATCTTCATCCCTTGTACAAGAACATGTCCCTATGTAGAATCAAAATATTATTCCACAAAATCAACCTTTATAGGAGCCCTTTTTCCCTCAAGAAACACAACAAACCTTTCAAGTCCCCCTAGCAAATCTATTTTATTCTTCTAACATTATCTCACTCTCCAAGGGTGAGACTATTGTTTGGAGAGTTGATTAGCTTGTTGAGAAAGAGAGAAAAATTTAATGAGGAGATGAATTTTTCTATTTTTTGAGAAATATGAATATCACCTAATAGATCAATAGATAATTGAGTGGATTGATGATTGTAGGGAGGAGTTGGAACTCTTTTTTATGAGCTCCCTAGTTTTATTGATGAGAATGTAGAAAGAATATCTATGCTCACACCAAAAAGAAGACTTGGATTAGCAAGGAAATGTTGAATATTTTGATGAGTTATTGTTCCATGAAAACTACTGTGAGTATGAGGACTAGACCCATGAGGAATATCACAAGGATGGTATTGTTTTGTGATTTGGGGAGATTGAGGTTCATGAGACTGTTCATCAACCTAAGTGTGATATCAAAGCAGGACTCATACTTCTAGAGGAGGACCTTGATGTTGTTATAGATATTCTAGAGAACTAATGTGAGGTCAATAGCAGTCCCCTCATTGAAAAAAGAAAGGAGGTGCTTGATGAAGCTCTTTTTTGGGATGACTTAGAGGATTTTGGTTAACATTTGGTCATCAATCCTTCACCTCCAAAGTCAAGGAATATTGAGTAACATGAAAATGAAGAGAAGGTTTGTATACCTTTAGATGAGTCGTCAGAACCAACCCTTACCAACCAACAAGAGATCAAAGAGACAAAGCTTGAACCTCAATTTAGTGTTTTTTTGTTTGGACTTGACACTTTCAATCTAGCTCAATTGGAGACCATCAAGTCACCCCAATTCATACTTTTTCCCAAGCATGAGGATGAGAACCAAGGAGAGCAAGAGGAGATTTCCTATCAACTTTAGTATGATTGTACTCATAGTCATTTTTAGTGGGTAAGATTCTTTGGTCTCCATCTTTGGGAGGCACTTTAATAGTGTTATATGCACATGAAAAATGAGAGGGGGTGAATCATTTGTATACTTTAAACATCAAAAACCCTCATTAACATTTAGATCTACATTATCCCTTAAACCCTTAACAATCATTAAACCCTTATCATGCATTAACAAAATGTAAACTTGTAAAGCAGTAATGAAAACACATCCAAACATATAAGAAAACCATATTTACATGGAAAAACCAAGAAGGGAAAACCCACGACGAGGATTAGCTCACTAATATATGAATTACAACACTAAATACAATAAGGCTAACTACCCAAAAAGATAGAGAAAGGCTCACTATCAGTGGCTCACTACCAAAGGATTCACTTTCCAGAAGAAAGAAGAATAGAAGAAGAGGTGGCTCACTACCAATTTGAACTGCTACTAAGGAATCTCACATATGTCAAAGGTATAGTTCCACTGAAGAAAAAATAACTCATCAAATAGACTGAAATGTAGAAATATTATTCTCACTACATTAGGAAGTCATAGGCATTAAGGCTCACACTCAGATCACACTTCATCACATTCACATCTTTTACATCACACATTACACTTAATCCACACAATAATTCTCCTTGCATTTATACCGTCTTCAGCCTAAAACAATCTCAATTAGGTTGACCTTAGGGAAACGTATGCACCTCAATCTGCAACACTAAATAGGTTGGCACCAAACACTTCCACCATATAAATAAGTGAAGCCAAACCATGCCACTACTTAATTGGGACCCAAATCTACATAAACACACTTCTCAACACTTCCTCAAACAAAAATTATACTCCACAATTAGCAGTAGCATGCTAATTCATCCAAACCTACACTAACACTAACAAGAAACTCTAAACACACCTCTCAAGGTTTGAAGACATCCTGTGGACCACATGACAACATTTCACAACATTCATACATCTTAGAATATTCCAACATCATCAGAATATTCACCACAACTACTGCAACCACCTGAAACTCAAGAACACCTTTATTTTGTGCAACTAGACACACTTGCTCAGACATCCAACACACCTAACAACTTTGCAAAACAACTCAACATTTGAAACTTCAAGGGAAGGTAGATACAAATGATATAAGAATGTTCCTAGATCTGCAACACTAAAACCTTCGCTACATAGAAATGTGAAGCAATCTCAATTCTCCCAAACACCTTGTTTAACTAGATAGACATATTGTCAAACACATCTTCCACTGCAATACAATCTAGAACCTAAAAATCTATATTTGACACCTCTAAAAGCCTCTGATCATTACATCCAAACCACATGAGCATATCTTCAAGCATGAATAAAAGTGAAGCAAAACATTGAACACCACTCTATCACACTGAACTCTTTTTTTGATGAAAGATGGGGTTCTCAATAACCCCCCTTTTTTTAAAATAAACATTCAGTTAATCTCAGCAATGCATACAAATATGCAATATAGTCTCATGAAATTCTCAACAATGCATACAAATCTACAACATAGTCTCATGAAATTCTTTGAAATTTGTTGTAATGCCCCCGCCACAAGACCCTAGAGGACAACACACTAACACAAAAATGGTTTTTTTTTTTTTTAAAGTGCATTAAGCACATTATTGTAAATCAAACATTGGAACAAATTTAACCTAAGTCCTCTAAGGTCCGTGACTACGCTATATGATTCCCATCTACTAACTAGCAAGAAACTATAAATCACTACATTGAATAAATGCTAACATCAATAAGGAATTACATCTAATCATCTAATTTAATCAAGAAATCAATGTGATACAACCATAACATGAATTCATAGAGATCAATTGATTCAACCCATTTAATTTACATATACAATAACATCTGATACATAGTCCCTTGCATAATAGAGATTAACATCAATTTACATCATTACATTTATACATTTGAACAACAATATCTCCTCGTATACATGTGAGGAGTGTACATAAAATATGATACATGATACATCAAATTATGATACAATACAAGTACAAGAGTAACAATCCACATTAGTTGCTACAAATGTAGAAGTCTTCAATCCAGGAGAAGTCACCACAATCACAAACAAGGAGAGGGAACCCAATGGAGTATAATTCACTTTCCACCCAACCATGTGGAACCCAAAGGTCCACCCCTCATGCTAGGAGATAGCAAAGGGTCCCACCATCACATTAAGACAAAAGAACCTAAACAACACAAGGGCTAACATAACATCACTGAACAAGTAAAGTATAACATCAAATGACAATACACCACTTCCAGAGGCACACAACATCCAAGGAAAACAAGAGACAAAGGGATACTAGATTTCCGTAGGAGGAGTGTCATCATATAGTTTTCATGGGTTACCCAAGCAGATCTTCCTAGGCCCCGACCCCCATCTTGGGTTACCTTGGTAGCCTCTACCAATCTTTGGCCCCTCATGCAACCCTATGCGGAATCAACGTACCTCTCGTGAGGACGAGGCAATTGATCTTTCCATTCCAGGCCTTCTCGACTCATCTCAAGCCTATACGAGCACTTGAGCCATGAGTGAGGCATTAATTTATCTCGATTAGTGTTATTACTACCCAACCCCCTAGTTCATTTTAAGTTATCACTGAATTACAAAACTCCCACATGGGTTACCCAGGTGCCACTTTGTGCACCGACCCCCATTGAGAGCCACTCCCCTACTGACAACAAGGAGACCCCAATCAAATCAAGAGCAAAACCACTTGCACAATCACAAGAATTGTTTAACAATACAACAAGGCGAGGCATACCCTTCCCGCTCACAAGTTCCAAAAGTTCAACCACATAGGTGGATACTTTGTGCAAGGTTGATGAACATCACGTACTCACTTAATACAAAAAAATCATCTCAAGGATAACAAGAATGTCATAAAAAAAACAATCCCCCCTTGCCTCTGGAAGATAGCTAAGATTTCATTTCACAAGATAACATAACATTGAACAAAATATTCATTTCTAAACAACATCCATTCACTTACTCCAGTTAAACAATTTAAAATAATAATAGAAAAATAGATTCAAGAGTTGCTTTAACAAGATATTCTTTTCATGTTTACTAATTAATCATCTAAACAAAGATAACTCTTTCTTCACACCCCATCTTTCATTTACTTAATTATTACTATATCATTTTGTTTCAAATCAATAATTTCTTTTGTTCATACATTTCACAACAATAAGCACATAGTAGTAGAGGCAACAATAGTTTATTGATGTCTTCAAAATACACATACACATATATTTATACCCAATACAAATATTTACACACACACACATATATTTTCAGGTAAAGCTTTATTTAAAATATAGATTACAAAACTAATATACTGCTATCGAAGAATAAACTTATTTATAAATGCATATACATAAATAAATATATAAATATATATATATATATAATTGATAATCATATTCATTTTATCTCATTCGAAATTATAAAGACTATTAATAAAAAAATTCTATGCACAAAGCAAGGTAATCATAACGCATGGCAATGACTCATAATATAGAGGATCATATATATATATATATATATATATATAAATGCATCTAATACTAGACTGTGCAAGAGGCGCATATAATTCAATCACAACTAATACATAACTGTACATAAGGCAGCACTGGAATTTAAGTCATCTTTCATCATAAAACAAAAGATTTGTTCATGGCGGATCTAACAATTTGCGTTGATACCTACTACGCAAGATATAGAATCCTAATAACAAGATAAGTTTGAAGGGTAAAAGCTCCTATGGCTGCATGTTTCCGCGTACAATTGGTCAACAAAAGAAATCACTAGATGCAGTTTAAATCCATTGTTTTAGAGAGGTCGGTGACTACTACAATTAGAAACTAGTGATCTTCTTCAAATTAAAAAGTACTAAAAAGAACCATATAGGCGGCTGAGCAAGGACGATGTTCTAATTTAAAGGAAGGTAGTGACCAGATTTAGAAGTCACCGAACTAAGAGATTCAAATAAATAAATGTGAAAACCCCCCTCCATACAAAGTCACGGTTGAGCACAAAGAGAAAGCAATGATATACAAACACTTACAGTTGACCTCGAACTTTAAAGCCTATATGAGACAGTGTATAATACACAATTCCTACTGGAGATCCTCTGTTCAATACTCAACTTAATTGGATGTAAGGAATAGAAGTGGTGGAATTTGACACAAAGAAATAATAGTTTAAGATAACATAAAGCAACAGAATGGAAGAGTATGGCTATGAGTTAAGTTTGAAACTAATGACTTTTAAGAGATACGAACATGAAAGATGCGACCACCAAAAAGACCTATGATCGAATGATGAGGTGCAACAGAGAGAGGGAAACAAATTATGGATTGAAACAAGGCAACAACCAGAGTTATCTCATGATGAGTTGTAAACATAGGATTATCAAATACTTGGAAGATATAGACATCAACTCCCAATTCCACCATTCTTAAATGCATACAATCATAGATACAATAATCCACAACTTTAGCCAGGACTGAGATACAAAGATATAGCAATCAGATTGGGGAAAAATATAGAGTAGTAAACAGAAACAACAAAATTTTGTGAAAGAAAGAATCCCAAGGTTGTATGAAGCTTATGGAATAAGCACAACTCATATTCAAACATTCATTTTGTTTCAGATAGCACAATTGCATTATTTGTTTCTATCTCAACATTAAAATGAAGGGATTATAATGGAACCTGGTGTATATGCTTGACAGAGCTAAAGACTTGATGCAAAACTCTTTCAAATCCTAGCCTCTACTCCTTTTGAGACTCCACAATGCTGCAAAACCCCAATTTCCAACTTCCAAAACCCCAGGAAAGTTTCCAAGAACCATCTAGAAACAACTTCAAGAACCAGATACTCTCTGAAAACCAAATGCAAAGTTAGTTTCACTGAAAATAATCCAAAATCCCCTCTTTAGTTAACTCCCACTAATTAATTTATTATCCTCCACTATTCGTATATGCATCACTTCATTGAATTAACTAATTTATTTTCTCCACTATTCACAATTTATTCATCTTGTAATTATTTTTTATAATTCTTAAATCATATCTTAAGATTTGCACACCAATGAACTGAACAATTAAATATTAATTTATTAATTTAATTCTTCAACTCCAAATTTGTTTGCATATCATCATAATTTAATATATTTATATAAATATTTCATTTTTAACCATCAATTCTAATTTATTAAATCAAATAAATACTTTATTAATAATTTATTAATTGATACTTCAATCATATACAAGCTTTTATTTAATTATACCAAAGCCCTTTTTATTTCAATAATCTTTATTTAATGTAATAATCAAACAAAGGCACTCACCAATCACATTACTCAAATAACATATTGTTAAGCAATACCTGACTGCAAGGTGAAACGAAAGGTAAAACAACCACTACATCAACAAAATGACTCAAATTGACCTTACAAATGGGATGTGACATCAGACACTCATCCTCGACAAGGACGATGGCTCAACATGGGGGAATCAATGCTATCTCTGAAACAACAACCTCCATTGGGATTAAGGCATGCTCAAACTTGGCGATTCAGGTGGAGTCGATGCCTAGTACATGTATCCTGCAACAAATCACATGGTCGAATGTGTGCATAGGGAAAACAACGAATCACACCATGAAGGGAAAATCACAATGTCGCAGGGCATTCACAAGTGAGTGATGCGACCCTGTTCCCCTTCACCAATACATTGAAACACAATAACTAATATCAAATCATGATAGAATATACATCCAATAAACACATAATCCTCATATCAATGATAACTCACATAAACAATTAAACTAATCTACTAACCATGATATAAGCATAAAATATTAGATATAACAGTATCATCAAATATCATCATAACTAAGCATCAAAGTGTCATGGTATCCAAGTGTCATCAAACAAGTATCATCAAGTCCAAATACATCTATATAACTACCAGAAACAAAAGGGTAAACGAAGGGAACTATATTTGCAACAAAAGGTACTCATATTAAAGAAATATGATTACATAATGATTTTCAGTCAACAAATGACTGATGGGAAGCAACATATGCCCATTACATAATCTGAAAATAAAATAAAAAATCAAGCTAAAACAAAAATCAAACTATGTGCTTCATGAGCACCTCCAAATCTACACTATTCTCTTGCAAACAATCACCTACAACTCTTAAATTCTCAACGATGGTGTCTTCAACCTTTAATGGTTGCAATAACCCTTTCAACCTAAAAAAAAACACTTCAATAACCTCTTGAGAAATTCCACCCCAACTCTCCAATCTCCAAATCCTGCAATCATAATGAAATCCCAAAACCTACCACAAAACCCCTCACCAAAAATCCAAAAAATCATTTTTTTTTCCTCCTCTTGGAAAATTCATGACCACCTCCTCATAATGAGTTGTTTTTGTTAGCTCTCAAAAACGCAGGTAAAGATACTTCAAGAGGCTGCCAATCTCTTGATACATTTTAGGGTAACAGACAAGGTCAAGAGAACTCAACTTTCTACTCTTCAGGTGCTGCTAAACCTAGGTGGGTGTACCTTACTGAATGAAGCAGACTTTATGTATTTATGATTATCTTTTTTGCAGTGATTTGTCCACAATGGCAAATGGAAGTGAACAAACGAATTCAAACTTGATAGCAATAATAATCTTCTGATCTAAATCCTAAAGTGCTCAAATAACAAATGTAAAACAAATGTAAAGAAACTGAATGAATCCAAATGAAGAAATTGCAGAAACCAGTGCCTTACTGGGTATGCAGAGTCAAATGAAATAGAAGTGGGTAACTTATTCTGGCAGAAAATCAAATTGTTGGCATATGTTCTGTTTACAACTTGTATAAACATGCAGGATTATGACTACTAAGCTCTACTTTAATAATCCAAATGAATCTCCCTGATTACTGTGATCAACCAAAAGGATTTAATCTCTCCTTGAAAGAACCAATAGATTAATCACACAGAAACAACAAATGTACACTGATAAACTAAAAATAAGCTTGTTACTTTAATTTAAATAACTAGAAAGAATCAACTTGGAGACAACTTAGCAATACTTTTCAATAAAATTAACATACAATTGACACCAGAAATAACCTGCCACACCAACTGACTTTCATTGAAATCGCCATTTGAAAACATAAAAACATAGTCTATGTTCAAAGAAATTTATTCTACTGTATCCATCTCTAATCTACTGTCTCTATCTAAGAACTGATTCAAAATATGATCATTCAATTACAATCGGGAGTGCATATTTATACACCAGCATCAAGAAACATATCGCTTCATATTCCATGTTGGCCAACCATAGTATTCAGAAAAATTTCATGTCGGCCTACAACGGTACTTTAGAAATTCATACGTCGGCCATAGTGTTTGAAATTTTGTTAATCGCTAATGAACCAATCATCAAGACAATCCAACAATATGCCGAAGGAAATTCAATCGCTAGTCATCCGCCCTATGCTTTATTCGCTTTTTCCGTGACCACTTCTGTCAGAAAAAAACATATCGATCACATTATGTTTCCCTGAGATGCATTCTTTCATGTTTTCATTCACTAAGACACAAGGATATCTCCCACCGATGCGCTCCTTTTGTTTTGTTCACTGTCGCTGTGACATTACAATATCGGGAGGACCTCCTGCAGATTTCATTACGTTTCACTGAAACCCCTTTTTGCCTCCTGTATGTCGTTGTAACCTTCAACCGTTGGGGAGACATCATGTAGACAAGGCCTTGTTTTGCCGAAAGTCATTCATCATCCTGTGTGTCACTGTGACCAAAAAATTCTCATACCGACAAGTCTTTTTGTGTTCCATCGGTGAGACTGGAGGTCACTCGCCGAGACCTCACGCCGATATCGCCTGCTCATACCGAGATGTATACCCCTATGTTGTCGGTCGGCGTGACAATGAGATTTCGCTATGACATCACATCGAACACAACTAGTTTGGCCAAAATGAATCCCTCGCATGTTGTTCGGTGAGACTACAAGAGGTCGCTAAGACCATATGCCACAAACATCAACTCTTACCGATGTAACCTTTTCATCCTGTGTATCAGTGAGACACATCAATGTTGGGGAGACCTCTTGGAGATTACATTATGTCATATCGAAGCATCCCGAACTCACATTAGATCGCCAAGAGAATGCAACTCTTATGTTGACAGAGACCCTTTGCCATTTATATCGGTGAGAACCAACGAAATCACTAAGACCTCCCTCCGAATGTTAGTAACTCATACTGATAAAGTCAATCCCTCCACCGTTAGTCGGCAAGACAAGAAGACCTCGCCAAGACATTATATCGAATAAAATCTCTCACCGAAAAGCACCCCTTTGTTGTCGGTCAGTAAGAAAAAACAATCTCGCTGTGACATTACATCGACGCAGGAACTTTTGCCGATAAGACATTCAATTTCCAGTCGGGGAGACATATTGAATTCGACGAAACATCATCCCGACGGTATAACTCCTGCCAAAATGTGTATCCCACTCTGTTGCCGAAACAAAGAAACTATCATGTTGATAATAGCCAGAAGATGAAATCCAATCGCCATGACATCATAAACGTCTTGTCGATAGGAAACACAGACGTTTGTCAGAAAAAATGGATCAGGGAGACCCTAATATCGTCACACCGATATGCCTGCAGCAAACATATGTTAGCAGAAATGCATTGTGGATCGGGGAAACAACAATGAGCTTATGCTAATAGGAACAACAATATGGAAAATGCATGACCCGATGGATTCAATGGGGCAATATGGCAAAATAAGGGTAAAATATGCACATGGTAGGGCCAAATCTGGAAGTTTATGAGTAAAACCAACATGTGAAAACATCATATTTTTACAGTTCTAACAGTGGCTCCGTCTGGGGATGAATGATAGTAAGATCATTGCAAGGATTCAGATCCTTGGGTGAGCAGACCAGACACCAAATGAGCAAAATGGAAATGGACAAATAACATGATGGAATGAATGCAAAATGAATGCAAGATGGAGGTGAACCAAAACCCTAAACTATTGTGCATGGAAAAGAATTTTAAAGAGGACAAGCAAGAGTTGTCCATGCACTGGCAACCCTTAATCCTATGTGATTCATCATCACCTTTTTTGAGCTGTTACGATCTGAAACTCAAACCATACTTTCCCCTGTCAAATACCTGGTTTTGTCTTGAGTTCATCAGATTATTCATGAAGATACTCATGCAATCTTTCCTGTCACTGTTATTCCAAGTTCTTAGAGTATCATCATGCTCGGTTTGGCCCAAAATCCCTACACCATCCTACAGTTCAAATTCTTCATCATCATGGGACAAACCCCTGCTATCTTCAACATAGAAAATATATGCATATTCAATGCAAAATTCCTCATTATCTTTCTCACTATTGTGTACTATAACACACTCTCTTAGCTGTATTAAAAATTCACCATCAAAGTACTTTTCATGAGAATCAAAAAATTCTATCAAACCAACATTGTGTGAAACAAACAAATCTGAAACCTTTTGCACCTCTTCAGTATCTCTATTCAGAGACAACACCGGATCATGACTCATATCCTTATTATCAAGCATGTGTGAACCAATCAAAGCTGGAATTCTATCATCCTTGGCATGCAAATAAACATCTTCTTCACATGAATTAGAAATTTCAAAATCACATACCTCATCCTGAATGGAAACAGGCCTTTGATCAACACCAAAGGTTTCACCATCATTCCAAGAAATGCACAGGGAGTCATAAGAATCTTTACACAAAGATCTTTCACTGTCAAAACAAATGTAAGCTGAACACAAAACTTCCAGATCACCTTCATGTGTATATCTTTGATATTCAAGAGTTAGCAAATCTAAAATTTGCTCACTACTAAGTAAAAAAGTTTCCATATTTTCATTATTATAGTCATACTCATCACTTTTGTCATCATCAAAAAGAGGCCCAGGATCATCAGAGAATGAAAAATCAGAAACATTACCAGCACAATCATTCGTTCCATCCCTTTTTTTATCTAAAAATACCTTTTGCTCAACATCAAGTGGATCTGAAAATACCTGAAATTCATTCTTGGGCACAACTTTACAAAACATCATCTGATCCTCTTTTAACTCCTCATCATATAATAGGTTTGAAAAAATTTGGAAACCATTTTCAAATGTACAAACCTCTTCTTCATCGAATACATCTTCGTAGCTTTCCACTGCAGCTGGAGGTACTATATACTTGCTATCAAATGAATCAACATTTCCCATTACCTCTTCATCCTGATCTTTATAAAAGGTAGAAGAATCCCTTGACTGCAGATCAAAATCCTCAGGTTCATCATCAAAATCTGAATACCCACTAGCTCCATCATAACACATATTGCTTTCCCTGTCACAATCTGTTATGCAAGAGAGATATCTTGTACCTTAATCTTCATCATGCAAGCTATTACATGAGTCTTTCTGACTTGCACATGTCTCATCTTCTATTTGCTGCATTGTTTGATCAATATCTTTGTCTTCATCAATGATGTCACAATTATCTTCATATCTTTTCCTATCTACAATATCATCCCATTCAACTAGTTGATCTAAATAAATTGGTATGTATGATTCAAGCCAATATACTGGGTTTGGCTCATACACTTTCATGAACTGCAGAATGATGTCAGAGCTACTAGGTGGGAATTTAATAGGTATTTTCTTACAAATATTAGTCATTCTGTAGAGCAAAGAGTACCCAGATTCTCCTCTATATCTCCTTATACCAAGAAAGTCATCCAAAAGATTTTTGAGATATTCATCATCTTTAGATTGTTGGTTTCGATGCATACCTTTTTGTAGATTCTGACTGACATCTCCAAGTGGGCTAGAGTTGCGTTGCACTTGACATTGATCACATTGACATCGCACTTGACACTAATCACATTGACATTCTTGATAACTTGCCAATATTTTTCCAGGAGGGACTGGATAAACACTTACTTGCTTTGATGGCTGTGGAGAATAAGTGCTCTGCTGTGCAAGATATGCACTGTCTCCATTGTGAGAATTTCCAATTGTACTATCAGGAATTTGAGGGGCCCAATACCTTCCTACATTTATGTATTCATTCTTGTCCATATCTTTCAATTCTTCAATTCCTCTTATCAACTACTGCTTTTCAAAATACTTCCTTGTTCCATACACAAATTCCATTCTTCATCAAATTTTTCAGAGTCGCCACCTACTTTTCCAAAAAGTAGGAAAATGATTCTTTTGAAATAACAATTTCTGATCTTCTCCCAGCGGAATCACCTCTTCTGAACTTCTCAAATTAAAAATCTTCCTTCACTGACTCTATAATATGGTCTTCAACCGAATTTTCTGATATAGTCCCTAGTAGAGTCGCCAATTTGTTAGCTCTCAAAAATGCAAGTAAAGATACTTCAAGAGGCTGCCAATCTCTTGATACGTTTTAGGGTAACAGACAAGGTCAAGAGAACTCAACCTTCTACTCTTTAGGTGCTGCTAAACCTAGGTGGGTGTACCTTACTGAATGAAGCAGACTTTATGTATTTATGATTATCTTTCTTGCAGTGATTTGTCCACAATGGCAAATGGTAGTGAACAAATGAATTCAAACTTGATAGCAATAATAATCTTCTGATCTAAATCCTAAAGTGCTCAAATAACAAATGTAAAACAAATGTAAATAAACTGAATGAATCCAAATGATGAAATTGCAGAGACCAGTGCCTTATTGGGTATGCAGAGTCAAATGAAACAAAAGTGGGCAGCTTATTCTAGCAGAAAATCAAATTGCTAGCATATGTTCAAATTGCTAGCATATGTTCTGTTTACAACTTGTATAAACATGCAGGATTATGACTACTAAGCTCTACTTTAATAATCCAAATGAATCTCCCTGATTACTGTGATCAACCAAAAGGATTTAATCTCTCCTTGAAAGAACCAATAGATTAATCACACAGAAACAACAAATGTGCACTGATAAACTGAAAATAAGCTTGTTACTTCAATTTAAATAACCAGAAAGAATCAACTTGGAGACAACTTAGTGATACTTTTCAATAAACTCAACATACAATTGACACCAGAAATAACCTGCCACACCAATTGACTTTCATTGAAATCACCATTTGAAAACATGCAACATAGTCTCTGTTCAGAGAAATTTATTCTACTATATCCATCTCTAATCTACTGTCTCTATCTAAGAACTGATTCAAAATATGATCATTCAATTACAATCGAGAGTGCATATTTATACACCAGCATCGAGAAACATATCGCTTCATATTCCATGTCGGCCAACCGTAGTATTTGGGAAAATTTCATGTCGTCCTGCAACGGTACTTTAGAAATTCATACATCGGCCATAGTGTTTGAAATTTTGTTAATCGCCAATGAACCAGTCACCAAGACAATCCAGCAGTATGCCGAAGGTAATTCAATCGCTAGTCATTTGCCCCATGCATTATTCACTTTCGCCGTGACCACTTCTATCGAAAAAAAACAAATCGATCACATTATGTTTCCCCAAGACGCATTCTGTCATGTTTTAATTCGCTGAGACACAAGGATATCTCCCACCGATGCGCTCCTTTTGTTTCATTCACTGTCCCTGTGACATTACAATATCGGGAGGACCTCCTGCAGATTTCATTACATTTCACTGAAAGCCCTTTTTGCCTCCTGTATGTCGCTGTAACCTTCAACCATCGGGGAGACATCATGTAGAAAAGGCCTTGTTTTGCCGAAAGTCATTCATCATCCTGTGTGTCGCTATGACCAAAAAATTCTCATACCGACAAGTCTTTTTGTGTTCCATCGACGAGACTGGAGGTCACTCACCGAGACCTCATGCTGATATCGCCCGCTCATACTGAGATGTATACCCCTATGTTGTCGGTCGGTGTGACAATGAGATTTCGCTATGACATCACACCGAACACAACCAGTTTGGCCGAAATGAATCCCTCGCATGTTGTTCGGTGAGACCACAAGAGTTCACTAAGACCATATGGCGCAAACATCAACTCTTACCGATGTAACCTTTTCATCTTGTGTATTGGTGAGACACATCAATGTCGAGGAGACCTCTTGGAGATTACATCATGTCATACCGAAGCATCCTGAAATCACATTAGATCGCCAAGAGAATGCAACTCTTATACTGATAGAGACCCTTTGCCATTTATATCGGTGAGACCCAACGAAATCACTAAGACCTCCCTCCGAATGTCAGTAACTCATACCGATAAAGTCAATACCTCCACTGTCAGTCGGCAAGACAAGAAGACCTCGCCAAGACATTATATCGAATAAAATCTCTCACTGAAAAGCACCCCTTTGTTGCCGGTCGGTAAGACAAAACAATCTCACTGTGACATTACATCGACGCAGGAACTTTTTCCGATAAGACATTCAATTGCCAGTCGGGGAGACATACTGAATTTGATTAAACATCATCCCGACGATATAACTCCTGCTGAAATGTGTATCCCGCTCTGTTGCCGAAACAAAGAAACTGTCATGTCGATAACAACCAGAAGATGAAATCCAATCACCATGACATCAAAAATGTCTTTCCGATAGGCAACACAGACGTTTGTCAGAAAAAATGGATCGGGGAGACCCTGATATCATCACGCCGACATGCCTGCAGCAAACATATGTTAGCAGAAATGCATTGTGGGTCGGGGAAACATCAATGAGCTTATGTTGATAGGAACAACAATATGGAAAATGCATGACCCGATGGATTCAATGGGGCAATATGGAAAAATAAGGGTAAAATATGCACACGGTAGGGCCAAATCTAGAAGTTTATGAGTAAAACAAACATGTGAAAACATCATATTTTTACAGTTCTAATAGTTTCCACAATAGAAAAAACAATAAAAAAAAATTAATTCTATTTTGTAACTCCTAATCCCAACGCCTAAACTTGCTTTTTTAGATTTTTTCAAAAAGATGCAATTACACCTCCACTATCTCCACCTCCTAACTTGCATAACAAAAATGATTTTTATTTAATTAAATATAATTATGTTCCCAAATTATTAAAATAGCCTCCTAACATGAAATTATCCCCCTAACATGAAATTCAAATGCAAATTTAAAACTTGAATTTTTTTGGATGATGTTGATTTCACTTTCACCTAAGATGCTCCTACATCAGACACCCCAAGTAGAAATAAATGTTTGATGATTTCTACTCAGAAACATTTGTAGACCCTATGTCTATCTTGGATCCACCTCATCACCTTTTCCATTGGAATATTTCTATGCACCACTTTCTGTAAACTTACAACATTACCATGTTTCATCCTTCCTCTACTACCCATCATGTAATTCAAAGCATCAAATCTATTTTCCAACCAATATACTTCATCAAAATCAGAACTAACAATTAAACTTGTGCCTCCTCCATCAAAACCAAGGTATTTCTTTGCCTCATTTTTT
Organism: Sequoia sempervirens; assembly: GCA_007258455.2. NCBI lineage: Eukaryota > Viridiplantae > Streptophyta > Pinopsida > Cupressales > Cupressaceae > Sequoia > Sequoia sempervirens. The sequence goes on along the minus strand of VDFB02270651.1, from coordinate 38,059,219 downwards.
TTTTTACCTTTTCCATCTCTTCCCATTACGTCCCCTTCATGAAATTCCACTTTTTCAATGCCTTCTAAAAGACATGACACTGATTTAACCTGGTTTCCTTCATTCAAAAAAACTTTATTACTACCATGAAAAGACTCAATTTTCACATTATATGACAAGGAATCATGACCACTAATCAAAACATTTTCACCTGCACCATTCTCAAACAAGTATTCTTTAGAAAACTATTCATTAACCTTCACACTCCAACTCTTCCAATTCAACTTTATCAAAAGTAATTTTTGCTGCAACAAAAATATATATTCCTTCACTCTCTTTCTCATAAAAGGAAACAATAAAATCATATTTTACCTTACCCTCTTCTACTACCTTCATTCCACTTGAGATATTTGCTTCAATTTGAGTGAAAAAATCACATTTCTCATCTTCATCATGGTTAGTGTTAACAAAGCCAACATATTCATTCTTCATACCATCTAAAAGTTTAATTTCATCAACCAAACAAGACCTTGCATTTCTGTAAACCTTACCCATTTCTTCTTTCAATGGCTTCAATTTGTGTTTTACTCCATCCTTCATCAATATGTATGTGTTGGTATAACCATCATGTATCACCTTCCTATCAAATTGCTAAGGCCTTCCTAAAAAAACATGACAAACATTCATAAGAATAATATCACATAAAATTTCATCTCTATAACCTCCTATATTAATATTTACCAATCTTTTTCTCTGATCAAAACTTTCCTATCATCTTGTAACTATGCTATCCTATACGGATGTGGATTCCTTCTTCTCTCTAGCTGCAATTTTCTCACCATCTCTTCAGAGACGATATTGTATGTGCTACCTCCATTTATGATGAAATTACATACCTTGTTTTCACACTTGCATCTTGTTTGAATTTTTTTTTCTTTGAATGGATTTATCATCTTCATTTAACAGGGTTCTCTTGGCCGTTAAAGTTTCACCATCTTCTGCTTCTTTAGAATATGATGATCCTGCATCTTCTCTATTCACATTTGCTTCTCTATTATGATTTTTTGATCTTCTTCTCAATATTTCCTCTTCATGAGGACAATAGTATGCTCTATGACCCTCTTCTCCACACTTAAAATAGGTTCCTCTGAAGGTTTCTCTTCCAAAACCTCTACCCGATATTACTCTACCTCTTGAATTTTGATCTCTAGGACCATATGAATCATCATATCTCTCATTCTTGCTGCTGCCTTGATCTTCTTTTTTTCTAAATTTTCTCATTATTATATTCTCCATATGATCTTCTTTCAACCTCCTTATCATGGCCTCTTTCTGTTTGCTTAATTTCATACCTTTTGTTCATTCTTTCCTCAATTTTCAAGGCAATTTGATAGGCATCTTCCATTGTGAAAACTCTCACCAAATTCATCTCCTCTTATATTCTTGGTCTCAAACCATTAATATATCTTGCAACCTTATCTTTAGTTTCTTCTACATGTCCTTTTCTAATCATGATCCTATGAAACTCCTCTGTAAACTCTTTCACTATTTTGGTCCTGTTATAAATAGTTTTGCACCCTACTGAATGCAATATTCAGTAAACTACTGAAACATGGAAACCTCTTTCAGATGTGGGTGATCTTATGTGAAAGAGGAATCTCCAGAGTGAGCTGGTTCTTCGAATGATGAATTTAAAATGGCTTCTAAGAAAAGGGATGAAGGATAACTGAACATCAAACCTACTTCTAAAGATGATTCACCAAACGTATAAGAATTCATACCTAATCACTCATAACAACTTCTTTATTGCAGTAATCCTCACAATCTCATTGGCACATATCCCATTAGTGATTTGCGTGAAGATCTGAAATCAAATACAACATGCAACCTGAAACATATAATTCTGAAACACAACCTATAACAGCAAGACATAAAAGGATTTCAATTTGAAAACACAAGTACATCAGATTGCTATTACAAAACTTGAGACAGAAAATAAGGAGAAATTTGCTGCTCTATTAAAACTGGAAGAGTGTCAATCTAACCAAAACTGAGTATCAAAAGTTTACAAGCTCCCCGAAATGAGCAAGGGCAAGAAACTGATCTGAACTGATGAGAATGGAGAGTTGAAAGACTAAATCAATCAAAAACACTCTCAAGGAAACCCTAATCTGAGCTCAGAAAAAGCTCAAGGAAAAAAAAGGTCTCAAACAAACTCAAAAACTGCTTTAAAGAAGAAAAAAGCACAAGACTTTTTTGATTACACTGTCAAGCCTCTAAAAATAGGCAAATCTTGCTTTAAAAGCACAAAAAACACCTTATCTCTCCAAGATAAGTTTGGAATTCGACCAAGAAGAAAAACAGTCAAAGATCTGCTAAAAATAGCAAGAAAACATAAAGCAATCTATAACATATCACTTTCATGCTTCTGCTTTACAAGATGCAGATTTTTTACAATTTTTCCTATTTTGCAACTAAAAGATTTGGAAATCTTTTGCAAAAATAAAACTGCTTGTTCTCCAAGATATCATTTTGATTTTCTCAAAAAATTGAAAAAATATATTACATAATCACCCTTTTAACTCCATTACAATAATTGATTCTTCCTCAAAAAAAATCATAAAAAACATACCACAATGTCATACTCTATCAACTCCATCATCGATTTCTCCAAAATCAATCAAAGTAAAAGCCCTAAATATTGATCCTAGGCTTAAGGTATCCGTACTTCTCTCTAATTGCTCTTCATTTAAAATAATACCCTAACTCAAAAACCCATAACTCTAAGGAAAAACAATAAGGCTTAAATACTTAAGGCATCACCCAAGCACAAAATTTTGGCCTTTCATGAATATTAAACTTAGACCTAGGCTTTGATAAGTCATAAAGAAGACATCATGGGTTCGACCACCATATGATATTTGACATGTGCATTTGAATGGAAATTCTGGAAAGTTCATGATGCGCAAATTAGGGATTTGAACAAAATAGGGTCAAACCCTAATTATCACCATTTTGCACCCGTGACTTTGGAAAGAAAGAACCTCTGTCTGAGAAGAAACCACCGCTATGATGGTATTGGATTCGAGCCCGTGTGCACAAAAATCCTCCTTTGTTCTTCAGTTGACCAAATCTTCAGTGGGTAAGTCCTTTTTTGAAGGCGAAATAAATTTTCCACTTCATTATTTCGAGCCTCAGAAAGCCCTAAGGGCGCGGCCTGCATAAATTCGTTTCTGACTTTCACTTCTTCCTTTGATTTTTCATGCTACCATGAGTTCAAGCTCGCCCTCCATTGTCCACTCCATGAAAGCTCGACTTGTGTTCTTATACTCCTTCGCTGTACAGAGGTAAGCTTAATTTAATGGTTTTTGTTACCTCTATTTTGGCCTTGAGGCCATGATGAACACACTCTGATGTCTTTATTCTGCATCTTCAATGACTTCATTTACTGCTGTGTAAGCTTGACCTTCATTGCGGGCTCTATTCTACTGTGAGAGCTCGGCTATCTCTTGAGAACTTGAATCCCTTGCATTCGGAAGCTATCTGCAGCTTAGGCCATGGATAAAGTGTCTACTTCGGCCTTGAACTGGTAACCTTCTTCAGCTTTCTTTGCTTCACTGAAAACTTTAAGGTGCTCCCTCTTGAAACATAAATTTGGCCATGTTCAGACCGTGCCAAAAGAGCACTATAGGAAGCATTTTTGCAGATTATGGGCTCGACCCAGAACAGTAAACCCCTCCTTATGCCTTTTTGAATATATATCTGCTTGTGGGCATTATGAAACTTGGACAAGACTGTAATTTCATCATTCAGTTGTGAAATCCTGACATGGGTTGTCGTGGTTATTGTATTTTCTGTATTTTGAGAAAAAAAAAAACACATGTGGGTATCTGAAATTTTAGAAAGAGAACTGCATTTTCTTCTTTCCTGAGCTTGATTTATCAGAAAATTTGCATTTCATTGTTTTTCCCCTGCTGCCTCTTTTGTAGCTATTATGAAAATCATATGAAAATTGTATTCTTCTTACTCTGAGGCTTGAACCAGCAGTTTTGAGAGCTCAAACCTTGTTTCTGAAAACTTCATGAATCGGGCTTCTATTTTACGAATGTCGCTATAACTTACCATAGTCGCGGAGACCTCTTGTAGAGAGCTCGTGTCTTGGTGAAAACTCCCTATTACTTCCTAGTTGCCAAGACAATATGCTTTCGGGGAGACTTCTTGTAGATAAAAAGGTGTCTTGGCGAAAACCTTTATTATTTCCTTCCTATCGCTAAGACAATGTGTGGCCGGGGTGACCTCCTGGTGAGCATCCTATGTCTTGGAGAAACTTTCATGCCTTCATCCTGTTGCCATGACATATCATTTTCGGGGAGACTTCTTGGCGATAAAAAGGTTAAACCGAAAATCTTTATTACTCCATTCCTGTCGCCAAGACAGTGTGCTTTCGGGGAGACTTCTTGTAGATAACTTGTGTCTTGCCGAAATTCTTTATTATTGTTTTCTTCTGCACAAGTTTGAAGCTAACCCTGAAATGGGTACTCGAAACCCTTAAGAGAAACACCATTTTTCTGCTTTTGATGCAAAACTGAAAATGGGTCTTTGGAACTATTGTAGAAAAAAAATGTTTCCTCTCTTCTGAAACTTGATCAACTGCCGTAAAGAATATCATTTTACTACATTTTCGAAAGCAAACACTTATGTGGGTATTTGAGATTCAAAACTATAAATCCATCTATGAATATGAACTCGACCCAGAACAGGAACCTTAACATGAACTTCTGGAACAAAATAATATCACGGTTTTTTCAGACCTTGAAAATGTTTCTGTATAAGTTCACTGTGAAGAGAGGAAATTTCATGCTTGCATTCTCTGCTCCCTAATTCATATGCACAACTGATAACTTCAGAACTTTTTGGAAAGAAACTGCTTGCTCCTTCTTGAAACCTTGCACTGTTTGTGTTTGTATTCTTGAGTAACATGGTACTCTTCATGCATTTTTATATTTTAATGACTAACTGCTCTCAGAAACTGTTCTCTTTGATGATGAAAATTAGAACAAAACATTAAGGCATATGTATGCTTGTTCACTATCCAAAAGAGAAATACTGAACTGAAACTCACATAATATATGATTATAATCAGCACAGAAAATGAAGTAATTTTAGCAATTCCTGATGCAAATTTACTTAGTTAAATTTCTTAAGTGAACAAAACTCACTGTTCACCTGTAGCATTCAGAAAGAAATATTGATCATTATGAATGCACAGTTGGTTTTGTTACTTGATGGATAACTCTGTTTTACTCTTCCAGTTGTATTTCAGTTTGTTTGATGTATATGATGAAATATCTTTCAAAACAGCCCATTTAATGCATAGGGTAGCATGTCGGGGTCTACCCTTGTGGGAGCCCATTTTACTCCACATGCTTGGTCTTCGATAATGTTCAGCTTCATGACTTAACCTATACCTGCAGAAGGAAAAAAATAGTGTTAGCAATAGAACATGTTAATTATGATGTTGATACTTCTATTTCAATTCACTTCTTTGATTGCTTCAATGCATTGCTCATAGCATACTGTATTATTGTAGGTGCATCATATGAGCTATGTTATAGTCGGAGCCACTGACACCCTCCTTTCCTCTTACAGGTCGATGAAGCTCGAGACGACGGGGTGCACCATCTAACATCAAGCGTCGATAACAGGCAATGATGACTATGTTATTGCTTATATGTTCTCCTTTTGCATCTTCAATAGTACATTGTCCTGTTAGAAATGTAGTGGAACAGTTATAGTTATATCCACAGCTTGTGTGGATCTTTGATTTCAATTTTGCTTTTCTGTTGAAAAGAAAATGTATCTCATGCAATGTTGTAACACTCATTCTGATTGTGAAATCAAATGAAGCCTTGTAAAAATATGAGTTCCTTTTGAAATGAAGAAAAGCATCTGAAATGCTATTTTGCACATGTACTTAATTCTGTCTTTCATTTAAATCTGCAACTTCTGAATGGCACTCTGCAAACTCATAACTTCAAAAATTCATAACTGTTACTTAAATGCACAAAGTAATGTGAAACAACATTTAAAATCCAATCTGCAATTCCACTTTCTGGCAAATAATAATCATCCAGCTCCTCCATTTGAGCTGAGGCAAAAAATATGTAACATTTGGCGATTTCTGCTATATGCTTGCCTGCTAAGCATAGATTAGTGGCTTTTAAAATAATTCATTAGGTACGGAGTCAAATCTGCCCCGTTTTATGAACTCAGAAAATATGAAGAGCAACACTTCAAATAGCAACAAGAAAATGAAACAAAACTGAAAGAAAAATAACAGGCCCTGGTGGCCAACAAAACAATGCACAACAGCGCTTAGAGAAAGCAAACTATTGAAATGAAATGTGTGGAACGCACTTATTTGCAAACTTCTCTACCTAATAGTGAGATAACTTATCTCAAAGGTTGTGCTTAAGGTGGATCCCATTCACTGGGATAGATAGCACCTCACCAGTCATCTTGGAAAGTTGGAATGTGTTGTGTTACTTGCATTCTGTAATCACATAAGGCCCATCCCACATTGCATCGAACTTGGAATGTCGTCCAAGTCTACTTTTAAATTCATTCCACTTGAAGACTAGATCTCCAACAATGAAATCACGAGGCTTCGCCCTCTTGTCAAAAGTATTCTTCATTTGTGCTTGATGTACTTCTATCTATCTCAGAGCTTCTTTTTTGGTCTCTTTGAGCTCAACCAGCTGTGCAAACCTCACTTCAAGGGGTTGTTCATTCAGCAACTCCAGTTCTTTAACATAACTCAATGTAGGCAATTCGATTGAAATAGGCAACTTAGCCTCTCTACCATAAGTCAAAACAAAAGGTGAACAACCAGTGGCTATTTTAGGAGTTATTCTGTCAGCCCAAAGGGCTAGCTTCAACTTTTCATGCCATGTTCTCTGGTTATCTTCAATAGTCTTCTTGATTATCCGAATCAGATTCTTATTTTTGGATTCTGCTTGGCCATTACCTTGCGGATAATAATTTGATGAAGTGTTCAGATAGATGTTATTTCTAACAGACCAATCTGAAATCTTTAATCCGATGAAAGCTAAACCATTATTTGAAATGATTGAATCTGGAACACCAAACCTTGATATGAGATCCTGATAAAAATCAAGCACTAAAGTCTCATTTGCTTCCTTTAAAGCGACAACTTCGGTCCACTTTGTAAAATAATTAGTGGCAGTAAGAATCCACTTATGACCTGCACTCGAAGGCAGGTTCACAGGACCAATAACATCCAAACCCCACTTAGCAAAGGGTTGTTCTACCTGAATCGAGTGCAGGGGCAGCGGTGCAAGCCTCTATTTACCAGCAAATAATGCACATTTTTCACATTTTTTGACCCATGTAATAGCATCTTTAAAAAAATCTGGCCAATAATAACCAGCTCTCATAATTTTCAGAGCTGTTGTTCTTGTAGCAAAATGACCTCCAGAAGGTCCATCATGAAACTCTGCCAGCAGCTTGTCAACTTGATCAGGCTGAATGCAACGCAATAAAACTTCTTGGAAATCTCTTCTATAAAGAACGCCATCAATAACTGCATAAGGGATGGCTTGTAATCTGTAGTACCTTCTTTTTTCTCAGTCCAAGCCTTTGGGGCATTCACCAGTTTGCAGATAATTTATCATCTGCTGCAACCATGTAGCAGGGGGTGTTTGAACAGCACTCGGAACATCATTATTTAATATTGTTTTTGTATCTGCAGCCTCTTTCAAACTGTTGTTTTCAATTCCAGCAATCTATTCACACAAGCCCTTGCCTCTAACGATCTTGGTTACTTTAATGTCAACATCGAACTCCATCACTTTAGTGATCCAACCAGCACGCTTATCATTAATATCTTTATTAAGCAAGAAATCTTTGACAGTGGAATGAGCCACTAATAAATGAACCTTGTTGTTGAACAACATAAGTCTAAATTTCTTCAAACTCCTTACAACAACAAAAACATTTTTCTCCACAAAAGAGTACTTTACCTCGTAATCGTGCAGAATTTGACTGAAAAATGCAACAGGCTGCTCTAAGCCTTCCTCATTTTGCTGACATAACATGGCTGAAACTATATCCACTCCTCCAAAAGCATACAGGATGAAATCCTTGTCAAAATTTGGATTAATGAGAGTGGGAGCGGCTGTGAGCGCCTCTTTGATCTGCTCAAAGCTCCTCTTGCCTTCCTTGGTCCAACTGAATGGCATGTTCTTCTTTAGCATAGAAGTGAGAGGTTGCAGCAAAGCTGCGATATTTGGTATAAACCTTCTTACGAAATTTATTCGCCCAAGAAAGCTTTGCAAGCCTTTCTTATGGGCTGGTAATGGCAATTCAAGAATTGCAGAAACTCTTTCAGGATCGATCGAAATACCTTGCTTTGAAACAATGTGTAGCAACAATTTTCCTTCATGCACCGAAAAGATACACTTTTTCAGATTGAGAGACACTCCGAACTCTCTGCACCTTTGAAAAATCTATTCCAAATGATCCAAGTGTTCATTAGCATTTCTGGAAAAAATAGTTATATCATCCAAATATACCAAAACAATCTTATTCATAAAGGCCGTGGAAGGCCATATCCATAGCACGCTAGAACGTTGCTCCAACATTTGATAAGCCAAAAGGCATCTTCTTGTAGGCCATCGTGCTCCACTTGGTTGTGAATGTTGTCTTAAACTGATCTTCTTGTTTAACCAGAATCTGGTTATAACCTGAGTAGCCATCTAACAAGGAAAATCTGTCAGAACCAGAAACTACCTGTAAAATTTGCTCCATAGAAGGGAGTAGATAATGGTCTTTCAAAGATTTCTCCACTCTTCTTCCTGACTGGTACTAAATTTGACACCCAAGAGGTGTGCTTGATAGGAAAAATGATACCGCTTTCAACTAGCTTGTTCAGTTCAGCCTTCATGAGGTGCTCCAACTTAGGATTAAGTGGTCTTTGCTTTTGCCTTACTGGTTTCGTATCGGGCTCAAGCTCGATGGTATGCTGTGCTAAATCAGGGTTAAAACCTCTTAAATCTTTGTATTCCCAAGCAAAAACATCACTATATTTTTGACATAACAGAATGAAAGCTTGTTGTTCCTCTTGACTACACACCTTACCCAGCTTGAGAAGCTTTCCTTTGAAAATTTCAATAGCTGAATAATGTTCCTCTTTAACTGTTAAGCTACATTTGTCCTTTCGAACCTGATCATCTGAATTAAAGACAGATTCTAATGTCACCAAACCCTTCGGCAGCTTATTGGTCTTCAATTGCACGATCTGATCCTCATATTGCTGCTGCCATTTTTGTTGATTTCCATCTGTGAACTCAGCTTCAGCAATCAGAAAATTTACGATTTGCTCATCGCTATCAAAAACCTGCCAGCTCACATTATTGTCAAGTACAGAAGGTCTGACTACTATTTTCACGTACTGACGTGCTTCTACCTTATGGATTTCTTTGGGGATGTCAAACTAAGCTCCTAGGGCAATGAGTCTGTCAACATGCTTATTTTGATTTCGAGGAATCGACATGATATTAAAAGCATCAAAATCTTCCATTAAATCCCATACAAGATGCTTATATTTCTTAAGTAAATCATTTTTTGCAGCATTTAAATTTCTGACCTAATTCACAATCAGCTCTGAATCACCATAAACTTGCAAGAATTTAATACCTCGCTTGCGGGCCCACTCAAGGCCATGTACCAATGCTTCATACTCAACTATATTATTTGAATAGCTGAAAGCAAATCTACAGGCTGAATAATATTTATCTCCTTCAGGTGATATCAGCATAGCTCCACCTCCAGCACCAACACTACTACTCGAACCATCAAAATAAAGTTTCCACAACTCATTATATTTTTCTGCAGACGGTTCATCCTCTTTGCAAAGATTAGGCATGTCACAATCAGACTCACGAATCATATAAACTCCTAGACCTACTTCATCTGTGTTCTGGAATGGGTCAAGCTCGTGATCTTCGGCTACCCATTCATCGAGGCTGATGTAGTCTCCCTGGGTGCTACAGTCTGAGGTCATGGTTTGCTCCTCCATTACAGAGGTGGCATAGAGATTAGCGTTTATAGGGCTCAGAGAGTATGGTTTGATATGGTCTTTGGCGAGAGGCTCAGACTTAATGGTAACCTTCATACCGTACCTTGTTCTAAAAAATAGATGAGACCAATCAGAAGAGAAAAACCCACCCAACTTGGCTGTAAAATCACGTGATAAACAAATGGCGAAGTGTGGCAGTAAGTCAATAACATGAATATCTTGATAAATAGCAAAACTCGGGGATGCATGCAAGGTAAGGGCTAAATTTTTAACAATTCCAGCAGTTTTAATAGCAAACCCATCTAATTGCACTACACCCTTTTGAGGGTTAGGCTCATAAGCAAGACCTAATTTTTTAGCTAAACTCTTAGGCATGACTGAACTACTAGCACCAGAGTCGACCATACAATTATGCACAATTTTATCACCTATGATTAGACTTAAGTAAAACGGAGGGGGTTTTACCTCTTTTACCTTCTGACCACTTTTCTCCTCCAAGTCATTAGCCAACACAACCTTCACAACTCCTTGATTGGTGTTGTCAGAAATAGACAACTCAGCTAATGCATCCTGCAGTAAGCTTTTCTATCCTAGAAGCTGCAGAGCGTCTAATATCGACATATTGAAAGTAGTTTTCTTGAGATGCTCAATGATATTGAAGGATGAAACATTTACCTTCTGCTAGTTTTTTGTAACAGCAGCTTCATTTTGCTTTTGCACAGGCTAAGAATGTGTTTTTGACAGCTCCTTGTTAGGTATTTCCTACCCCCTTTGCAGAATCTGCATTTTAGGTTGAGTGGCAGCGTTAATTTCTGATGAAACAGGCTGCTTACTGACTGGTGGTTGCTGCTGCGAAGTCCCAACCTGTTGTCCTAGATCCATAGCTCGCTTTTTAGATCTAGTATTGGTTGAAATAGGAGAATTTTGTCGATCTTGACCATTCACGCCACAAAATTCGGAGCTCTGCCAATTCGGCAAGGCGACTTCCAAATTTTCCTGCTGTTCTAAATTTTGATCTGCAGTATTTTTTGAAACAGCATATATATTTTGCACCATTAAAGCTTGGTTTCTCACTTCGTTGGTGCATGCCAACTGGTTGTGGGGTTGATTGCATGGGTAACACCAGTCACAATCTTGAGCAACATTGTTTTGCGGCACAAGCTCTTTTGACGTGCTGGCCGAGTTTGGATTGTATGGCTGGAATGACTGGGGGTTGAAATTCCTTCTTTGAGCCTGGTAATCACCTCAGAAAGCGGGTCTATTTTGCTGGTTTTGCTGATATGAGGCTTGATAAGGCTTATGTTCTTGGCCAACGTGCTTCTTAATAGTCACAAGGTCATTTCCGACGGTCTTTAATATGTTTTTTTATCTCCTGCATCTCTGGGTTTGAGGTTGGGGCAACGACTTCTTGGACTGCACTATGATATCCTATTGTTGGAACTGGCAGAACAACAGCTAAGGGAGGTATAGCAGCAGGAATAGGCAGCTGTATTTCTAGAAATAAGGGCATGGGGGGTCTAGGAGATATATCTCTGACTTGAATGAGGCAGTTTTCAGCATTAATAGCAATGTTATAAGCATTTGGAAGTGTTAAACCACCCATCGATTGAGTCATAACAGTAATCTTACTATTCAAAGCCTTAAGATAAAATAGAAATGCATGTGTCATTAAGGGTTTTACCATTGCCGAGATTCTATCCCAATTCCTCTGGAATCTATAGTTGAAATCCGCCAAGTGTTCATGTGGCACCCTTTGAATGGTACTTAACTGCTCTAACAAGGATAAGTTGTCAGATTTATCTGCAAAGTGCTAGTATATACTACTACCTAGAGTGTCCCACATTCTGATTGAGTTTGCAGTGAGACCTCTAAACCATTACAGTGCTTTCCCCTTGAGTGAAGCAGCTAGCAGCCTTAGAGCAACGTTCTCTTGAGTAATGTTATGTACTGAACATAACGTGGCTACGTCACGGATGTGTTCAACTGGCATGGTGTAGTCTTCTTTGGTGAAATATGGTAGTCCTCGAAGTGCTGCAACTAGAATATCATCATGTTGGGCAATATCTAATGGACTGCCTCCATTAAACGGTGCGAACGGATGCTGCCTTAGTGGTGCTGCCATTGGTGGTACTTGAGAGATCGGTACTGGTACACTAGGTGATAGAACTAGAGGACCAAAACTGGGAGGTGTTGACTTTGATCTTGTAGGGACTTCAAAAATCCTTCTTGTTGTCCTGCCTCTCCTTCGTGATGGGGACAACTCTTGATACTTGAAAGGTTTTAAACTTGATCTTGTTTGAATATTTCTCATGTGCGGGCTATACTAGCATGCAAAAAAAAGAACCGGAGTCGCAAGGTACATTGATAGCCTTTAGAAGGCTGGAAAAGATCTGCTGCATATACCAAACAGCAAACTAAAAGATTAAAATTTCTCTGAAAGTCTATTTTAGATGTCCCACCGGCGTGCCAAAAACTATTATTAATAGTTTTGCACCCTGTTGAATGCAATATTCAGCAAACTATTGAAACATGGAAACCTCTTTCAGATGTGGGTGATCTTATGCGAAAGAGGAATCTCCAGAGTGAGCTGGTTCTCCGAATGATGAATTTAAAATGGCTTCTGAGAAAAGGGATGAAGGATAACTGAACATCAAACATACTTCTAAAGATGATTCACCAAACTTATAAGAATTCAGACCTAATCACTCATAACAATTTCTTTATTGCAGTAATCCTCACAATCTCATTGGCACATATCCCATTAGTGATTTGTATGAAGATCTGAAATCAAATACAACATGCAACCTGAAACATATAATTTTGAAACACAACCTATAACAGCAAGACATAAAAGGATTTCAATTTGAAAACACAAGTACATCAGATTGCTATTACAAAACTTGAGATAGAAAATAAGGAGAAATTTGCTGCTCTATTAAAACTAGAAGAGTGTCAATTTGACCAAAACTGAGTATCAAAAGTTTACAAGCTCCCCGAAATGAGCAAGGGCAAGAAACTGATCTGAACTGATGAGAATGGAGAGTTGAAAGACTAAATAAATCAAAACCACTCTCAAGGAAACCCTAATCTGAGCTCAGAAAAAGCTCAAGGAAAAAAAAGGTCTCAAACAAACTCAAAAACTGCTTTAAAGAAAAAAAAAAGCACAAGACTTTTTTTATTACACTGTCAAGCCTCTAAAAATAGGCAAATCTTGCTTTAAAAGCACAAAAAACACCTTATCTCTCCAAGATAAGTCTAAAATTCGACCAAGAAGAAAAACAGTCAAAGATCTGCTAAAAATAGCAAGAAAACATAAAGCAATCTATAACATATCACTTTCATGCTTCTGCTTTACAAGATGCAGATTTTTTACAATTTTTCCTATTTTGCAACTCAAAGATTTGGAAATCTTTTGCAAAAATAAAACTGCTTATTCTCCAAGATATCATTTTGATTTTCTCAAAAAATCAAAAAAATGTATTACATAATCTCCCTTTTAACTCCATTACAATAATTGATTCTTCCTCAAAAAAAATCATAAAAAACATACCACAATGTTATACTCTATCAACTCCATCATCGATTTCTCCAAAATCAATCAAAGATAAAAGCCCTAAATATTGACCCTAGGCTTAAGGTATTCATACTTCTCTCTAATTGCTCTTCATTTAAAATAATACCCTAACTCAAAAACCCATACCTCTTAGGCAAAACAATAAGCCTTAAATACTTAAGGCATCACCCAAGCACAAAATTTCGGCCTTTCATGAATATTAAACTTAGACCTAGGCTTTGATAAGTCATAAAGAAGACACTATGGGTTCGGCCACCATATGATATTTGACATGTGCATTTGAATGGAAATTCTGGAAAGTTCATGATGCTCGAATTAGGGATTTGAACAAAATAGGGTCAAACCCTAATTATCACCATTTCGCACCCGTGACTTTGGAAAGAAAGAACCTCAATCTAAGAAGAAACCACCGCTATGATGGTGTTGGATTCGAGCCTGTGTGCACATAAATCCTCCTCTGTTCTTCAGTTGACCGAATCTTCAATGGGTAAGTCCTTTTTTAAAGATGAAATAACTTTTCCACTTCATTATTTCGAGCCTCAAAAAGCCCTAAGGGCGTGGCCTGCATAAATTCATTTCTGACTTTCACTTCTTCCTTTGATTTTTCATGCTACCATGAGTTCGAGCTCGCCCTCCATTGTCCACTCCATGAAAGCTCGACTTGTGTTCTTATTCTCCTTCGCTGTATAGAGGTAAGCTTAATTTAATGGTTTTTGTTACCTCTATTTTGGCCTTGAGGCCATGATGAACACACTCTGATGTCTTTATTCTGCATCTTCAATGACTTCATTTACTGCTGTGTAAGCCTGACCTTCATTGCTGGCTCTATTCTACTGTGAGAGCTCGGCTATCTCTTGAGAAATTGAATCCCTTGCATTTGGAAGCTATCTGCAGCTTAGGCCATGGATAAAGTGTCTACTTCGGCCTCGAACTGGTAACCTTCTTCAACTTTCTTTGTTTCACTGAAAAACTTTAAGGTGCTCCCTCTTGAAACATTAATTTGGCCATGTTCAGGCCGTGCCGAAAGAGCACTATAGGAAGCATTTTTGCAGATTATGGGCTCAACCCAGAACAGTAAACCCCTCCTTATACCTTTCTGAATATATATCTGCTTGCGGGCATTATGAAACTTGGACAAGACTGTAATTTCATCATTCAGTTGTGAAATCCTGACATGGGTTGTCGTGGTTATTGTATTTTCTGTATTTTGAGAAAAAAAAAACACATGTGGGTATCTGAAAATTTCAAAAGAGAATTGCATTTTCTTCTTTCCTGAGCTTGATTTATCAGAAAATTTGCATTTCATTGTTTTTCCCCTACTGCCTCTTTTGTAGCTATTATGAAAATCATATGAAAATTGTGTTCTTCTTACTCTGAGGCTCGAACCAGCAGTTTTGAGAGCTCAAACCTTGTTTCTGAAAACTTCATGAATCGGGCTTCTGTTTTACGAATGTCGCTATAACTTACCATAGTTGCGGAGACCTCTTGTAGAAAGCTTGTGTCTTGGTGAAAACTCCCTATTACTTCCTAGTCGCCAAGACAATATGCTTTTGGGGAGACTTCTTGTAGATAAAAAGGTGTCTTGGCGAAAACCTTTATTATTTCCTTCCTATCGCTAAGACAATGTGTGGCCGGGGTGACCTCCTGGTAAGCATCCTATGTCTTGGAGAAACTTTCATGCCTTCATCCTGTCGCCATGACATATCATTTTTGGGGAGACCTCTTGGCGATAAAAAGGTTATATCGAAAATCTTTATTACTCCATTCATGTCGCCAAGACAGTGTGCTTTCGGGGAGACTTCTTGTAGATAACTTGTGTCTTGCCGAAATTATTTATTATTGTTTTCTTCTGCACAAGTTTGAAGCTAACCCTGAAATGGGTACTCGAAACCCTTAAGAGAAACACCATTTTTCTGCTTTTGATGCAAAACTGAAAATGGGTCTTTGGAACTATTGTAGAAAAAAAATGTTTCCTCTCCTCTGAAACTTGATCAACTGCCGTAAAGATTATCATTTTACTGCATTTTCGAAAGCAAACACTTATGTGGGTATTTGAGATTCAAAACTGTAAATCCATCTATGAATATGAACTTGACCCAAAACAAGAACCTTAACATGAACTTCTGGAACAAAATAATATCACGGTTTTTGCAGACCTTGAAAATGTTTTTGTATAAGTTCACTGCGAAGAGAGGAAATTTCGTGCTTGCATTCTCTACTTCCTAATTCATATGCACAACTGATAACTTCAGAACTTTCTGGAAAGAAACTGCTTGCTCCTTCTTGAAACCTTGCACTGTCTGTGTTTGTATTCTTGAGTAACATGGTACTCTTCATGCATTTTTATATTTTAATGACTAACTGCTCTCAAAAACTGTTCTCTTTGATGATGAAAATTAGAACAAAACATTAAGGCATATGTATGCCTGTTCACTATCCAAAAGAGAAATACTAAAATGAAACTCACATAATAAATGATTATAATCAGCACAGAAAATGAAGTAATTTTAGCAATTCCTGATGCAAATTTACTTAGTTAAATTTCTTAAGTGAACAAAACTCACTGTTCACTTGTAGCCTTCAGAAAGAAATATTGATCGTTATGAATGCACAGTTGGTTTTGTTACTTGATGGATAACTCTATTTTACTCTTCCAGTTGTATTTCACTTTGTTTGATGTATATGATGAAATATCTTTCAAAACAACCCATTTAATGCATAGGGCAGCATGTCGGGGTCTACCCTTGTGGGAGCCCGTTTTACTCCACATGCTTGGTCTTCGATAATGTTCAGCTTCATGACTTAACCTATACCTACACAAGAAAAAAAATAGTGTTAGCAATAGAACATGTTGATTATGATGTTGATACTTCTCTTTCAATTCACTTCTTCATACTGCATTTGATTCTCTTTGATTGCTTCAATGCATTGCTCATAGCATACTGTATTATTGTAGGTGCATCATATGAGCTACGTTATAGTCGGAGCTACTGACACCCTCCTTTCCTCTTACAGGTCGACGAAGCTCGAGACGGTGGGGTGCACCATCTAACATCAAGCATCGATAATAGGCAATGATGACTATGTTATTGCTTATATGTTCTCCTTTCACATCTTCAATAGTACATTGTGCTGTTAGAAATGTATTGGAACAGTTATAGTTATATCCATGGCTTGTGTGGATCTTTGATTTCAATTTTGCTTTTCTGTTGAAAAGAAAATGCATCTCATGCAATGTTGTAACACTCATTCTGATTGTGAATTCAAATGAAGCCTTGTAAAAATATGAGTTCCTTTTGAAATGAATAAAAGCATCTGAAATGCTATTTTGCACATGTACTTAATTTTGTCTTTCATTTAAATCTGCAACTTCTGAATGGCACTCTGCAAACTCATAACTTCAAAAATTCATAATTGTTACTTAAATGCACAAAGTAATGCGAAACAACATTTAAAATCCAATCTGCAATTCCACTTTGTGGCAAATAATAATCAGCTAGCTCCTCCATTTGAGCTGAGGCGAAAAATATGTAACAGGTCCCTTGTTTTAACCCTTGCATTTTTTTGAGAAAATCAAGCTCATAGTCCATCAGAATAAAATGTCTTTTCATTTTCTCCATCATTTTGTTCTACTTTGTGATTTCACCCTTTCCTCTTCTTCCTCTTTGCAATTGAATCTCTCTCCACCAAATTGAAGCATGCCCTTTCAATCTGGTTTTTGCATTCCTCACCCTGTCAAGATCCTCAACATCTTCAAACTGAAAGAATTCTTCCATTTCGTTGATCCAATCTACTAACTCTTTTGGATTCAAATTCTCATTGAATGTACAAACATAAAATTTTGGTCTTTTTCCCATCCTTGATAGGGCAATCAATAATGGGTCATTGGAAACTATTGCTACTGCATCTCTTTGTTCATTGTTTGGCTAGCATCTTCTGAGGTTTCTTCTTCCTCATCACTTATTGATTCTCTTCTCTGTGCAAACCCTCTTCTAATTTCTTCTTGTAATGCTTCCACATACCTTCTCAAGGCTCTAAAATCATCACCATGGACAAAATTCTCATTTCTTTCTCTACCTCTACCCCTACCACGTGGGGCTCCTCTTGAATACATTTTCTACAACACCCACAACACACAAATCCTGGTGCAAATTGCCTCTCTTCAATAGTCTATTCACACACTCAGAATCTTTCTACTTTGATACCAATGATGAAAGAGGGGGTTCTTAATAGCCCTCTTTTCTTGAAAAAGACACTCAATCAATCTCAACAATGCATACAAATCTGCAACATAGTCTCACGGATTCTCAAAAATGCATACAAATTTGCAACATAGTCTCATGAAATTCTTTGAATTTTGCAACAAAAGGTACTCATATTAAAGAAATATGATTACACAATTTTTTTTAGTAAAAAAATGACTGATGGGAAGCAACATATGCCCATTACATAATCTGAAAATAAAATAAAATCAATCCACAACAAAAATCAAACTATGTGCTTCATGAGCACCTCCAAATCTGCACTATTCTCTTGCAAACAATCACCTGCAACTCTTCAATTCTCAACAATGGTGTATTCAACCTTTAATGGCTGCAATAACCCTTTCGACCTACAAAAAATCACTTCAATAACCTCTTGATAAATGCCACCCCAACTCTCCAATCTCTAAAACCTACAGTCACAATGAAAACCTAAAACTTGCCACAAAACCCTTCACCAAAAATCCAAAAAAAAAAGATTTTTTCCTCCTCTTGGAAAAATCACGACCACCTCCTAATAATAAGTTATTTCCACAATAAAAAAATTAATAAATTATTTTTAATTCCATTTTGTAACTCCCAATCCCAACGCCTAAACTTTCTTTTTTAGATTTTTTCAAAAAAATACAATTACACCTCCACTATCTCCACTTCCTAACTTGCATAACAAAATTAAATTTTTATTTAATTAAATATAATTATGCCAAAATTATTAAAATAGCCTCCTAACATGAAATTATCCCCCTAACATGAAATTCAAATGCAAATTTAAAACTTGAATTTTTTTGGATGATGTTGATTGCACTTTCACCTAGGATGCTCCTGCATCACTTTTATTCAAATTTTCTCAAAAGCACTTGGAAACCAAGTGAACCAACTTAAACATCAACATTATAAACATCTCTACAACATATCTACAGCATCTCCAACATGGAACACTTTCCAACTACAACAATCTCCTCAAACACAAGTCAAGCCAACAACCTTTGAAGTATGACATCAATGACAACACTAGCATGTTTTGACATCAATACCAATAATTTCAGACACATCATAAATATTAGTATCATTCCAAAACTCTCTCTATACAAGGGGTTGATACAATGACAACACCCAATCACCTCACAAAAAAATCAAGCTTCCAACATCTCCAAAATTCCAACAATCTCCCTCTTTGTCATTAATGGAAACACCTGCAATAAGATGTACTCCCCATGACTAGGAAAACTATTTACTCTTCATCCTCTCTCTTCAAAGACTTCTTCTCCTACAACACCTTCTCTTCTAGATCACTCTCCTCCTTTGCTCCTTAGACAATACTTTTCCATACTCTTTCCCCCTATGGTTTTTAGACCATATTCACTTCTGCACTAACTCTCTCCATGTTTTTTAGATTCTATCTCCCCCTTTGACATCAATGGAAAAGGGACATAGACTCATCCAACTCTTTTTCCTACATTGAACTCTTTTGTTCTCCCATTTTGACAATAGTCAAAGGGAAACATTTGCATACACTATCTAACAACCACTACTATCTACCCCCCCTAAGAGGTAGCCTTCAACATCAGTCCAAGACCAAGAATGTATCTTGAAATAGTTCTTGGAAAAATGCACACTTATGCATCTAATTGAAAGGAGGGGAAATAACCCCAAACTTCACTCAGAGATACTCAAAATTATCTTTTGGAAGAGCCTTTGTGAAAATATCAGCAACTTGATCCTTAGTAGGCACATACTCCAACTTCACCTCATTCGCTACAACTTTCTCTCTCAAGAAGTGATACCAGATTGAGATATGTTTTGTTTTTTAATGCACTACCAAATTCTTTGAAATATTGACTATACTTGTATTGTCACATATGATAGGAATAGGTTCATCATATGAAACTTTGATATCCTTTAATTTTTGCTTCATCCACAACACCTGTGTACATCATGATGTTGTTGCAATATATTCTACTTTTGTAGTAGACAATGATACTAAATCTTGTTTCATTCTTAGCCATGAAACCAACCTACTTCCAAGAAAGAAAGCAACACCACTTGTACTTTTCATGTCATTTGCACATCCATTCCAATCTGCATATGTATATGCACTCAAAAAGAAGTTAGTATCCTTAGGATACCATAAATCATAATTTGGAATGCCCTTAAAATATTTGAATATCCTCTTCACTGACTACAACATGAGATTCTCCAGGGTCTTCTTGAAATCTAGCCACAAGACAAACTAAATGCATGATATCCAGTCTAGTAGTAGTAAGGTATAATAGTCCACCAATCATTGATCTATACTTGCTCTGATCTCTCTTAGGAGATTCATCATTCTTCCTTAGCTTACAACTAGTAACTATAGGTGTACATATTGGTGTAGAGTCATCCATTCCAAACATCTTCAACATTTCCTTAACATACTTAGATTGTGATATTAATATACCTTTCTTTGGTTGATCAATCTACAAACTAAGGAAGACATTCATCTCCTCACACATTGACATTTTGAATTATTTCTACATTTCCTCTATAAACCTTTTTCACATATCTTCATTTCCTCCAAAGATTATGTCATCAACATATACTACCACTATGCCTCACAGCCAAAAACATGAATATGTCTTAAAGAGGGCTTCTTACCAGACCACGCTTCCAAAGGTGTTTTCTCAACAAGAGTAGAATTTGGAGAATGATTAATTAGGTAGCATGCAGTAGATATAGCCTCAGCCCATAACTTCTCCTCCAAGCCAGTACTATTGAGCATACTTTGTGCTCTCTCCATCATTGTCCTATTGAACCTTTCTGCAACTCCATTTTACTGTGGAGTATAGGGTGTAGTCTTATGTCTTTTAATCCCATGGTCTTTACAATACCTCTCGAAATCATCAGAACAAAATTCACCGCCATTATCAGTCCTTAAGCATTTTATTTTTTTTCCAATCTAATTTTCTACAAGGTTTTTAAATTCCTTAAATCGTGAATACTTCGATTTACTTTTCAGAAAATAAACAAATGTTCTTCTCGAATAATCATCAATGAATGATACATAGTACCTTGACTTAGACAAAGAAGGAACATTCAACTGGACCAAATACATCATAATGAATATAATCTAGCAAACCAGAAGATTTATGAGGATTTGGAATAAAAAGAAACACGGTGCTACTTTCCATATATACAATGCTCACAGAATTGAAATTCAAGGTTACAATCTTCAAGCCCCTCAACTAGGTTTTTGTTCTTCAAGGTTTTTAAACCTTTTTCTCCTATGTGGCCTAGCCTATGATGCCAGAGCATAGTCTTTTCTGCTGGAATTTGAACTTCCATAGAGTTTACACAATTAGGAAAATTTCCCTCTTTTCCTCCATGAGTAGCCTTCTCTGACTTTACAGAGACATTGTTACATTGAACAGCATGTGCATCTAGCTTGTACAAGGTACCAATTCGAGCACCCCTTGCTAGCACCATTGAGCCTCTATTCATCTTGCAACCATTTTCAGAGAAGCGTGACTTGCACTCCAATATCATTTAGCATACTTACAGAAAGTAAGTTTCGAGCCAGACCTAGTATATGCATTACATTATTGATTCCCTTCACTCTGTCATCGGGGAATTGGATTCTGACTCTTCCACGGCCAACAATCTCTAAAGTTGAATCACTTGCCAAGTACACCTTTCCACCATTGTATTCTTCATACTTTGTGAACCAGTCTCTATGAGACGTCATGTGGAAAGATGCTCAGAATCAATCAGCCAGACATCATTTGATGCCTGTGTAGCCAAGGCTGCAATGAAGGCATCACCATCACTGTGAGAAGAATCATTGTCAGAAGAATACTTCTTCTTCTTCTTCTTCTCCTCCTCTTTACAATCCTTTCGAACATGACCAGGTTGCCCACAGTTCCAACACTTCACCTTGGACTTCTTTCCAGGAGACTTTGATCTCCCTTCTGATTTTGATTTGGACTTCTTGTCCTTCTTCTTGCCTTTCTCTTTTGACCTTCCTCTAATAGTAAGGGCCTTCTTCGCCATCTCAGAAGATTTCATTCTCATCTCTTTTGATAACAAAGAAGAAATAACATCCTTCATCTTGAAACTGGATGTTGTACTCTCAATAGCCATCACTAGGTGATCCCATGAATATGGCAAAGAACACAATATCAGCATACAACGATCCTCTTCATCAGTCTTTACACCAACAAAAGTTAACTGTGCAATCAACATGTTAAATGCATTCAAATGATCAGCAATAGACCCTCCTTCATGCATTCTCAAAGAGTACAACTTCTTCCTCAGGAACAGTTTATTCACCAAGGACTTCCCCTGATAAATAGATGTCAGTCTCTTCCACAAGGAAGACGCAGTCTTCTCTTCATGCACATTGAGAAGAACAGAGTCTGCCAAACAAAGCCTTATGAGCCCCTTAGACTTTCTATCTACAAGGTCCCAATCTTCTTGCTTCATGCCTGTAGGTTTAGTTCCAGACACAACAAGCCACAGATCACGATCCACTAAAAGATCCTCCATTTTGAGTTTCCACAACTCAAAATTGCTGCCATTGAACTTCTCTATTTCAATCTTTCCTGAAGTGCTTGCCATCTCAATCTGTAATTAGAAATTGACAAAATTCTACAAGACTCCCACTAAATAGAAATTGACTCAAAAAATCCAACGTACCCACAAGGATAACACAACTGGCCAGGCTCTGATACCACTTGTAAGGAAAATTAGATGCGGAAACAACTCTCCTAACATCAAAGACTCAGGGAAGAATGCATATATACTTTTAATTTTTGAACTACAGTCCAATTAAGATGCATATGAAAGAGATTACTGAAACAGAGTAATAGACAAACACATATGAACACCAGATATATGTGGGAAAACCCTTACGGGAGAAAAACCCACCACACCAAGAGAAATCACTTTGTATTACAGTAATGGAGATTACATACAAAATATCAGACTTATCTTTCTGATGTCATAATACAGCAGCTTTCACAATGATCAATCTTGTACAGGAACCTTCAAGTTACAGGCTTCACATAATAGAATTCATCCACTGATACAATTCGAATTGTTCACACAACTATTCTTTGAACTAACCGAACCTTCGAGCATCTGTAACTTCAAACTATATTCATGTCGATCCCTGTCTATTGAACTTCTTCACAGAACTGCCTCAACGGACTGTCTTCCAATGGTTTCCATTCAGCTTCTCTGATTGGTCGAATACCAGCCACGTAGATGGTCATCACTCAGTCAAAGGAGTTCACATTGTATCGGCATTTCGATGAGACACAAGAAGTGTCTCCCCGATGCCCAAAGGCTTCATATCGATGTCGCCAAGAGTTATCCTTATCGCCAAGATGTTACATTGAGTCCAGAGAGCTACCGCTTAGACTTCGCCATGTCACCAAGACTTATCACTATCGGTGAAACATCATACTGAAGCTTCAAAGTCACACAGATGTGAGTTTTCATTGGCCAGACAATTGTCTTTCGCCGAGACATCATATTGAGTCATTTAGGGTTACTCCGAAGCATTCAACATTCGGCAAGACTCAACCGCTATTGTTGAGATGTTACTCCAAAACCCCCAAACATACCAAGCGCCAAATAGTAGTTGGCAAGACTCTTGTCTATCGCTAAGAGTTCACACCGAGATCTTTTATGTTACCGTGAAGACTCCATATGTGTTCTCGTCGGTGAGACCTTCATCGTTCACTGGGACTTCTTCCCAAGACCATTTGGGTTACCCCGATAGCCATATGCTATCGGTATGACATTCTTCAGTCGCTAAGAGATATCCCTAAGATCCTTTGTGTTACTCCAATGACCAACACTTGAAACCTCCGTCGGTGAGACATTTGCACATCGGTAAGACTTCTTACCGATAGAATATAAGATACGTCGAAGACCACAACATGTAACATACTGTCGGAAAAACTTTAATATCTCAATAAGACTTCTCACCGAGCCACCGTAGGTTATCCCGATATGCGATAGAATGGCCTGTCGGCCAGAGATCTCCACGAGTGGTGAGAGGTTACAACAAACAAACTGTCACATCGATAGGCTCCAAAGTAAAAGCATTCGACGAGACTCCTGCAAGGTCACAATGACCTAATCTGATTCAACAAGGTTACTACTACTAGTCGACCAGACATGATGGATGTCACACTGACTTTGCCCCAGTAGAGGTTACAGCCTGTGATGATGGAGACACATATTTCCAACAAATATCATGCACCCATTTGTGGATGATTTTTTGCATTATGAGGCTTACAACATGTTTAACTTAGTTCATTTCCTTTTTAAACATGATGTAGATGATCCAAATTTAAGTCCTCTTCTTTCACTACCTTATGATCTTTCCATTTCATTTGAAAGTTGCACAAACTAGGTTTGTTGGTTTTGTAATGTTTTGCTAATCTCTAGTGAATTTTTTATCTTTTGTTTTAAGTCTCTCTTGTTATCATGGACTCTTGCTATGTAATCTCTATTTCAATATAAATACAACATTTACATTATCTTATCCAATTTTATTTTAAAAATGGTTCAGCTAATTGTCTAAAGTATTGGTTTGACACTTTTTCTATAGTGTGACTATAGCTCCTCTACAAAAAATAACTAGGTGATAGTGAGAGAATTTTTATTCCTTTGAGTATATAGTCATTAGTACCAAATGAATTGATCTACTTCTAGATATAAGGAATACATTGCTACTTTTTTTCCCCCCACATGGAATTTTATCTACATAAAATATATCCATTTAATTTATCAAAGTCAGTGGATCCTTTCCATCAAAATTGCACAATTCCACCCTTGGTAGCAAGTTCCTACATCACATATGAGTGATATAATTTGGATCTAGATTAGCTAGCTTGGATAATCCACCTTGATTTCTTGCAAATTTTAGTTATGATCCTCATTGATTACTAATATAATCATCGATAATTGACAATCTATTATTGATGCTAGATATATCTCGCTACACATTAGCCAAATTTTCTTACATTGTAGCTAGTTTTCCTTGTGTGTGTTGCATATCCTCCATCCTTCCAATTTGTCATCCAATTGAGATGGATTTATAATTGACAAGGGTGCAACCCGAAACACAAAAAATTAACACACCAAACAGATAATACTATTTTATTATTCAGAAATGATTTTTTTACATGCAGAGGATTACAAATCCTCAAGTTCTACAATATATGCAAGCTACAGAAGTTATAGAAAAACCCATTTCGCAGTATGCGAGCTTGTCCCCCAGAAGCTACTCAAAAATCAGAAACCCACCCATAAATAGAGCTCCTTATTAGTTTGGAGCCAAAACAACATTCAAATTTTATTTTTTAGTGGTCTGGCGCCGAAAGTTACAACTTGAAATTCAAATTTCAAAAGTACATTCGAAAATTAGTATCTTCTAGAAAATGTGCCAACTTCTGGGAGCCATAACTTTTGATCTGGGACTCTGTTTTTCAAACCGTTTGAACCGTTGGAAAGGTCTCAGAGTCAAGAATGTGCTTTCAATTAGCGACGCCAATTTTGACAAGTTTTGGGGCCGTTTTGGGACCGTTTAGTGCCTCAAATCTGACCTAGAAGGTTTTCAGGTGTAATTTTGGGAGACTAAAACTATAATATCTTCCAACGCAAGAATAGAAAAGAAAAACCATAAGTTGGGAATTAAATTATGACAAAAAGGGTATCCAGAAATGCAAAAAAATCTAAGAAACTACCAACATGAAATGAAACTCTTTTTTTGGGTGATGCAGGATTTTCCCTTACACCACTAGATGCTCCTGCATCAGACATCGAGGGTAATTTTAGAAGTGACCCCGTCATGTCTCAGATGGTTGAGGAAAACCCAAACATCCAACCTTTGCCTTAGATAGACATGATGAATCTTCCACAGTCCTTCCTCTCGATTTCACCAGATATTCTTCATACTTCCTGTTTCTGGTACTCCTTCCCACATGGCTATCTAGGATTGCTTCAATCTCCTCCTTCTTTGAAGTAGGTGTTGGAATGCCATACTGCCCTATTGCTAGTGCATCCTTTGCACCACCTTCATGATACTCTTTCAAATCTAAAATGTTGAACACAGGAGAAATGTTGACTCCATCTGGCAACTCTACTTCATATGCATTCCCTAAATCATGCTTCTTCAAAATATTGCAGGGACCGAATTTATTCATCTTCAATTTGTTATAGGTTCCCACTGGAAACCTTTCTTTCCTCAAGTGGACCATTACTTCATCACCAATCTGAAACTCCTTATTCCTCCTTTTCTAATCTGCCTTGGCCTTATACTGCATATTCATCTTGTTAATATGTTCTCTTACCTTCTCATGTATATCCTTGATGTGTTCTACAAAATCTTCGGCTTTGGCACTTATCTTCTTCAATTCTGGAGTTGTTCTAGGGCTGCCTCCATACACAATCTGGAATGGTGATCTACCAGTGCTTCTATTGACAGAATTGTTGTAAGAAATTTTTTCCTAGGGTAAGATCAAGTCCCATCCCTTGGGTTTATCTCCTACCAAGCATCTCAGTAGGTTACCCAGACTCTTGTTCACAACCTCTGTCTGCCCATTTGTCTATGGATGGTGTGCAGAACTGAACTTCAACTCTGTTTTTAATTTCTTCCACAAGGTCCTCCAAAAGTATCCCACAAATTTGGTGTCACGATCTGAGACAATACTCTTTGGAAAACCATGTAGTCTCACCACCTCTTTAAAGAACAAGTCAGCAATGTGGACTGCATCATGGGTCTTTTGACATGGAATGAAATGTGCCATCTTCGAAAACCTATCAACCACCACAAATACTGAATCATTCCCTCTTTGTGTCCTTGGCAAACCAAGAACAAAGTTCATACTTATATCCTTCCATGACCTCTCTGGTACATGTAAGGGCTAATACAACCCTGTATTCTGGCTCACTCCCTTAGCCATCTGACATACCCTGCAACTCTGTACAAACTTCTTCACATCTTGTGACAACTGAGGTCAATAGTAATGTTCACTGATAATGGCTATGGTCTTATCCCGACCAAAATGTCCTTCCATTCCTCCACTGTGCTTCTCCTTTATCAGGTTCTCCCTCACGGAACTCCTCGGAATACAAAGTTGACTTCCCTTAAACAACATGTCATCCCGGATTATGAAATACAACCACTTTTTCCTTTCCACTATAACAGACTCCTTGCAAGCTTTCCAAGCCTCTCCAAAATTAGGATCTTCTGTATACAATGTCTTGAGTTCATTGAACCCAACCACTTCAATCTGCATCTCCATCAACAATGTCTACCTCCTATTTAAGGCATCTGCAACCCTATTCGACCTCCCACTCCTATGTTTTAAAACAAAGGTATAACTCTGCAAAAATTCTACCCATTTCATATGCCTCTGATTTAATTTTCCTTGACTATTCAGGTACTACAATGCTTAATGATCAGTATACAAAAAAAATTCCTTTGACAACAGATAATTGCTCCATTTCTTTAATGCTTGAATTATTGCATAAAATTCCTAATCATAGACATAATACTTTCTTTTGGCATTATTTAACTTTTCACTAAAATAGGAAATGGGTTTACCTTCTTGGCTCAACACTACTCCAATGGCACAACCACTGGCATCACAATCCACCTGAAACACCTTGTTGAAATTCGGAAGGGCTAGAATAGGATGCTCTGTCACCTTCAGCTTTAACAGTTCGAAACTTTTTGCTGCTCGAGTGCTCCACTTGAACTCTTTTCTATCCCCTCTCATTGATTTAGTTAGGGGTGCACAAATACTACTGAAGTTTCTAATGAACTTTCTATAAAAACTAGCCAAACCATGGAAAGATCTCACCTCAGTAGCAATTCTTGAGGTAGGCCATTCCAGAATAGCCTTCACCTTCTTGGGATCCATCTTGAGACCTTTTTCCAAGACAACAAACCCCAAGTACACTAGCTCCTTCTTCACAAAACTACACTTCTTCAAATTAATCAACAATTTCTCCTCTCTTAACTTCTCAAAGGCTCTTTGAATATGCATCAAATGCTCATCCAAAGTTCTACTGAAAATCAAAATATCATCTAAATACACAATAACAAAACTTCCCAAAAACTCTTTTAGTACCTCATTCATGAGCCGCATGAATGTGCTCGGTGCATTGGTTAGCCCGAAAGGCATGACTAACCACTCGTACAGGCCCTCTTTGCTCTTGAAGGCAGTCTTCCATTCATCTCCCTCTTGAATCCAGATCTGGTGATATCCACTCTTCAGATCAATCTTTATGAAGTACTGAGCTCCACTCAAACAGTCCATCAGGTCATCCATCCTTGGCAGGGGAAATTTGTACTTGATTGTTATCTTGTTTATGGCCCGGGAGTCTGTACACATCCTCCACTCCCCATCCTTCTTTGGTGCTAGTATTATAGGTGTTGCACATGGGCTCAGGCTCTCTCGAATCAAACCCTTTCTCAACAACCCCTGAACTTGTCTGTTTAACTTCTCATTTTCTTCCAGAGTCATTCTGTGAGCTGCCTTATTTGGCAAACTGGCTCCAGGGATCAAGTCAATATGATGACTGATCTTCCTCACTAGTGGTAAACCCTCAGGTACATTATCAGAAACAATATCCTAAAATTCATCCAATAACCCAGAAACTTCTACCGGCACCTTCTCACTATCTTCCTTACGCATTCTAGGAATCAATGCATAACACACACGCTCATGCTTCATGCCTTCTAAAAATTTCCTTCCATCAACATAATAGATTCTAGCACTATTGCATACCTTTTCTTCGATCTCCTTCAGGGGTGTCAACTTATGGAAAACCCCATCCTTCATCAGGGAATAAGTGTTTGCATGGCCATCATGTATAGCTCGCTTGTGGAACTTCCACGGCCTCCCCAACAACATGTGACATGCATCCATGGGGATGATATCATAGAGTACCTCATCATGGTAGCTCCCGATCTTGAACTTCACTAGGCACTACTCATTGACTAGAACTTTGTGGTCTTTCTGCAACCAGGCAATCCGATATGGGTTTGGATGCCTCTCCCTCTTCAACTTCAACTTTGTAACCATCTCCTTTGACACCAGATTATCAGTGCTCCCACTGTCAATAATGACATCACAACATTTTACTTCACACTTACACCTTGTGTGGAATAGATTCTTCCTCTATTCTGGCTCCTTCTCTTCAGTCACCAGGGCTCTCATAATTACTAGGGCTTCTCCCCTTTCAGCATCATGTGAGTGTTCAGATTGGGCCTCCTTATCTACATGCGCAACCCTTCCATGACCTTCTGGCCTTTTGTCTGCCCTTCCTTGGTGTTGTGGACATTCATAGGCTCGATGCCCTTCTTCACCACACTGGAAACATGTTCCTCTGAAACAATCTCTTCCGGATCCTTGTCTAGATCTTCCTCATCCTCTACCTCTTTGATCACCACTATTTTGATCACAAGGGCGATAGAATTTATCATTCTTCTAGCTTCAACTGGTACCCACATCTTCATTTTTCTTCTCATCATCATTTCAGCCTCGAGAAGATCTTCCACTACCCTTTCTGCTTTGACTTCCTCATCCTTTTTGCTTGCCATCAAATATTTTGTTCAACTTCTCTTCCACTTTCAAAGCAAACTAGTACGCATCCTCAATGGTGGTCATTTTGACCAGGCTTAACTCATCCTGAATGCTTGGTCGTAACCCATTAAGATATTGAGCTATCTTCTCCTTATTGGCCTCTGTGTGACCTGTTCTGATGATCATCTTGTGAAAATCTTTTGTATATTCTTTCACAGATCTACTTCCTTGCTTCAACCCTTGCAATTTCTTCAACAGATCTAACTCATAGTCTACTGGTATGAACTGCTTCTTCAGTTTCTCCACCATGCGATCCCATCTGACAATCTTGCCTTTTCCTCTTCGATTCCTCTCTAACTAGACCTCTTTCCACTAAATACTAGCGTGGCCCTTCAGCTTCATTTTCACAAACTTAACCCATTTTGGGTCCTCTATTTCCTCATACTAAAAATATTCTTCTAGCTCGTTAATCCAGTCGATCAACTCTTCTGGGTTCAGACTTTCGAAATAACTGGGGACTTCTGCTTTGGGTCTTTTCTCGATCTTCAAAATGGCCCTTATCAGCCGCATTTGGTCTTGATCAATTGCTTCTTCTTCCTCTTCTACATCTGAGTCTTCCTCCTCTTCTTCATCCTCACTTTCTTCTCTCCTTCTTGGGTTTAACCCTCTTCTCATATGCTCCTGCAACACATCAATTTGTCTCTAGAGGGCTCTAAAACCCTCGGTCGCCAGTGGATCTCTTCCACCAACATTTCTGCCACCCATGCCACCTCCACGCCTACTTGGCACTACTCTTAGGGGCATCTTTCTTAACCTCAACCCACAACCACGGTCCTGGTGCGAACTGCCTCACAATCAATGATCTGTCCACACGCTCAAGAAAGCCTGCTCTAATACCACCTGACGAGGGTGCAACCCAAGACACAAAAAATTAACACACCAAGTAGAGAATACTATTTT
The DNA here is from genome assembly GCA_007258455.2 of Sequoia sempervirens. Classification (NCBI taxonomy): domain Eukaryota; kingdom Viridiplantae; phylum Streptophyta; class Pinopsida; order Cupressales; family Cupressaceae; genus Sequoia; species Sequoia sempervirens. The sequence continues at coordinate 38,028,760 of VDFB02270651.1, read as the reverse complement.
ATTATTCAGAAATTATTTTCTTACTTGCAGAGGATCTCAAATCCTCAAGTCCTACAATATATGCAAGCTACAAAAGTTACAAAAAAACCCTTTTCGCAATATGCAATCTTGTCCCCCAGAAGCTACACAAAAATCAGAAACCCACCCATAAATAGAGTTCCTTATTAGTTTGGAGCCAAAACAACATTCAAATTTTAGTTTTTGGCGGTCTAGCACCGAAAGTTACAACTTGAAATTTCAAAAGTACATTCAAAAATTAGTATTTTCTAGAAAGTGCACTTTCGGGAGCCATAACTTTTGATCCGGGACTCCATTTTTCAAACCGTTTGAACTGTTGGAAAGGTCTTGGAGTCAAGAACGTGCTTATAATTAGCGGCTAAAATTTTGACAAGTTTCGAGGCCATTTCGGGACCGTTTAGTGCCTCAAATATGGCCTGGAAGGTTTTCAGGTGTAATTCTGGGAGACAAACTGCAATATCTTCAAACCCAGGAATAGAAAAGAAAAACCGTAAGTGGGGAATTACATTATGACGAAAAGGGTATCCAGAAATGTAAACACATCTAAGAAACTACCAACATGAAATGAAACTCTTTTTTTAGGTGATGTAGGATTGCCCTTACACCACTGGATGCTCTTGCATCAATAATTGAGTCCCTACCCAATCCAAAATCCAAGTATATATCCTCTTTATGAAGAATCTTTCTTAGTTTGTAGGAATTCTCACCCCTACCTATAGTTAGTGGTCCTACCATGATGAGGCTTGATAGTGAAAAATGTAATTCTTTGTTGACCAAATTTGGATTAGATTTAAATCAAACTGACCACAAAATCATATTTTCAAAGAGTAAACCCTTAATTTTTTTCAATATTTCAAAATTATATATATATATGAAAAATAAAAAGAAGTACAACATATAGCTTGAATTTATGGAAAATATTAAAATTACAATAAATTATTCAAAATGAATTTAATGACTTCAATTTAGTCCAAAAAAATATAATTTCTTTTGTTATATTGAGATATGGACTTCACAATTCAACCTTTTGAATAAATAAATAAATTACCTTTTATCCTTTCCTTCTAGATGCCAAGATCATGCTCTAATATGACTTGTAATGGAATAAATTACATAAGAGAAGAATATAATCAGTAATACATTACAAATACTTGATATTGTATCTCTGGAAATTTTATGGGTTAATAGATTAGAAGTTGTAAATCCAAAAATCCAAAGAAATAATGGAGTGCAAAGGAGAAAACATGAAAATAAATGAAAATCTTTTACCATAAACCTTCAATCTCCATGGCTGACCTCCATTACACCTTCTAGCTTGCTGCAAATTGAAGTTGGCCCTCAGATTCTTCAAGCAACCTATGAAAATGTCATATCCTACGTAAGTGTTGAAGGAATTTCTATGAAAATGACCTTAAATGCCTAAGAGAAGTTCTAAGTATGTAGGAAAATGACTATAAAATGAAGACCAAAAATTCACGTGAAAGCATGAGAGACCCAAAATGAATTCAAAATTGCCATTTTATAAGAAAAGGCAATTTTCAATGAATGGACGAGATCGAAAGGAAAACAGACAGACCTTATTGAAAGTTAAGATAAAGACAAGATGGCTAAAAAAAGGCTAGAGAATCAATTAGTAACGGTCATATGACTTTTGAATGGAAAAGGCATCTTTTGAATTAAAAATCATTTTAATTCAAAAATGGAGAATCAAATGACAGTAGGCAATAAATGCCCATTTTCTGCCAAAATAAGAAATTTTGACCATTTTAAACAAGTAATCATTTTTTTATTTAGAATGAGGAAAGTGACATGTTGCCATAATTAAATAAATTAAAGAATTTATTTAATTAGAAGAAGAATATGTAAATTATTGATGTATTTAAATAAATAAACAAGATTTATTTATTTAAATAATCTAGAAGAATTAATGGACATAAATAATTAAATAAATTAGGAAATTTATTTAAGTACAAGGAGACATTAGATAATTAGCGACACATTTAAATAAATAAATAAAATTTATTTATTTAAATAATCAGGAAGAATAAATAGACATGAATTAATTAAATAATTAAAAATTATTTAATTAACAGATGAAAATGGACTGAATAACATAATTAAATATTTTAATTATGCTAGGACGAATGTGGTGAAAAATAGAGCTTGCAGGCCTAGGTCATTTTTTAGTGTCTACATTTTCCCCTCTTTGTCATAATGCAGCCTATTGCATTGTGACAAAGAGAAAATAAGTCAAAGTCATGCCCCAGCAAAGGTACGGAGTATCAATGCCCCCTCGGGAAATTTTTCAAATTTTGGCCTGGCGACAGAAAAATTTGGAAAGTGTCCCAACAAGTTAAATTAAAGGCCAGAAAAGTAATGGCGAGACAGTTTCAAATTTGGACGTGTTTAATGTTCCCAAAAGGGCAGTCAAAGGTGGTGAAAAGAGCCTCCAGTAATAATAGTTGTGAAAAATCCCACTTTTACCCTATAAATAGATTGAAATTGGGGGTAAAACTCATTTCATTTTCAAATTTACTATAGTAATTTTAGAGAGCTCGAAGCGAGCATAGCAGCAGAGAAGATGGTAATCCCGATCACAAAGCATCGTGGGTACATTGTTAGGACCTACAGATGACCAGAGGGTGCGAAGCCAACGGTATGTACCCTTAGCCCACTTCATCAATTTATCGTTTTTCGTTCCTTTTTGTTGTTTCTAGGGCTAGGAACACATGCATTGCGACGCATTTGCATTCACATAAGCTGCAACCACTTTCACGTTTGATGCATTTGATGCGTCGCGACGCAAATGCGAAAGGTCATTAGGTCAGGGTCAAAAGTCGCAATGCAACTACTTGAAGTTGTGACACAATCACAAATTTAAGCCGCATTTGACGGTTATAAAGCCACATTTGAATAATCACAATGCATTTAAGGACAAAAACGATGCACTTGAAGTAAATGATGCATGTGTATGAAATCATGATGCAAATGGAAATTTGAGAAGCAATCGCAGAGTAAAACGACTCAATCGTCATATAGCAACGTAAACGTAGTACGGAATGACGCAACCGCTTAATTGCGACGCAATTGAAGCAAACATGACACATTTTTTTTTACTTTTACTAATGGTAGCTTAGTGTTGTTTCCACTTTTAAATTCCTTTGGCTTAGACTAGGTGAAAATGACAAGTTTTGAAGAGATGTTGACGCGTGCTTTGACATGTGCAGAGACAGTTAGCGCCTATTTACACGTGGGAGAGTAGACCATCGACTTATGCATTCAGAGACAAATTGATGGATAGAGAGTGACGACAATTGATGCAACTAGTTCTCTACTATGTCACCTATATGCCCATTGTATTAGAAAATAGGGGACTCCTGACAACGTTATGCAAGAGGTGACACTCTGAGACCTGCTCTTTCCACTTGTCGATCGGGGAGGCTACAGTTACCCTCAAGGATGTTTATTGGATTCTACACTTACTAATCTGGGGAGAGAGGATTATTTACAACCCACGACAAGGATATCAGACATTCATTAGTTACTATCATGATCAGGGTGTCGAATTGGATATTGAAGGGTATGAGATCAGGTGGGAGTTCATGGCAAAGCACTACAGATGATTTAATGCTCTATTAGCGACATTGATTGCTGGTGTGGTTATTCCAGATCACCAAGGACATGAGTTTCCCATTGGTTGGGGAGATGTACTTGTTGGCATGAGGCGAGACAGGATGGTCTATGCTTGGGGACCTTGTTTATTAGGGATTTTATATCATCAGTTGCATGAGGTTGCATACAGGAGGGCATAGAGCATTTCCTACAGTACGACCCTTCTTATGATTTGGGCATGGGAGCACGTTGCCATTTTCCTCCCACCGATTGAGAGGCCACAGTTGGCAGATGGTATGCCATATGTATATTACTATGTCGATACATTACAGTAGAGCCACTATGGTGAGACAGGTTGGCGAAGACATAGGATCGACACCATGACTATATTTATCTAGAGACCGTACAGGGATTGCGGGCAGTGGGAGGATGAGGTGGATCATCTCAGTTTCTACCGACAGTATCGATATCTAATTGGTCGGATGGTGTAGACACAGTTGATTGTGGAGATGTATTTGCTGCAGCGGGTTCTTAGACAGTTTGTTGAGCAGTAGGGTATTCTGATCGGGACAACAGAGTATGTGAGGTAATCTCGGGAGTCAACATGGGGACCGCCCATATCTGTGGCCTTTACTACTCAATAGATAGATGGATTGGTGGCACAACAGTGGGGATGGAGAGGAGGCATTGCAGATCCAGGGACCACTGCAGATTTTCATTTATGGTGGCAGACGCATAGGCTTATTCCCCTCATAGATCCAGATGGACCCGCACCAGTGGACCGAAGATCCATTATTTCACATGTACCACGAGCTAGATGAGGAGGTAGAGTTGGTGATAGAGGGAGAGGCAGAGGCTGAGGGAGAGATGGGGATAGAGCTGGAGGCTAGGGCAGAGGGAGAGATGGGGATGATGGTGATGACAGGGGATCTGACGGGAGGTAGAGGAGAGGAGGAGACGGAGGGAGACACGAGAGGCGGGTGAGGAAGCGAGTGGCCAGAGCACCATTAGACCCTATTCCAGAGGCAACCGAGGAGGAGGGGGAGAGGGAGGTGGAGCATGCAGAGGCGAAGATTGGAGGAGAGGAGAGGGTGATGGAGCATGTAGAGGCAGAGATTGGAGGAGAGGAGAGGGTGATGGAGCATGCAAAGGCAAAGATTGGAGGAGAGGAAAGGGTGATGGAGGAGAGAGAGGTGGAGGAGAGGGAGGAGAGGGAGGAGAGGGTGATGGAGGAGAGAGAGGCAGAGATTGGGGGAGAGGACATAGGTGATGCTGATGATGATGAGGATGAGCCCATTGATGAGGCAGAGCACCTACTGCGATGGAGTATGGTGGAGGGAGATGATGAGATGCCGACAGGGCCAATACTGCCAGCAGATGCCACCATAGATCAGCAGGTTATCGACCTTTAGAGGAGACTTGATGAGAGCACCATGTAGGTCAGGGCTTTACAGGCTGAGCTTGAGCTAGTGAGGGTCAAGTGAGATCAGGCCGAGATTCGGAGGCAGGAGGCAACACAGTGGTGTATAGAGTTTGTAGAGCTATGTGCAGGGACTTCAGGAGATATGGCCCATGATTTTTCTAGGGTGAACGCTCGGTATGGCCAATACAGGACCCTCTATGAGCAAACAGTGCCTCCCAAGTGATGAGATCCTACACTGTCACGCTCACAGACGAGGATAGGCAGTGGCCATAGATCAAGGAGTGGGAGCAGGAATAAGAGCCACACTAGTGCGGGAGGGTCTACCTCCTCAGGGAACACATTAGGGAACAAGTCTCACCACTCACGTAGGCATGCCTCGATTCATCATTCAAGCCACAACCATGGGTCTACCGGATCAGGGCAGAGGTCAATGTAGAGGTAGCCACTAGTGATAGGCACCTCAGTTGCCCCGGTTATAGATACAACTAAAACAACTCAGACAAAGGTTACAGTGACAGATGCCTTTGCCAGATAGAGACAAGTGATGGTGACCATGATGGCCTCAGTTCCCTTGAAAAAGCACCGATCCCCCAAATCTTCTCCTCGAGGAGATGAGGAGAGTACCTCTGAGATATTGACATTTCTTGTATTATGACATTATTGACTATTGAGCCTGGGAGCTCCATTTTTGGGATATCTCTTTGACTCTATCTTGTGACATTGATTTTTGAGATTATATATATGTGATGTCGTTTTGATGTGACCCATTTGTTTTATGTTATGTGATGATGTGTTATGTGATGATGATGATTTAGATGACATGTTGTGATTATGTAGCTATAACACCTATGTGATATTTATTTCATGCATTTTATGATTCTTGTGATGATGTTATATTTATGTCTATGCCATGGATGCATTTATGATGAAATGCTATGTTCTATTTATGATTATATGCTATGATGATGCCATGGATGATACTGATGATGATAATATTTATGTTTTTATTTGTTTTCATTTCCTACCCATGATTATGGATGCACTGATGGATGACAATATTGTATATGGATTATATGACATGTGATTTTCGTGATGATATGCCATGATATGCTATGAAAATCTATGTATGCAATTGGGTTGTTTTATGATTTGGATCTAAGCTAATGCAAATGTCTAATGTAATGCAATGTCTATATGATTATGTATGCGAATATTTTTTTGTATGTCACAGGATATTATCAAGAGATAGAAGAAGGACAAGGTGACCAAAGAGAAGGAGATGGATGTTAGTAAGATGAAAAATCCTTCAACACATTTCCATAGGACTATCAATTGTTGCTCTTAATCATCATTGGACAGATTATCGTGATGGCCAACAAACACCATGATATGACGTAAATCATGGTGTGCAAGGTCATACCATCACTTGAAATAAACAGTCACAGACAAGAATGATCATGACTCATACTACAAGTGTACAAGCATATTTTCCCCAGTCGTTTTGTCATGATCAACCACAAACAGTGAAGACAATCAAGACAAATCATGAAGCATCATTGCTCCTCTAAATCTTGTTGTTAGGACATCCTCGAGGAACTAGCAACATGACTGTCAAAAATACACAATAAACATCGTAAAATTAAATGCCAAGTGCTATCCAAGTGTCTGGATGTCAAGATGTCAAGTTTGTAAAAAATGTTGAATGTCTTGGTATCAAAGTGCCAGAGTTGATGATGTCCAGATGCCAGATTAGTGTCAAGTTTGGGAAAGACACATCCTAAACGACGTTGAGATGTGAGATTCAAAAAGGACACATTCTGAATGACGTTGATGCCAAAGTGATACCAAATTCGGGAAGGACACATCCCAAATGAGGTCGATGTCAAGATGTCGAATTGATACAAAGTTTAGGAAGGACACATCCTGAACAATTTCGATGTTGAGATGCCAGATTGGTGTCAAATTTGGGAAGGACACATCCCAAATAATGTTGATGTCATGATGTCGAATTCATGAAGGACACATCCTGAATAACGTCGATGCCAAAATTCCAAGTTGATGTCAAGATTCAGGAAGGACACATCCTGAATGATGTTGATGCCAAGATGTCAGATTCAAGGACACATTCTAAATAATGTCAATGTCGAGAGGAACATATCTCAAATGTTGTGAGAATCCTCAAAACGTTAGATGACCGTGACAATGCTAAGGACACATCCTAGGAAATGAATAAGTGATGGGGCTACCCTTTAGAAGGACACATCTGAAGCTTAAGCCAGATTTGACTAGTTTGACTAAGTTTGACTGAGTTTGACCGATTTTGATATGCCAAGATGATTGTTGTGCTTGATTCAAAGATTGCAGAAGTTTGCTTGGGTAAACCATTTGTTCTAATTTGGACAAAGACCATGATAACTTTAAATACTATTTCATGTGTGTGAGAAAATCGTGCAATGAACCCTAATGGACTGACCTAGTGTGGCCTCAGGGGCTCATCGACAGATGGCCTTGCCTACATGATACACTCAGAGACCTTGTAGTTTGACACGACCAATGACTTTGTCTTGTTGACCAAAGATTGAGTCATGATTTATTTTGACAAACCTAATAGGACTGACCTAATGTCTTGGGGGCTCGAAGATTAGCCCTGCCTACGTAGAAAGAGCGTAGAGACAATGTAGTTCGACAATGACAAAGACTAATCAAGACTTGAACTAACGTGACTGTGTTGACTGACATGACTATTTTTTTTTTATGTTTTCTTCAAGACATTTTTTTCAATTTTTAGGTCTTTTTTAGGACATTTTTTTATTTTTAGATCTTTTTTTTTAATTTTTAGGACATTTTTCAATTTTTAGGTCTTTTTTCAAGACATTTTTCAATTTTTAGGATCACGTGCGGTACCCACTGCAGTCTCATGATAAAATTTTTCCCTTAGTCAAGTTGATAATGAGCCAGGAAAAATGGAATGTAAATAAAAGGCATGACTAGCATGTACAGTGGACAATATGCAAGACTTGATTTCAACCATTGTCAGCCATGGACGGAAATGTCATCATGTCAGGGTGAAGTGTTATAACGAATGTCAGAAAAGAGTATGTTTATTAGGGACAAAGGTAGATAGAGTGGCAATAGATGGCACAACAATGACTGACTACACATGACACCTATTTACCAGGTCTTCACCATGGTACTTATCCAAAGCGCCTGTTTACCAGGTTTTCACTATTGGACGAATTATTTCTCTTTATTTTTGTCATTTTTCAATTTTTTTGGTGTCACCAAGAGGTCTGTTTTCCAGGTTTTCATCAAGGTGACAATTTTTTGTATTTTTCATTTTTTTTGTATTTTTAACTGGTTTTCAGACAGGCTTTCTGATGCTACGCATAGTATTTGCGCAAATGTAAACTGTTGATTAGCTCCGTCAACTATTTGCCTTCGGGAGTAACTAACTGATATGCTCTGGAACCAAATGATGCTATGATGATGTAAGGGCCCAACCAATTGGGCTCGAATTTTCCTGGCTTCTCCCTATCCAACTAATTCTTGGGATTCTGCATGAGAACTAGGTCGCCAATGTCAAACTTTTGAGTCATCACCCTTTTATTATAACTTCTGCAAAGACAATTTTGGTATGCTTGTAAATGATTCAATGCATTATGTCTACATTCATCTAGCATTTCTAACTCATGTAGTCATGACTGTCTGTATTCTTCATCAGTGATGAGGCCTTTCATGGAGACTCGCAAAGATGGAATGTCGACCTCTATGGGCAAGATGGATTCGGCTTCGAAGACAAGGGCGAAAGGAGTTGCACCGGTGGGGGTATGAATGCTCGTGCAGTATGCCCACAAAGCAGGGTTGAGTTAGATGTGTCAGTCATGGCCAACATCATTGATAGTCTTTTTGAGGAGTTTGATAATGGTTTTATTAGATGCCTCAGCTTGACCATTTCCCTATGGGTAATAAGGCATGGAAAAGTGGTGGCTAATATGGAAATGTTGACATAATTCAAAGACCTCATGATTTTTGAAGGGACGACCATTATCCATGATGATGGATTATGGAATGTCATACTAGAAAATGATATAATTGAGGATGAATTTGGAGATTTGTTTGCCAGTAATGTAAGTGAGTGGGATGGCTTCGATCCACTTAGTAAAATATTCAGTGGCGGTGATAATGAATTTGTGTCCATTGGAGGATGTAGGGTGAATCTTTCCCATGAGATCAAGTCCCCATTGTGCGAAAGGCCAAGAAGAAGTGATCGGCCTCAACTCTTGTGCTGGAGTGTGAATCAAATCACTGTGAATCTGGCATTGGTGACATGTTCTTACAAATTCCAGTGCATCATTTTCTAGTGTCGGCCAATAGTACCCAAGTCTCATAATATTTTTAGCTAAGGTCGGATCACTTGAATGGGACCCACATATACCCTCATGTATTTCCTGTAAGGTCGTTTTTGCTTCATTAGTGTCGAGACAATAGAGAATGGTATTGTCGAAGCTACGATGATAAAGGGTGTCGCTAATGATGGTATAAAGTGCAACTTTGTAGATAAAGGACTTTCTTTGGTTATTGGAAAGGTTTTGGGGAAAGATCTGCGAATAAAGGTAGTAAAAAATGTCCTTATACCAGGGGGAACTAGAACCAACAAGCTCACAAACCATTTCTGATTCGGGGACATCATAAACAGGAACCAATAACTGCTCAACCAAAAACTCAAATTGTGGGACATTGCTGGGAATATCAAGCAAAGGTCCAATTGTTGCCATAGCGTCAGCAGCCTTGTTTTGTGTTCTTGGAATTAATTCAAAGGATAGTCTATGAAAATATGTCAGAAAATTGTCAACCATCCGTTTATAAGGCATTAGCTTCTCAACTTTTGTTTCATACTCATCATTGACTTGGTTTATAACTAACTGAGAATCGTCGAGGCCCTGCAAATTCCTGATTTTCCACTTGATAGCCATTCAGAGTCCTGTAATTAGTGCACGGAAATGCAATGCAAAATGACCTTGGGATGGAATCTCCTTATGGAGTAATGAACAATATTCCAGCTCCTGAGCCATGATTAGTATGAGATCCATCAAAGTATAATTTCCAAGTCTGTTGGGACTCCACGTGAAATATGAACTCATCTGGAAAATCTATTGTAAGAGGATGATTATCTGGGATTGGTGCATCTGCGAGCTGGTCTGCCATTATTTGTCCTTTGATGGCTTTTCGCTCGACATATTGAATATCATATTCACTAAGGATCGTGACCCATTTTGCTAAACGTCCTGTCAATGTTGCTCGACTCAAAAGGTACTTCAAGGGATCGATCTTGGCTACCAAGTATGTCTTATGGTTTAACATGTAATGCCTTAATTTTTGGGCTGCAAATACAACTGCCAAACAAGCATGTTCAATGGGTTTGTAATTTAGCTCATACCCCACCAGTGTTCTACTGATATAATATATGGCTCTTTCTTTTTCTTCATAGTCATTTTGTGCTAGTAATGCCCCCAGTGCCGAAGTAGTTGCAGAGATGTACAAAATTAATGGTTTTCCTTGGATATGAGGCATGTGAACTGGAGGTGATAATAAGTACTGTTTGATCTGGTTAAATGCTTCTTGGCATTTATCTGTCCACACAAAGGGGATCCCTTTGCGTAGGAGATACTGGAATGGTTGGCACCTATCTGCGAGTTGAGCAATGAACGGTCTGATAGATTTAATTCTGCCTTGTAGCATTCTTAGGTCACTGATTCCCTTAGGAGGAGTCATATCCAATATAGCTCTGACTTTAGCAGGCTCAACTTCAATGCCTCTACGGGAGACTATGTACCCCAACAACTTGCCTGATGTTACACCAAAAACACACTTTTTTGGGTTCAACTGAACCTTATACTCTTCTAGCCTCCTAAAAAATTTGTCTAATACTGAAAGATGGTCTTTTCTTTTCAATGACTTTTCCAAAAGGTCATCCACATAGTCCTCCATTAACGTGTGCATCATTTCATGGAATATTGTTGTCATCGCACTTTGATATGTAGCGCCTACATTTTTAAGACCAAACGACATTACAGTCCAACAGTATGTACCCCAAGGGCATGTGAAAGCAATTTTGTGTTGGTCTTCTGGGGCAATACGAATCTGATTATAACCAAAAAAACCATCCATAAGGGACAACATCTCATATCCAGCTGTAAGGTCCACAATGATGTCAATGTTCGGCAAAGGGAAATCATCTTTAGGGCATGCTTTATTGAGATCTCGAAAGTCTGTGTATATGCGAATCTGTCCAGTATACTTGGTGATGGGAACAAGGTTGGATATCCATTCTGTATAGTCAATTGACCTAATAAAACCTACATCCAACAATTTTTTGAGTTCAGCTTTAACCAACAATGCAATTTGCGGGTGCATTTTTCTTAGCTTTTGTTTTACTGGCTTGGCATCTGGCAATAATGGCAAGTGATGTAATACTAACTCAGGATCTAATCTTGGCATGTCGACATAAGACCATGTGAAGTTTTTCTTGCGTTATGAGAAAAACTTTTGAAATTCTAGTTCAACTTCTGTCAATGATGCTGCAAAGAGAACCATTTTAGGGTCCTCCACAGTAGCTATATTAACTGCTATGGTGTCCTCAACAAGCATTGCTGATTTTTCTCTATCTATGGGGAGAAAGTCCAATCCTCCACCCTTGGGCACCTCAGGGAGGTTTTCACCCTTGGATACGTCCATTATTTTTACTATTTTTTCGTCAAAAGGTGCCTTTCGGTTTTCACCTAGAGACGTGTCATTTTTTGTTTTATTTTTCTTTTTAATTTTGTGACTAGAGGATGGCGCAGTCTCCCCAAAATAAGTAGAACAATCCAATTCAATGGTAAACCCAGCCTTGTGATCCCCATTTGGAATTCCCTCACGTAGCCCTAGAAATTATGCTAGAGCCTCATCATTTTGAAAAGTGTCCATTATCAGTGGGCCTTGTTGGTTCCAGTCAATTAGGTCAGGGTAAACTAAGGATATTCCATCATCAACATTTGCAAATTGAGGAGATGATGCGGAGAGCATGTAAATGGATGTTGAGATGTTGAAAATGAAGTTGTCATCATCTGGATCTATGTCAAATTCTATCCAGTATTCTCCTTCGCTTGTTTCATACTCACCAGGGAAGTAGGGGACAAAGGGAGTAGGATCAGGGGCAGGGTCAGTAGTGGCAAGTGATGGTTCAGGTGATTCTGCATGACAGTCATCAATTTGGGATGATTGGGCAGGTATGTTGGGGCTAGGATGAATGGGAATAGAATATGATCTATACTTGGCATCATTTGGTGTTGTATCGATCTTAAACATTTTCCAGAATCGTTCTTCAAATGTAGGCTCGCCAGGTTCAAGGAATAATTTGTCAAGGCAACTGTCACTTAAGGATCGTTGAGAGCCAAATTACCATTTGTGAGAGTTAGTTTCAGAGGAGGTGTCCTCAGTTGTCTCAACATAGTCTGAAGCATACACTAACTCACATGGAAGCACATTGGTACTTGGATCACCAGATTCTCGTGGACCTAACCCTAACCCAAGATGTTTTGGTCTTTCTGAAATTGATAATGGCTCATGCCTTCCAATCTTATCCTTGCCAAGACCACTTTTTCCATCATAGCCTTTTGCTTTTATCATGTTGTATCCTTTTCCATATATTGCTACTGGAAAGGGAGTCAAGTCCTATGGTTTTTTATTAATCTAGGATAGTATATCATCTGTGTCCTCTTGAATCATTTTGCCCCACTTTATAAAAATTGTATTTGGAGGAACCCTAAAAATTTATTTTGCCTATACTCTAAAGGAGGGTTTTCCATAGACCTAGGGAGACTTGGGCATCTTGGTTATGCAATAGGCCATATTCATCTTGTACTCTCCACATCCTTGGTCCTGAATTTGGAAGCTCGAGTAAACGTTTGGGGTGATAAATGAAGTGGTAGGTGTTATGGAGGTGGTCATGGTGGTCAAAGGAGCATAAGTGGATGCAGTGGATGAAGAGGTGAAAGGATTCACGAGTGTTGATGGGTCAATGAATTTGGAAGACAGAGATGTAAAAGCTTCCCTATTGATAGGAACTTGATGCTCCAAGACACTGTGTAAATTGGTACAATATTGGAATGGATCAGGGTCTCCATATATAGTAATCTCAGTGCCTTCAAAATGAAACTTCAAACATTGGTGATACGTGGAGGGGATGACTTTCAGTGCGTGGATCCAAGGTTGACCGAGTAAAATGTTATATGGGAGGTCCAAATCCAGAACTTGACAAGTGGTGTCGACAATGACTGGCCTGATTCGAATTGGAAGTGTAATTACTCCCCGAGAGGAACGTTCTTCATCATCATATGCCTTGATAACAATGCTTCTTGTGGTGTCTACGCATGCATCCGAAAAGCCTAGTGCCTTGACCAATTTTAAGGAACATATATTCAGTCCCGCTCTGCCATGTACTAAGACTCGTCTGACATTATGTTTATGAACAAGAACTTTGATATGAAGGGCATCATTATGGTTGGATTTGGATGATGAATACTCTTGGTCCGAAAAGGTGATATGGTGGGGAGTCATGAGATATCCTACCATGGCTTCAAATTGGCTGACATCAATATCTTGGGGAACGAAGGATTCTTGCAATGTTTTATCTAGGATGGCCTTATGGGCAGGCGAGATGTGTAACAACTCAAGGATAGAGATTTGTGCAGGTGTATTTCCAAGTTGGTCAATAAGATTAAAGTTTCCTTTAGGTTGGGACTGCTTTTTTTGTGGACGCGATTGCGGCTACGAAGTGGACGGGCTAGCTATTGTTACCTTTGGTTGTCTAGGGGGAGGAGGGCCAACTATGGTGATCTTTCTAGCATGGGTGGTGATATTGCATTTGGGGGCCTTTCTGATGGTGACTGTACAGATATGTTTATCAATTGTTCTAATGTGATGTACGATAGGTCCCCCAGAATAGTCATATCCAACACGGGCATGGTTGGCTTGACTATTATTATTTGTATTTGACGTAGAAGGGTTTCCAGAACCATGATCCTACAGTGGGTTCTTGTGTATTGTATGATCCACATTAGAAGAAAATTGTGGTCCACCGACTTCAACGATACCCTTTTCAATAAGGTCTTGTACCAGATTTTTCAATTGTTTACAGGAAGAGGTTTTGTGTCCTTTTATTCGATGATAGTCACAAAATGCGTTATCATCCCACCAAGATGGTTTAAAATACCTAGGGTCATATGGTTTTGGGTCTTCAAGTGTGATGACACCATTTTGAAGGAATTTCCTTAGAACTTCTTCAATAGGCTCACCCAAGGGAGTGTATGTACGTCCTCTAGGGAATTGTTTGGGTTGTCTAGGATGTCTTTGAATTTGATTATTTTGATTGCCTTGATTATTTTGATCTGTCTGGATAGCATTAGTAGCATAGGTTTGTGTCATCATCTATGTTTTTTGTGGTTGTGTCCCTTTTAAAGTAATCATAGGACCCATAGCGTTGGCAGCCTTAGCATCGGCTACACCATCATTGGTGACATGTTTGTTCTTAACCCAGTATTTGTTTTTTTCAGTAGAAGGAGGGTTTGCATTTGTGTTTTTGGGACCATATTTTAGTCTTCCCTTAGCAATGAGGGATTGCTCAACTTGGACACTCCATTCAACTAGGTCTGCAAAAGTTGTGCAACAATGAACACGCAAGGCATTTTTTAGTGGGCCCAATAACGTTTGTACGAACATGTCAACTTTTTCCTTTTCAGGTATGCCTATATGACAGCGACTCGCTAGGCCCCTCCATTTTTGAAAGAATGGTAAAAAGGTTTCACCCGAATCTTCTTGTGTGAGTTGGCATAGGTTGGTAATGGAGGTGTTTGTGTCAATGTTGTATGTGTAATTTTTCATGAATTTTTCAGCAAGTTCTTTCCATGACTGTATTCCAGGTTGCACTGTATAGAACCATTCTAGGGCTGGTCCTGCGAGACTTTTAGGAAACAATCACATTAGATATGTGTGATCATGAGCAATATCCACACAACTTGTTACGAACTCTTTGATGTGGTCAAGTGGATTTGTTTTACCCTTATATTTGTTGAAATTTGGAGCCACATAACCATGTGGAAATGGTGGCATGTACAAAGTTGTATCAAAGGTATATGGACATAAGTAGTATGGAATTTGTGTCTTCTTGTCAGGGGATTTCATATTTTCCATCTATTTTTGAAGGTCATCCACTCTTGCTAGCAAGGTGTGTACAATGGGATCATTGGTAGCCTGAAAGTAAGGTATGTTCTAATTAGGTGTTTGCTGATATTGCCAGTTGTGAGTGGGAATTTGTTGTTGAGTATGAATCTAGGATGAGTATGTGGGAATATGTGACCCAACCATGTTTGTTTGTATTTGAGGCATCTGAAATCCTTGACTCATTTGATTTCCAAAGTTACACATTTGTCGCATCATTTGAGTTCCTTGTCCTTGTTGAAAGAATTGTCCATGTATCATATCGGTGTTTGTTCCTTGGGAGTTTCCATGTGGTGTGTTGATATTTTGTCCTTGTCCATGTGTGATGTTCATATTTTTTCCTTGTCCATGTGGGATGTTTAATTGCGATGATGTATTAATGTTGTGTTGAGGGCCTTGAATGAAGACTCGTCGTGGGTTTCCTCCAAAGGGATTAAATGAGATTCCACCATAAGGATGTGATGAAGATTCCCCCATTGTCATAGATGAAGATCCCAATGTAGGATTTGTGGGATTTTCTCCCGTTGATGTGAACCCAATGGTTATTCCTATCGTTTGTGATGATGATGTGGACATTGTAGGCATGGACATAGTAGATGTTCCTCCAATAGATGTTGTATTAGTTAGGGTGGAGGTGTTTTTACTTGTGGTGCCACCAGATGTCACATTAATGGTGTTAGTAGCCACTTGTGTGGTGACCACAATGTTATTGCTATTGGAGGCATTGTTCGTGTTTTGATGAGATGTCATGGTTTGTGTCGCGTTGTCCGGAGAAGGTCTTATGGTATTAATGTCGAAGTATTTTGGTAGTTTTTCCCCTTGGTCTATAAGCATAGCAAGCTATCTGTCGAGATTGTTCAATACCAAGTCCTCTACAAATGAAGCTATGTCAGGATTTTGAGCGGTAATGTCTAAATCCTCCACTAGTACTTGTCCATTTTGGTCTTTATATATGAATTGTTCAAAAAGTGGATTTTGAAAGGAAGTTGACATGCTCATGGATGATTGTACGTTCAAATTGCCAAATGGGTCATCATAAATCTAGTCATTGGGATTGGAGTTGGTGTTGGTGTTGGTGTCAAAGTCTTGTCCAAAGTCTGCCATTTGTCTTTTCTTTCTTTGAAGTCTTGTTTCCACCATCAAGGAAATTTCTCAAATGAAGATGATGACAATGCAAGTATGACGCTAATCTATGTTTTTGTCTTTTTGTGCAATAAAGGATGACAATGCAATGAGATAATAATGTTTTACCTAAGGAAATGTGTAATGTCGAAAAGCTAAAGTGACAATTATGACCAAGATGATGATGATGAAAAGGTGCAAAATAAGGACTAAGATGATTATGTCGACTAAAGAGGCGACTAATGCAAAGTCTAGGTTCAAAATGACGACTAGGATGAATAATATTTTTGTATTTTTGGGAATAAAGTATGCAAGGTATAAACTAGAATGCAATTTGGAGAAAAGGGTACCTAAGCACTCTAAGCTTAATCTTTTCTCTCAATTTTCAATTACCAAAGGGCTTATTGAAAATGACAAGGTGACAAAGTCAAGAGGACTAGTGATTTTTCCTAACTAGACCGTTGAGTTGGAAAGCTTCACAAAAGGTGACAATGACTGAAGATGGGAATAATGATGAAGTCCAAGATAACCTAGCTGGGAAGGAAAAGATTTTGCAAATTGTGATAAAGTTGGCCCAATCCAAAGTATGCAAAAATGACAACCTAGGGTCAAACTAATGCTGAAAACATGATTATGAAACCTAAGGGATGAAATTAAAAAAAATAAAAAATTTAAAGGTCTAAGCCTAAGGTCAAGAGTGCAAACTAATGGATGAATGATAAAGATTTTGAGCAATTTGAAAGTTGGTTTCTGACAGAGACCTCTTGGAAAAGAAAAGTGTTTGACAGCAGGCTGACAGTATTTAGACTCAGATTTGGGTTTGTATCAGGGTTTTGTTTCTGTCAGGCAAGTGCGTCGTTTGAGACCTCGAATGTGTCATAGTATGGAAAATGTGTTTCAATTCAAGCGAATGAGGTTTTGAAATTAACAAATGTGACAGAGGTTGGAAAATGCGGTTCTGTGAAGTTTAGATGTGTCGCAACGTAGGCATATGCGGTGTTTAAGGCAACAGATGTGGTTTAATAGAGTGATTGCATCTCAGGGATTTTCAAATGCGTTTCAAGATAGTGGATGTGTTTCAACAGTTGCGTCATAGGTTGTAAAAAGTGAGTTTTCTGATGTATTGAGGAAAAATCTAATCTATCAAAGGTCGAATGTTTTTGTCCAGATTTGTGAATGTGGTGAATATTGTTTGAAAATCCATAAAGCACTTGATAAGCACAATTTTTTAGTGTAAGCAAACACACGTAAGACAAGCAGGATCCTAATAGGCCAAGGGTTTGTATACTTGGTATAGCTCACTGATATACCCCAGATTAGTGTTGAACACCTCTCCTTCTCGAGAGCGGATAGCTTAGAATTTTGGTGGAATAGGCTCCCTTTTTTGCACAGACTTCTATAGGCTCACCAACTTCAGATTCTTGGGTAGTCACTTCCTAAGAATTGCTATCTCTACTCAAGGGATTCAGTAGTGAGTATCTTCGGGCATGATATTGTACCCTACACTATACCAAGCAATGACTGAAAATGGTTGGCTTCTAAAACAATAGGTGTCTAGTTAGGGCATCCATTCGAGTGGCCACACATGGGGCGAAAGATTAATCACTGATTAGGTGGCACTCTAGCCTGAAGAGGTTACGCTCAATAGGGTTTATGGGAGTACTACTTCGTCCGTGTGACACATCCACACTCGTGGTACTTGAACTTTCCTCAAGCACCCATTTTATATTCCGGCTAGAAGTGGCTTGGCTTTAGCCTGTTACCGGTCAGGTCATCCCTTAAGGTGAGTACTTTTTCCTTGAAGGCAGGCCCATTTCTAGAAATAACAATCATTTCTCTTACACCCAAGATCACCCAAAAGCGTAAGGGGAGAGGATACTTCAATTATTAAGTCTTAAGGGTTATAACAAATAAAGTGGGTCTGGCTTTCTGATCACCAAGTTTTCACAAGGTGAGAGCACAATCACCTACCACTTTCAAGCACAGTCAAACACTTGCAAAAAAAAGTTCATTTTAGTGCGCCAATGGAAGTGTTCCTAAACTAAAAATCACAGACAAATGATTTGAAGTATTAGTCTTCGACAAACATAGCTGCAAAACCACACGTCAGTAGTTTGGGAAATTGTCTTTGACTCACAAGCATTGCAAATCCACACGTTAGTAGTTTCAACAAATGCCTTCGACCCACGAAAATCCTAACGCCACACCCTGCAACTAGACATTAGCAACCAGAAAATCCTATTCTAGAGGATGCAAAAAGTAACAACAGACTGAAATAGTAAAAATGCATAAATCTGAAAAGGAGATCCGAATACAGAAATTGAGTAGGCAAATGTGTTACGATAGAGCGAATGCATCACAATAGTTTTTGTCAGAGTTTACCAGCCAAATGCATTATCCTGCAAAAAAATGCGTTAGAATCATGGAAATGCATTAGAATACCTGTCAAATGCATCATGTTTCTGTCGGATGTGTCACGAGAGGTCACGAATGCGGTCCGATGGTGCAAATGCGTCATTTGTTTTGTCGAGTGCATCACAACACAATGAATGCGGTACAAAATGATTCAAATGCATCATTCATAAACCTATAGCTGCAAAACAGAGACAAAAAGCCGTATGAAAACAAAAAAAATACATTGAAATACATCGGGTTCACCAAATGTATCTCTGGAAATTTTATGGGTTAATAGATTAGAAGTTGTAAATCCAAAAATTCAAAGAAATAATGGAGTTCATAGGAGAAAACATGAAAATAAATGAAAATCTTTTACCATAAACCTTCAATCTCCATGGCTGACCTCCATTACACCTTCTAGCTTGCTGCAAATTGAAGTTGGCCCTTAGATTCTCCGAGCAACCTATGAAAATGTCATGTCTTATGCAAGTGTTGAAGGATTTTCTATGAAAATGACCTTAAATGCCTAAGAGAAGTTCTAAGTATGTAGGAAAATGACTGCAAAATGAAGACTAGAAATTCACGTGAAAGCATGAGAGACCCAAAATGAATTCAAAATTGCCATTTTATAAGAAAAGGAAATTTTGAATGAACGGACGAGATCAAAAGGCAAATAGATAGACCAGATTGAAAGTTAAGATAAAGACAAGATGGCTAAAAAAAGGTTGGAGAATCAAATTAGTAACGGTCATTTGACTTTTGAATGGAAAAAGCATCTTTTGAATTAAAAATCATTTTAATTCAAAAATGGAGAACCAAATGATAGTAAGCAATAAATGCCCATTTTCTGCCAAAATAAGAAATTTTGACCATTTTAAAAAGTAATCATTTTTTTATTTAAAATGAGGAAAGTGACATGTGACCATAATTAAATAAATTAAAGAATGTATTTAATTAGAAGAATATGTAAATTATTGACGTATTTAAATAAATAAACAATTTATTTATTTAAATAATCTAGAAGAATTAGTGGACAGTAATAATTAAATAAATTAGGAAATTTATTTAATTACAAGGAGACATTAGATAATTAGTGACTCATTTAAATAAATAAATAGAATTTATTTATTTAAATAATCAGGAAGAATAAAGAGACATGAATTAATTAAATAATTAAAAATTATTTAATTAATAGATGAAAATGGACCGAATAACATAATTAAATATTTTAATTATGCTAGGACGAATGTGGTGAAAAATAGAGCTTGTAGGCCTAGGTCAATTTTTAGTGTCTATAGATATTACTTGAGAGTAAAAATCCTCTCCAAGGGTTCAAACCTCCAAAAGTATCTTATAAGAACACAATTTATAATTTGATTATCATTAACTAGCCACTAGTGTCTATATATACCAAAATTATGCTTTGGATGCCACCAATGATGACTTTACAATCTAAATAAGAATATATAAATTATTATATAACTTAATGTATGGTTATGCTAGCCACAATTCAACTAAACATATCCTAATTCAATCAATAGGTTAAAGACACAACATAGCCTTATCTTCCTCCTCATCATTTGTAGATACCTATCTAGAAAACAATGTTCAATCTATCTCTAATTCTTAGAATGGTAATCTCTTTACATAATAGTCAATTATTTGAATTAGTTGTTGTAAACCAAACTAATATAGTACCCTATCATAATTAAATTGCTAGAATATGATAGCATGCCTAACAAGAAATTATCAAGAGTACCTAGTGTTTCCTAGTTTTTATATTTCATTTGATCATCCTCATAATTTATATGGTCTCCATCCAAATAAAATCTATGTAAAAAACTTGTCAAATAATCTTCTCCACTCCTCTAATTTCTAGCCTCAAATTTTGTCTTCTTAGTCTAGTAGTGTCCCATCAAAAGGGATGGGGTATTTCATCTCCAATATCATCTCCAATATTAATAACAATGTGTTTGTATTCATAATGAATGTTGCTAAAAATATACCTCTACCACTCTTATAGATAAATTTATGCATGTCATATAGCTTATGAGAAAGCATACATCAACCCCATGAGTACACGGTATTATGCTCGTCCATATCTCTAGAAATGTGTATTGAGCCATAACCAAGGGTCGATTCCTTTCCATCTATAAATACCAATTAATACCACCAAAATAACTAAAATATATGTATATGTACTCAAGAAAATATCCCATAATCATATCTTCCAATTTGGTACCCTACCCTATATATATGGCCAAATCATCTATTTTAATATGTATACACATATGTATCGAATTACTAAGTCACCTTATAATATATGCTACATGTCACCCTTATATTGAAAACCTCAATATTCTCTATAAATTCTTTGATTTAATGGTAATTTACCCAAGGGTTGATGAAACATGTTAGTGTGTGAATCACATCTCTTGACCAAGGCATTCAACTTTCTTTGATCATATGTTCAATGAGACCATATCTCTTATATACTAAATATCCATGCTCCCCAAATATGTTTTCTTAAATCATTTTTCATCCTTCATAAGTTATAACACTTGTAAGGTTCCAACATGTGGCTATATGACAACTCAAATGTATTCATATCATCATACATTTACATAAACCAATTTGGTGTATTTTTCATCCATAATTTCAATGAAAAAAGAAATTAAAAAATCATAAAATTTAAAAATATGAAAAAGTATAGCTAGGATTCAAGGTTATGGTTCCAAGCCCAATTAGATCATATAGAAAATCAATCAAGATCATAAATTTAAGATAAAGGCTAAAATACATAAATAAACATGCAAAAAACTTATATTTTTAATTGATAAATGAGAGGTTAGAGAAATCAACCATTTATAAAAAAAATAAGTGATATGGCCCTTTACAAAAGAGAAAGCTAGAAATACTATACTTACCCTAACTAAGCTAATAAAGAATTATAAGATGAAACTAAAAATTCTAAGTATGTGCAAGGAGAATCCTAATAAATTTGAGTAAATAATTTAAGAGTGCCAAATTTATTCTACTTTGAGGAAGGAGGGTATCCATAGTCTATTGAGGGCATTGCCAATTAAATCTTAGCCTTTTGAGAGTAACTTTTCTACTTCTATTTTCCTTCCTTTGTACTCACCTATAGCTCCAATATTTGGTTTAATAAAATTTTCTCATTATTTGGGAGATAATAGTAAGGATGGGAGAGGATCATTTCACCATCATTATCAATAAAATACATGTGTAAATCCTACTCTTTAGAAAGGGTTTGGGGAAATGAGTCCTATCATCAAGAATTTTCTCCATATCGTGTTAGTAGCTCATCTCATCATTAAATTATTGGTTTATGCTAAAAAATTATCTCTATATATGTTGAACAAGGGTAGAGGGAGCTAGGTCCATAATATTCATTTATGCTACTAGGGTCATAGCTTAAACCATAGTCCCAATAACCAAAGGTTATCACTGAATGGTTGGATGTTTTGAATTATAAGAAAATTATGGTTATGCTATTATGGCCACTTTTAGGCATTATAGATTCAATCGTAGATTTTTGTAGGCTATTATTCTTAGTTTAGGGGAATATCTAGATAAATATTAAAATATCCTATAATTTTTTGATCCATCATATTGCATCAAAAACCCCTCAATGAAAAGCCCTTGAAATTAAAGAATTGGGCATAAGTACCCTAAGAAGAATGCATCTAGATCAAATGTATGATATGATTATATAATTCAATCATGATATAAACCCTCTCATGGAATAACATTTTTCTTTAGTGGACACCTTCTCATTACTTTTAAACAAATATTTCAGATTTAAAATTATGTAGAAATTAGGAAATAGATTAGTAAAAGTGAAAATATTCTCAAGCTTACCATTAATGATGTTATTATGCACTATTCATGGTTTCAATAACACTATATATCATGTGTGGTTTAGTTACCATCATAAAATTTGGGGTTTCACCAAAAATCGTGTTTTGATGTACAACAATAACAAAATAAGTGTAATAAATCTTGACATACAAAATCAAGTTGCTTCAGAACATTCAAACCAAGATACCAAGATATGAGTGCATTCATTATATCAATTGCACGATTTACATACATGTTTGAAACATATAATAGATGATTTCTACAAAGACAAAAAGGATTACCAATTTGACATATGAAATACTAATAATAATAATTTATAAATACATCTAGGACATATGAACCAAATGCATTATGTATAATCTTTTTGAAATTATATAATTCCAAAAACCCTTAGGTACAAAGTGTCAACCCAAAAGTATTCGTATAACTTCTCCAAAAAGTTCTTCTCAAAATTCTCCCTTTTCTAAACTCCCTTTACATCTGAAATAGCCTTGTATTTATAGGCTTCCCCGATAACTAACTTATAACTACCTAGGTAACTACCTTTACAATATTTGAGAAAAATAAAATAACTTTATTTTAGTTAGAAATCTCTCAACTTTCATGCGAAGAGGGCTTATTTTCTAATTCTTAGTTAAAATAAGTAACATAAGTCACTTTTCCAAAAATATGACATGGAAACTATATTTTCAAAAATAGGCCAAGTTATTGATCATATTGTATTGCTTGCTAACAATGAATTCTTGACTACATACACAACAATTTCCTCTAAGATGATTTCCTTTCACTCCAATCACCTTACTAAGGAAGAAAGAAAATAGAAATCAACTCTCACCATTTGATATCTAGAGAATGTTTACACTACCTTCAAGGATAATAGAATTTTCATTCAGGTGACCTTCACCATCACAATAAATTATTCCTAACACAAATATATTTTCCTATGATGCAAGAGCAACATGATTGAAAACATTGTGAGCTTCCTTCCTTAGTAGCTAATGTTGTGGCAAGAATTTTGGCTTCCCTCTTTGAAGTCTTAAAATAATCTTCAATATTATTATTATACATGTAATGGCATCTTGAACTAGGCTATGATCCTAATCATTTGTACAAAATACCTTTGCATTAGCAATATGATTCTAATCACATCATCCTTAAATTGTGGCTCACTTAATTTATCTTCTTTAGATCCATCATAAATATCCTTATTGAATACAAATTGCACTAACCAAAATTCACTCCATAGGATTTATATTATTTGCATTTGTCATCTACAGGACCAAACAAAAATCTAAAACACTTGATTTGATATAACTTTTCCTCTTAACACTTTTTATCCCAGAAGTTAGCTTTCCTTCTCAACATGAGATTTAGATTGGTTTGCCTTTGACAGATTTATTTTGAACACCTCCTTTTCTTATATCTAATTATATCTTGACTCCTATTGGTTTGTTTTCTTGAAGGCTCATGTGTAGACTTTAGTTGTTGTGGGATGAAACTTCTGAGACTTCTTCATCAATATTTTCTTCCTCCTCTTCAACATTATCACTGTTGTTTTGTAAAACAAAATCATCTTCAACTTCTGCCAAAAGAGAAGCAACTCATTTTCATTTTGGTGTCTTCTTTTGAAAGCAATAAGAATAAACAAAAGTAGATCAGCTACCCAAACAAGATGGCATTGCTCATGTTTATATGTTTTTTTGAGGCTAATTTAACTACAGGAAGTACCCCATCATAAGGATTGGGACAACCCTAGAATTTGTATAAATCTACTATTGTGTCTACATCTTGATTTATAGAGTACTCATCCATGAACTATTCAATAGTTTGAAATCCCTCCTCCTTAGGTAATGCCAATAGAGGGTTGACCATTTTTAACATGAAAAATGGTAGGTAGTCCATCCATAGAGCTTCTCTATTTGGCTTACTAATACATGAGGAAAGAACATGAACATGAACATGTACACCCTCCAACAGTCTATACCTACCCCAGGTTGAATATTTCCCTAATTACCCTCTAATTCTATTAAAATTGGGTTCTACTTCTCCCTGCATATGGACCTTTCTCTGACCATGCATAAAAACTATAGGGATGATAGATGATGCAAAGGCACCCATTTGTGAATACTGCCATTGGAAATACCTATGAATTTGTGCATTTACTGTATCTCTATTTGCTACTCTTCACATTCTTTTCATACCGACTAGGAGAAAGTTTTTATGCTTGCCATGACAATCTCATACATAGATGATGTGACTGGAAAAATTGATCTAAATCATAGGAAATGGGATGATATCTCTTTGAGGTGCTTGTCAACCAATTGACATGATTTTTTTGTGTTTCCAGATTTTTCATGTATGTTGAGTAGGGCACTGGTTGTTTGTGTTTCCATATCTGTATGACAAAAAATTCTAAAAGCAAAAAATAACACAGAGCTACTACTCTATTTCCCAATCAACTGGGAAAGCACAAACAAAATGTGCAAGCACAAGGATACATGCAACTTTATTTTGTATTCAATAAGCTATAAATGACAATACATAAAAGACTAAACATAAAAACTTAGAAAATAAACTCTAAGCTACAAATTACTAGCTGCTAGGAGCTCTCATAAGCTACTCACATAGACAAACAACTTTCAGGAGCTGCTAAGAGCTCACTATTAGGAGTTACACAGAGCTCTTTCAGGAGCAGTCACTGTTCAATCACAAAAAAAAAAAATATAGTTGTTGTTGTGTACAGGTTTCTATGAAACACACAAAGAACAAAATACATTCTCTTCTCAGACTATTGCTACAAAAACCGAGTCTTCCCAACTGACTTTTGGTTGTCAACATTCATTCCTTTTGTCTCTCTAACATTCCCTCTCAAAAAAATTGAAATTACCTACCACCATAAATTGGGAATTCAAAATTTCCTACTATATTTAATTCTAGAGCTGTCAGGAGCAGCAGGGATAAAGATCCCAAAAACTGTTGTTGAAGATGGGGCTCCTGATGGGTAGGTGAAACAACTGGGGGTCTGACATGAGAGAAGGAGGCTTCAGGAGCAATAAATTTTCAAACACACCCCCTTGGTCCTGAGCCAACGAAACAAGATCAATCCTGATCCAAACAACGCCCAATCTACTCCTTAGGTGCTTGAAAATGTTCCTGCTCAAAGGCTTCATGAATATGTTTGCTAGCTGATGCTCGGACCTGCAAAATGCCATTTTAATTTCACCATTTTCAACTAACTCTCTGATAAAATGATACTTTATTTCAATGTGCTTGCTTCTTCCATGAAACACATGATTTTTCATCAAGGTTATTGATGAAACATTGTCACAAAAGATTGTTGTTTCATCCTCTTGTTCTTCTGTCAAATTTTCCAAGATTCTTCTAATCCAAATAGCTTGACATGTTGCTACATTTTCTTCTATATACTCAGCCTTGGCTATTGATAGGAAAACTATGGGTTGCTTCTTGGAAGCCCATGAGATAGCTCCCAAACCCAAGTGAAACACATAGCCCGATGTGCTCTTCCTATCATCCAAAATTCCTACCCAATCAATATCTGTGTATCCAACCAGCCCAAATTCATTTGTTGTGTAAAAAATGCCATATCCTTTGGTGCCATTCACATACCTTAGGATTTTTTTACCTGCTTGCCAATGGGTGTCTCTTGGAGTCTCCATAAATCTGGAAATAAGACTCACTCCATGCATTATATCAGGCCTAGTTGCAGTTAAGTACATCAAACTTCCAACCAAACTTTTAAACATGGTCAGATCCACATTGTTGTTGCAATCTTCCTTCCTCAACTTTAGACCTATGGTTGTTGGAGTTAGGGAAGGCTTGCTTTCAAGCATCCTAAATCTCTTCAATATTTCATTTGCATATTTTTCTTGAGAGATAAATGTACCATCATGCATTTTTTTTACTTCTATGCCTAGAAAATCTCTCAAGAGACCTAAATCTGTCATTTCAAACTCTATTTTCATGGCCTCTTTAAAATCAGCAATGAGGAAATCATCATCCCCAGTGAAAACTAAATCATTAACATACAAGACAACAATCAAAATCTTACCATTTGTTGCCTTGATGTAAAGAGTGGGCTCACCATCACTTTTTCTAAAGCCATTGCTCATCAAATATGAGTCAATCCTATTGTACCATGCCCATGGAGCTTGCTTCAACCCATAGAGGTCCTTCTTCTAGCATATACACCTTGTGTTCTTGACCTGTAACTTCATAACCAGGTGGTTGCTCCACATAAACTTCCTCTTTGAACACTCCATTTAGGAAGGCGGACTTCACGTCCATTTGAAACACCTTCCACTTGTGTTGGGCTGCAATTGCTATGACTGCCCACACAGTCTCCATCCTTGCAAAGGGGGAAAATGTCTCATTATAATCTCTCCCAAACTGTTGTTTGTACCCCTTGACAACTAATCTTGCCTTATGCCTCTCTATTCTTCCTTCAGTGTTGCATTTGGTCTTGTAGACCCATTTCACTCCAATAACTTGCTTGTTTGGAGGAAAAATAGTTAACTCCCATGTGTTGTTCCTCTCTATTGCATCTATCTCCTCATCCATGGCCTCACACCATTTCTCCTCTTTCACAACATCCTCAAAATAAACTGGATCACTGTGAGAAAATAATGAAAAATTCACACTCTCATCAAATTCTTCATCATACCTTTCATTTTGGTAGATCTCCCTTAGACTCTTGGTCTTCTTTGGCATTAAGGAGGTGAGAGTGGGTTTTGAACTTTCACTATTGTTGCTACTCTGCTAAATAGGTTGGTTCAGGAGCTGTCGGGAGCTCTCAAGAGCCAATGTTCTAGCTGTCTCTGGCTGCTTGCCTTTCTGTCTACTCATTTTAGGAGCTTTCAAGAGCTATCGAGAGCTCTCTGCAACCAATTCTTTAGTTTTCTGTGACTATCTTCCTGACTTTCTACATGCATCAGGAGCTGTCAGGAGCCGTCAGGAGCTGTCAAAAACTACCACTTTGTCCCATGCCTCATCCTCTAGGAACTCAATGTCTCTATTAATGATTATTTTCTTGGTGATTGGATTATACAGCCTGAAGGCTTTGGACTCCTCACTGTAGCCCATGAAAATACACTTCTCACCCTTGTCATCCAATCTCTACCTCTTTTCTTTAGGCAGGTGAGCATATGCTACACACCCGAACACTCTTAAGTGCTCAACCATCCACTTGCATTTTGTTCATGCCTCTTGAGGGATTTTGTCACGGACTGCCTTTGTTGGACTTCTATTTATCAAATATACAACTGTTGCTATAACCTCTCCCCAATATTCAATTGGGAGTCCTTTGCTTTCATCATGCTCCTTGCCATCTCCACAATGGTCCTATTCTTTCTCTCAGCCACTCAATTTTGCTGCAGAGTATAACTAGTTGTTAGCTCCTTCTTGATGCCATTTTGCTTGCAAAAATTTACAAACTGATTGGAGGTATACTCTCCTCCTCGATCTGACCTTAGGACCTTGATAAAATTTCCACTCTCTTTTTCAGCCTAGGCCTTAAATAGAAAAAACTTGTCAAATGCTTTAGACTTATGTTGCAAAAAATAGACCCATGTCTTACGGTTGTAATCATCAATAAAGGTCATAAAATATCAGCTTTTACCAATAGATATGGTTTTCATAGGGCCTACCAAATCCATGTGCACCAACTCCAGTGGTACTTTTTCCCTTTTAGAGTTGCTCGATTGAAAGGGCTGCCTATGTTGCTTGCCCAAAATGCAAGCCTCACACTTAACATTAGGCTCTACTATTCTTGGCAAACCATCAATCATTTTGTTCTTGGACAAATGACTTAAACTAGCATAGCCTACGTGTCCATACGTGAGATTCCATAGCTTGTAGGGGTCTTGAATGGTGCTCTTGAGGGCTACTTGCTATACTAATGTACATTTTCCATTCTTGAGAGGTGCAACTATGGACTGAGATGATAAACACGTCTCAATCTTCAAAGGAAACATCTGGTTCTTTGTCATTTGAATATCTGCAAACACTTGCATCCTCTCATTCTTGTCATAAATAATACATTGACCCTTCTCCATCAGCACTTTATATCCATTTTGGATCAGTTGTCCAACACTCATGAGGTTATGCTTTAACCCAGGAGCAAGAAATACATTATGAATCTCCTTCTTTTCACCTTGCTTGGTGTGGATCGTGATAGATCCTCTGCCCACAACTGGAACTAATCCATTGTTCCCCATTCTTATCTTAGAATTTACATTCTTATCAATGAAAGAAAACAAATTTTCACTACCACTCATGTGGTTGCTGCAACCGCTATCCAAATACCAGACTTCAGGGCTTCCTTCTTCACCAATATTTTACATGATGTAGGTTGTGGACTGATTTCCTTCAGCCACATTCGCATCAACCACATTTGCATTTTGTTTTGACTGATTTCCATGCTTTTTCTAGCACTCACTTGCATAATGACCAAATTTATGATAGTAGTAGCATTCAACATTGCTTTTGTCATTCTTCTTGCCTTGTCGGGAGCTGGTCTAAGAGTTGCTCCCTCCCTCTTGGCTGCTAGCTCATCCCGAGCTTTCTTCTCCAACATTACCACATCCAGATCTACCTCTACCATGTTCGGAGCTGTTTCTACCTCTCCCCTACCTCTTGCATTGGCTTGAGCTTCGAACACTTACTCTTGGGAAGAAATTGTAAACCTATTAAGGCATTGATCATGGGTTTGTAGAGAACCCATCAGCTCATCAATGAACAACGTTGTGAGATCCTTTTCCTCTTCAATGGAAATCACCACTGCATCAAACTCCATGGGTAAGCTCCTAAGGATTTTCTCTACAATCCTCTGATTTTCCATGACTTCTGCATTCACTCTCAACTGGTTTATCAAA
The DNA here is from genome assembly GCA_007258455.2 of Sequoia sempervirens. Lineage (NCBI taxonomy): Eukaryota > Viridiplantae > Streptophyta > Pinopsida > Cupressales > Cupressaceae > Sequoia > Sequoia sempervirens. The sequence goes on along the minus strand of VDFB02270651.1, from coordinate 37,999,159 downwards.
CCTGAGAGTCTTGTGTGAAAAACTAAGATGGACTCATTGTCCTTCATTTCAAGAGTCTCAAACTCTCTTTGAAGCATCTAGAGCTTCACCAATCTAACCTTATCAGTCCCTTTGTAGTTGGTCTGGAGGATTTCCCAAGCTTCCTTTTCATAGCTAGTTGTTTCTATTCTGGGAAAAATGGCCTCTATCAAGGTTGCTTCTATTAAACTCAATGCCTTAGCATATTTCCTCCTCAACTCCTTCAGCTAGGTCTTCTGGTTGTTTGTGAGAACTGCATATGCTACAGGATCAGTTACATCATTGAAACCACTAATCACAAACTCCCAAAAATTATTTGCAACCATTATGGTCTTCATATTCTTTTCCAAAACATCATAGTTTTGTCCATTAAAGGACAGTGGTTGCTGCCAAACCTTCCCTTCATCTCCAACCATGTCTCCAACAAGAAAAACTTAATACATAGAAAAAAAAAATGCCTTAACTCATGAAGAAATGGGGCCTATGGCTCTGATACCATGACAAAAATTTCTGAAAGCACATAATAACACAGAGTCGTTGCTCTATTTCCCAATCAACTGGGAATACACAAACAAAATGCGGAAGCACAAGGAGACACACAACTTTCTTTTGTATTCAATAAGCTGGAAATGACAATACATAAAAGAAAAACATAAAAACTCAAAAAATAAACTCTAAGCTACAAATTACTAGCTGTTGGGAGCTTTCATGAGATGCTCACACAAATAGACAACTTTCAGGAGTTGCTAGGAGCTCACTGTTAGGAGCTACATAGAGCTCTTTCAAGAGCAATCACTGCTCAATCACAAAAAAAAACTAAATATAGCTACTGTTGTGTACAGGTTTCTCTAAATCACACAGAGAACAAAAAACATTCTCTTCTCAGACTGTTGTTGCAAAAACTAAGTCTTCCCAACTGAATTTCAGCTATCAACATTCATTCCTTTTGTCTCTCCAACATTCCCTCTCAAAAAAATCAAAATTACCTACCACCATAAATTGGGAATTCAAAATTCCCTACCATATTTAATTATGGAGTTGTCAGGAGCAATAGGGATGAAGATCCCAAAAACAATCGTTGAAGATGGGGCTCCTGACGGGTACGTGAAACAACTGGGGGACTAACGTGAGAGTAGGAGGCTTCATGAGCAATAAATTTTCCAACATTGTATACATGTTTACCATAAAAATGATGATTACAATGCCTGACAAAACTCCACATTTTATTATGCTCCAAAGATCCATTTTGGCATGGGCAGGGAGGATGCTAATAAATTTTGTGGAATTCCCTATTGATTGTATTTTCCTAAAATTTCCTAAATCCTTTTCAACAAATCCCTTTTATGCATTTTGCAATCATTACATTTTGTGAGATGGCTACTCTTTGAGCAGTTTGTTGGCCTTGTTCCAATGACCATTACATTCCATGAGGTGAGATTTCTTTGAGACATTATGTCAAACAATTGAGACATTTGGTCCATGCTCCTATATTTTACATGCATTTATTACAAAACTATTGTCCCCATGGATGTTGAATCAATCTATTATCAATGAACGAATAGTAGAAATAAAGATATTAGGGTTTTAGAGCTATTAAAATTTTCCATTTGAGACAAAAAATTTGTAGCCTTTTAAAATGAAAATATTAAACTTGAGTCAAAAAAAATTCTCCAAGCAAAGAGGTTGCTCCTAAAGATTATACAGTTTGGATTTACACATGGTAAACTCAATTACTTTAAAGTTTTTAAAGTATTTTCAAAAAATCCATTTTGCACATATTCTGCACCCATCACATTCTATGAGATGAAATTTCTTGGAGACATTTTGTAGGTTGACACCATGTTCTAGAGATCTTACACAACACTGATATCATGGAACCATTATTGTATACGTATCCACCATTTGCATGGATATCTTCCAGAACATTCACAACCTAGTCATTAACCTTATACATTTGTGGTATATAAAGACCGCACACTTCAATCTCATGCATGTTTATGAGCATTTCCAGCTAAACATCCATATGTATTTGTAGTCCAAATATGAATATTACATATTATAGAATTATGCCTACTTAATATATGCCTCTATATGCTTCTACATCTGCAAACTTGTAAATAATGTCAAAATTTATGTTTTTGCATGCAAAATTATATTTGAAAGTGAGGAGAATAATTGAAATCGGGTTTTGAATTTTCACAAAACAATTTTCTAAGTTAGGAATTTGGTTTGTGAATTTTCACAACCCAATTTTGGGTTGACATGGGTTGTGAATTTTCTCAACCCAATTTTTGGCTTGAAGTGGGTTGTAAGAAATCACAATCTCAATTTTCACTTTTAATTTTAAGTTGTGAGCTTTCACAACTCTCTCTTTTGTTCCCAGTTCTTTCTCCATTAATTATTTACTTTATTAGTACTTTCCATTGGCATAGTACTATTGTAATGAGTTTGACTTTTTTGAGTTAACTAGTTATTAATAATTTAGTTTTCAACCAATCAAAAATAACATTTAAAAAAAATTAAAATAACATTCAATTTTGTAAAGTTAACTTGTAAAATATTTAACTTTACAAATTATAAAAAATTATTTCTTCTACATATATGATTAGTTAAAAAGTTATGTGTGTTATTGATAGATTTGTAGGGGAAGCAATGTAAACATTTTTTTAAAGAATGATTTTTCTTTCTTTTTCTTTATAAAGTTGTTTCATTAAATCTTTCTAAAATAAATAAATGTTACTTATCTTGATATTATTTTTAAGAATGATTTTTTTATGTATGTAATTTTTATTTTAAAATTTAAAAAATCTTACAAAAATCAATTATATATTGTATAGAGATTTGGATTCACATTATTAAAATAAAAAAATAAAATAAAAATTGTATTATTCTTTCCATTAGACTAATATCTTTCATAATATAACATTAAATATATTATTTATTTAAAATTTAATGATTAAAATTAGGTTTATAGTTATGGATAGTGTTATGATGGGCTAGAGATAGGTCTAGGATTAGAATAATGGTTTAGAATTTATTGTTAGGGTTAGAATTAGGGTTAGGATTAGGGATAGAATTAGAGTTAGGGTATGAGTTAGGGTTAGGATTGAATCATTAAAATAACCAATTAACAATACTAAAATACTATAATTAATAAAACTTACATTTTTTTTTTATCAAATCTAAAAACAATAAGTACAATACTAGAAAGGCAAGTACTAGCCACTATGTGGCACTTGTTAAAATAAGTAATCATTAAAAATTGAATATTGACACTTTGAATTGTGCCACCATCCATTCAAATATACATTGTTATCAAGCACCAACCAAATGATATTCCATGATTCAAAATATTTTAATTTATAAAATTATGAAAAACCATTGATGAATCATCTCAAAAACCGGATAACCTTACGATCTTGTTGACAAATATTTTATGATAACTTTGGATTGGCTTTATATTTTTGGCCAAAAATTTTCCACACTAGCTAAAACAGTAATACAATGAAACCTAGTGAATGAAGTTTACCTGACTCTTATGAAAATACAAATTTAATTATTTTTGTAATTTTGCACATTAAAAATAGAAGCATTAATATCTCACATTATGTGATGCACCATGACTTAGAAATTGGCCACATTGATCAAAATACCCCCAAAAAATTCTCATAAAAAGGGTATGTGCTAGCTTATACCTATTTTTAAATTTAATTATTTTTTATGAATTTTGCTATTTTTTACGATTGCACGTGAGTTTGAATTTTGAAGAAATGAACTACTTCATTGAACTTGGCATGATAAATATAATCTTGGCACAAACACACTTAAATCACTTTGAATATTATATGAAACAAACTGGTAGTGATGAAATATTAGGCTTACAATTGATCAAAAATGTGTTTTTTACATGGAAAATCCCTGAGGAAAACTCATTACATCATTTTAGAACAAATGACTGTTGAGTGAACACCATAAAAAATAGGACAATCGTACTTAAAAAAATATTGTACAATAGCACTCTTCCTTCCTAGGAAAACAACATCTCTTATTTATCACTCCCCTTGGGTTAAATCCATAAACAACTTTCTCTTATATTTGTATGATTAAATTAATTCAACTTATGTAATATCACATCCCACTGATTTGGTTTAACTCCAATTAAACATCTCAACAAATTGCTAAGATATATTAACAATTTTTTTTTCCTATCAATTTGTGAATGCTAGGCTTAACCAAATATTGACTTTTTGAAATATAAAAATGTGGTGACCCTATGTTGAGTATCTATAGCCTAGGGTCAATTGGAGGATTCCATCATTTCTATAGTTTCATTAGGATACAAATTAACAAGGTGCATAGATTGACTTTCAACCCTCAAGGTGAGTCAAATAAAGTGATACCTTTCTTTAAGCCACAAATAGAGTGAAGCTTGAAGATGAGAACACTAGGAAACAAGTGATTAGATAGAAGGAAGTTGCCAAATACATCTCCCAGTCCTAGAATCCATCATGTTCTTCTATAGGCATCAACCTTCAATCATATGACAAAGCTTGATCAAATCTGTAAATAGGCTTGAAGACCTGCATTCTTAGGTAATGATAAAAAGACTAGGTATTTATAGACGTTTCTCAAATTTCTCGACAATTACATCCTGATAGCTGACATCTACAATTTGAATTTTGAATGTTAAAATGTCACCAACAATTTATTAAAATTTGGGTAATTTAGTGATAGGTGGTGTAGTGTCGAAAAATGTACTCTACATTTCACACTATGCTTTGGTCCCTTAATTTAAATAGAATTAATTAAGCCTCTAATTGCCTAAATTTTGCATTTACAAGCCTAATTAATTGTAATTTTTGAAGGGGGAAGTGTGATTTAATTAATGCATTTATTATTTTTAACACCTTCAAATGAATGGATCCTGATAATTTAGGTCAAGACCAATTCGCCCTTGGGAAAATGGGTCCCCTTTAAGTTACAAATTCAAATTTTAAATATATTTTTGGCAGTATTTTCATGATCCCAAATTCATATTCAAATGTTGGCTTGTAATGTTTAATTTTTGGGAAATTAGGAAATCATCTTGAAGAGCAAGGTTATTTTATCAATTGAAATCCTAGCACAAGAAAGAGATTATTCCTAAAGCTAAGATTATTTTCAAAGGTGTTCAAGAGCATATTTCTCAAGCATTTCTTGTAGCATTCAAGATCTCAAGCATCATGTCAAATTTATCAAGCATCATGCATGTTTTTGGAGCTAACATTGTGATGTAGGTATCAAGCTTCAAATCAAGATTCAAGCTATCAAATCAAGATCACATCAACAATCAAGCCATTTCATGCAATATCTACTAAGTTGTAGTCCTTCAAAGGTTTCAAATCAAGGGTTTGGTAAGTTGCAACATAGAAAATTTTTATTCATCATTCCTTTCATGTTTCATTGTTTCAATTCAAGGTTTAATTACCAAAATCGGGTTTGACCAAGGAAAACCCCCATTCACCAAAAACAAGCAATTTTTCCCTCTTGTGTTCGTGTTGCAAATATTAGGTTGAAGAAGAATTGAAGATCTCTCAAAGTGAAAAATTGGAAAAGTTGCAAAAGTTGCAAAAGTTATCAAAGTTGTCATCAATCCACAGAAGCTCACCTATAGGATTTATTTTTAACTTTTTGACTATGAAATCTAGAGAATTCGGGAGTGAAGACACAGGAGGAGAGGACCCATAAACTGATTTTAGAGATCCCTACAAAGACCCATTCGCCCTAGGGTTAATCTATCCCAAAGGACACTCTGCAATTCTCAACAACATCACTTTGGTGAAAGGTGCAAAAATACTAAACTTTCTCAGATCTTTTTGAAAATTGCATATTTTGATAGATTAAGGTTTAATCTTCTAATTTCATGTTTCACATTACATTTTTGGATTGATTTGATATTTTTAGTCTTTCTCCCTTGTTTTAGCAGATCTACCCCGTCCTAGATCATAAGGAAAACAATAAGATTTCCTTCAAGGTTGACTCACCTAAGGGTTGGAAGTCAACCTTGGCTCAAGGGATCTCTTTTTCCTAATGAAATAGAGTAAAATAGGTGCATGATACCTCATTTGATTCTTTCTATTTATAGTAAAATTAGTGAACCCCCTAATCAACACATATTATCACACAACCTATTTTTCTTCATTTCATTTTGGTGAACCTAACATTATACATCAAAAGAATTCTGATTTGGAGTCCATTCAAACCCTAGATCTAGGATTTGTATTAATTTTCATTGCATTGCATTGGTTTGCATCTCATTTTGGGTTGTTAACTTACATTAACTTGCATTTCATTTAGGGTTTTAGGCTTGCATTTTGCATCCTTTAAAATATAAAAAAATTTAAAAATTGGCATTATTTTTGCATAGTGTTTGTATATTAGTGTATGTTTAATCATTCATATTCAAAAATTGAGTCAAGATTGCATTTCAAAAAGTGTCATATTGTTCATCACTTATCATTCATTGTACTTGCATTTAAACATCAAATTCTAGGAAAATCAATCACTAAAAGTATAGTTTATAACCTGAAATAGGAAACCCTAGATCTAAGCTTCAAACTCAAATTCAATTTTTTGTAACCCCTATGCTAGGACCCATTTTCCATAAATCTATCCTTGTAAAGGTTTTTCTTTAGACTTTTGGGTAGTGATTTGTCTATATTTACATTCCTCTAATCTGTAGTTAAATCTGGGTTTTAGTTTTAGAAATCAAAAATGTCATTCTTTGCATTAGGTTTAATTGGTCAAATTGAGTGCATTGTTTGAAAAATAAAATTGAAATTACAAGACATCATTTTTAGGTTTTTGCATAGTATAATCAGAAAATTATGTTTTTTAAAATCTAAAAATTGTTATTTCTTATACATGCATTGCACTTCATATTGTAGGGTGTTTGCTTGCATTTACATAGATCCTATTCTCCATTTTGGGTCCACCTAGGTTTGGTGAAACTTGTATGAGCTTCACAACCTAGTATCCTATTACCAACACTATAGTGATATGTAGTTCAAGACTAATTCCATCACGTGCTTCTACACATGTAGTGGATCTTGAGTTTTCCAACTCTTTCACTTATAGTGTTGATACTAGTCAACCCACTATGGACCATAGCTTTGATGCCTCATTTCCCATGACACCCTACCCACAACCAATGTGACTGATGTTGAAACAATGGTTGTTAATGTCCCTCAAGAAGAACTAAGAGAAATGGATGAAAAATTATAGAAATTACAAAACTTTGTGAGTTATGAATACATTTCTAGTACTGCAATTCCTGTCATAGTTAACATGAGGAAAATGATTGATAATGAACAAGGTATAGAAATTATGTGTATCTTGTCTCATATCATTAACAACCATTTTTCTACCATAGCTAGTTGTGCTCAAAATTTGGGGTATACTCAAAGTCAAGGTGTAAACCCAATTCCTCCTTCCACAACTATGACCTCTATTCCAACATACACTAACCCAACTGATACAATAATTAAACAACCTACTAGCAATGTCAATACTACCTTAGGTATTTCCACTAGGAATCTCTTTAGCTTTGTGCATTCAAATCTCAAATCTCCTAATCCATCTCCCCTCACAAACTTACAATTCATGTGCCCTCTGAATATATATACACCTCCACCTTATTCACCTCCATCTCACAACACAAACAATGATCCCGTCCTTAACCAACTCCTCCAAAATCTTTCATCCCTCCAACAACAAATTGCTACATTGAATCAAAATGAAAATGGCCAACCTTCATAATATGTCAAAAGAAACCCTTTATCCAAGTGGAGATATTGAGAGCGCAAATTCCACAAGGCATAGAGATTCCTAGATTTGAGAAATATGGTGGAAAAGGATACCCTAGTAACCATGTTTCAACATATACAGCCTTATGTAGTGACTTCATTTTTTAGGATAAAATATTGGCTAAAATTTTCCATAGATCCTTGAAAGACATAGCCTTGGAGTGGTTTTTTTCTTTACTGAATAATTCAATTAGTTCATTCAATGAACTTTTTGATGCCTTTCTTAACCACTTCCAAGTGCACATGGGTCCCAATATGACCTTAGATGATTTAATGCATTATAAAAAAAAACAAAGATGAAAATGTCATTGATTTCATAACATGATACCAATTTCTTTACTCACAAATAAACATTAAGATTCCTGATATTGACCTTCAAAGAATGTTTATAGCGAACTTGCATAAAAATATTCAAGCTAAACTTGAAATGTTGAAGTTTCCCTCCTTTACACACTTGTGCATGGCCCTTTGTGATTATCAAAATTTAGTTAGTCGTTGTGAAGCAAAAAATCCTAACAATTCATAGAAATTTGAAGCTACACCCCAAAACAATTTTCAACCATTCAAGAAACAAAATAAAGGATTTTTACAAATAAACACACCTCAAACAAATAAAAATGTTAACACTCAAGTGATTGTTATAAAAATGAAAAATCCATATCCACTTAGGGAGAGGAGTAGAGAATTTACCCATTTACCTAATACCCTTCACTCCATCATGTTGCAACTTTTGAGTAAGAACTTAGAACTACCTTACCTGTTGTTAGAGCCATTGATACAACTAAGCCCTTACCTCCAAACTTTAACTCAAATGATTTTTTCCATTATCACTGACAAAATGGACACAATAAAAAACAATGTAAGTATCTTAAACATCTTGTGCAAGACCTCATTGATTCTAATCACATCCAAATTGGTGGTGTTCATGATAAAGGAAATAAGTTTGTTGCCCCACCTAACCAAAATTTGCAAATCTTTACCAATCCCATACCAAATCATAATATCTCTTTTGTGAAAGATATTGATGCTAAAAATGATTAGATGAATGTTGACAAACTTGAAGATGAGAATTATGATAATATGAGTGGAAATAAAGGATACTTACAATGTATGGTCAGATTCATTAATGTGCAACCTCATAAGGGCCAAACCAAAATTCCCCTTGATATTTCTTTCTCACAAAATGACATAATTAGATGTGTGTTCGATGGTCCTCTTTACATAGCTAGAAGAATCAATGACAAGCCCACTAATGGGATGTTAATTGATCTTGTGTGTGTAGAGAATGTGATCACCGAGGAATTCTTAATTGTGCATGAAATCTATAAAGATTCTTATGAACAACCGAAAGCATGGATCAAAATTCATAATGGTTTTGCTTTCCCTATGATAGGTTTGATCACTCTTCCTTTACAAGTTGGACCGAAAAAAATTGAATGTCTCATTCTCCATCATCATGTCATCAGACCAATTCAATGTGAAGCTTGGTTTCCCATGGCTACACTCCCTAGATGCCATCCCCTTGGTAGTGCATTAGTGCTTAAATTTTACATTTCACAATGATATTTTTACTGTGCACCATAGTGGCTTAATCCTGTGCCTTTCTATGGGAATTTCACATTGGATTTCTTTTGGTTTGAACATATGGAACCTATTAGGCCTTATGAGGACTTATTTTTCAAATCCTATCAAAAGTTTAAGGAAAAGCGCAAATCATAATTATCACTTAGAAATATGCCTCAACCCATGATTGAGCCTCCTATCATTGATGAGACCATGATTGAACCAAAAACTCTTCTAAGTAACCAAGACCAAATGATGAGAAATCCTTCTCCTATTTCCTACAAATGACCAAGAGATAACCAAATAAGTCCTATTGTCCTTCCTAAGATCAAGCAAGTTTACAAAGTTAAAGAAAAGTGGTTGAACAACCTCCCATGGTTCCTTCCATTCTTCTGTTGCAGGAAGAAAAGAAACCAATGGTTGATAAACCCACTCCTACACAATTACAACTTGAAAATTGTACAAAGAGAAACACAAATGCTAAAGAGCGTAGGCGTAGATGTCGTGCTATTGCTCGTAAGTTAAAATAAGAAAACAAAATAGAAAATCAAGATCAAATTTTTACTCAAGAAAAACATGATGATCCTCCATGTTCACCACAACAAAAACAACAAGAAACTTCTATGGACATTGTCATTAGGCCTCCCGTTGTCATTAATTTGGATAATGATGGTGATATTTCTAGATGAGGAAGTGCATAATGAGCTAAATTTATTGTTTTCCTCTTCCATGAACTTAAATGATAACAATCGTGATGGTCCTCCTAACAAGAGTGACTCACTAGATGTTGAACCTGGTGATGCTCTTAGTACAACACTTGTCATTGTCCCTTTGGCTAGTTATCTACCTTCTGTATATGATGAACAAGATTGGGATGTGGATGACCTACTATAGGTTGACTTGCATGTGCCCTACTAGTCTTTGACTTCATGTTCTTTGTGATTGCATGTGTGTAATGTGATCCCCCTGTACTGTTTTACTTGGAGTGTCTTTATATGTTTGTGAGCCTACTTTGGATAACCCTTGTCACTCCATCAGTGCAAGGATACAAAGGAAGTGAATCTATTGTGACATTCTTCTATTTATATCTGCATTCTTCTATTTGTCGTAACCATTTGTCTTGTGGTTTCCTTTTTGGGATGATGCAAGGCATCGAGACATCCAGGTCTCTTCCATGTTGACCCAAAATCTTCCCTTTTTTCTCTCTCTATGTTTCATTCTTCCTTAGTGCTCATTGTTCCATGAGTCATTTGGGGAATGATGATGGTTATAAGCTTAATTATATCACTACAACAATGACAAATGTCAACCCCAAATCCATGGATTCCCTTATATGTTATATTAGGATTGCATATGGGGCACAACCTTCCTTTCATGACATAGCTCTACTTAGAAAGATATGTTTACATAGGGATTTCTAAATAAAGCTCTCATGTATTTGGATTTTTCGTGTATGTTCTACATTAAAGTAATTTCTCACAGCATGGTGTTTAGCAATTTCTTTGAAGTGGGGGTATTTGTGTCCCCACTCATTGTTCTCTTCAAAGTGCAGTCTTCTTACTTCACATGATGTGTCTTCTTGATGGTGTCATTGGGTTTGATGTCCTTCAAGGTTGTGACCTTTTGGAGCATATGACATTCCTCTTAGTGGTGATGCTATGGATTGCATTCCCTAAGTTGTGAATATTTTATCCTCGACTAGTCCTCTCTTGGAGACATTATGCACGATGTTCCCTAAGGTGAGATATTTCATGAACTAAGAAAAACCCCTTTGAATATCCTATTGCATGTATCAATGCCACCAAGAATAACACAACTTGCTTGCTAGTGGAGCCTTTATTTTTTTCAAGGCCACCAAGTATAACACAACTTTCTTTCAAGTGGAGCTTTTGTGCTTTTCAATGCCACCAAGCATAACACAACTTGCTTTCCAGTGGAGCCTTTTACATGAGTGCCTAGCATAACATAGCTTGCTACACTTGTGACCATTTCCTTGGCACCTTAGAAAATTTATTAGGAGGTATGACTTTGGTATGGTTAGTAAAATGGGAGCCTAGATAGAGGCACAACCTCTCCATTAGCCACTTTTTGGGGCTCACCTAGTGGACATCGTATTTCACTAGCCCGTGTGGACGCATTTGGTTTGCATAGTGGACAAAGGGTTTCCAATTATAAGAATTTTTGGACAAACACCTAAGGCTTGATCCATATCTAGATGGACAAATAGTCGAGGCTTGATCTACCCCTCTCTCTTTTCTCTAATTTTGACATTGTATGTTTATTTATCTTGTCTTGTTGTTGCATATCATATCTTCATGTGTGTCCCTTTGATCTTATGTTGGTTTTCCATGGGATCTTGGATCATGGGGGCTTGCACAACCTCCTCAATCTTTTTCATCCTATTCCATCAACATTCGTACACTTGGACCCCTCTTGATGCTTGTTTGTCTACTTTAGTGTGAGTTTGAGCATAGGGCTCATCCTCTCACTAAAGTGGAGGCTAAATGTAGTGTCAAAAAATGTACTCCTTTACATTTCACACTATGTTTGGGTCCCCTAATTTAAATGGACTTAATTAATCCCTAATTTCCTAAATTTTACATTTACATGCCTAATTAATTGCAATTTCTGAAGGGGGGAAGTGTGCTTTAATTAATGCATTTATTATTAACACCCCGAAATGAATGGATCCTAATAATTTAGGTCAAGACCTATTCACCCTTAGGTGAATGTGTCCCATTTAAGTTACAAATTCAAATTTTAATTATGTTTTTGGTGGTATTTTCATGATCCCAAATTCATATTCAAATGTCGGCTTATAATATTTAATTTTCAGGAAATTAGAAAATCGTCTATAAAAGAAAAGTTATTTTATCAATTCAAATCCTAGCACAAGAAAGAAATTATTCCTAAAGCTAAGATTATTGTCAAAGGTGTTCAAGAGCAGATTTCTCAAGCATTTGTTGCAGAATTCAAGATCTCAAGCATCATATCAAAGTTATCAAGCATCATGCATGTTTTTGGAGCTAACATTGTGATGTAGGTATCAAGTTGCAAATCAAGATTCAAGCTATCAAATCAAGATAACATCAATAATCAATCCATTTCAAGAAAGCTCTACTAAGTTACAATCCTTTAAAGGTTTCAAATCAAGGGTTTGGTGAGTTGATACATAGAAATTTTTCATTCATCATTCCTTTCATGTTTCATTGTTTCAATTCAAGGTTCAATTACCAAAATGGGGTTTAACCAAGGAAAAATCCAATTCACCAAAAACAAAAAAAAATCATCTTGTGTTCATGTTGCAGATCTTAGGTTGAAGAAGGATTGGAGATCTCTCAAAGTGCAAAATTGGAAAAGTTGTCAATGTTGTCATCAAGCCACATAAACTCACCTATAGGATTTATTTATGACTTTTCGACTGTGAAATCCGGAGAATTTGGGAGTGTAGACATAGGATCAGAGGACCCAAAAACTAATTTTAGAGAGCCCTACAAAGACCCATTCGCCCTAGGATGAATTTTTCTCAGGACACTCTATAGCTCTTGGCAACAACATTTTGGTGAAAGGTGTAAAAATACTAAACCTTCTCAGATCTTTCTAAAAATTATAGATTCTAATATATTAAGGTTTGATCTTTTGATTTCATGTTTCACGTTGCATTTTTGGAATGATTTTCTATTTTTAGTCTTTCTCCCAAAAGTGTTGTTTCACCAACAACACTTTTAACTTAAAATATAGCCTTAAAAGAACTTAATAAATTGATTTCTTTTAACTCTGTTTTACCAGATTAACACAATCACAAGCAGAGACATAAACATGCACATAACACTAGATATACATGGAAAACCCAATATGGGAAAAACCATGATGACATGTGTTGCTAGGAGCTACTTTCCTAATCCATCCTCACAATCAAAAGTTTGGTTGCAATGCTTAAGGGCACAAAATATAAGGAGACAACAATCCCCTACTTTTAGAAGCACCTACTCCAAGGAAGCACCCACTCCCTACTCTAAGAACCTACCTAGATATCTGATGGAACCCACCAATGAGATTTACAATAAGAGATATTACAATTTGTTCAATAGAACACAGTCTAATGTTGCAACTCAACTTGCAACTACTCAACACTTTGTTGTAGTTTCTACAACCTAGTTTTATGCTATGTACCTCCTCTATTCTGCACTTGAAGATGAACCCTAATTAAGACTCTTAGCCTTTTTTTTGGGTTCCACTCATACACACTACCCCTGAAATCTTCCATTTTATTTTAGTGCATTCTTTTTCTGTCTCAAAAGACTCACAAAGACACTTCATAGCTCCGTTGCACCTTTTTTGTTAGTGTATTCTCTATTTGCCTTCAGATATCATGCATACACTCTACAATTCTCCCTACTTCCTTTCTACAGTCTATGCTCTGTCCATCTCAAAAGACTTTGATTTCTCATTTGTAGCATTCACACTGCTCACTTCTGTGCAACATCCTATATTTTCAATTTATGATTTTTGTGTTCATCATCGACCTTCAGCTTCTGCCTTGAGATTTGTACATAGTACAAATCTTCTGCTAGGGTTTGATATTTATCTTCTTCTACATCCCATTAGTTCATCGATCCACGCATTCACTAATTAGAATTAGATATTTTTCTATTCTTGGCATACTGAACAACTATGGTTTCAAATTTATTTAACTCATGTTCTCTGTATCGGATCATTATCTGATTCTCCACCACCTATATGTCCATGTCAACAATTTGATCATCTTATCACCAATAAAACTGGTAGCTAGAATAGTTGGGCCAATTTAATTCGCTCCCTGAGTTAGTTTGCAATCAAAACCCTTGTTCACACTATTGTAGCCATTGAGGATTCTCAGTTTAAATATGAATCGTTGATCTGCTGCTTTTTGCGCCATGATCCATCGATTCACATTCACCACTCATCCTTTTAAAACATGACCATTAGATTAATGGTCTACTTTAATAATTGTCATCGATCTTCACCTTATGCAATTTACTGAGAGTGGGGTGCACCAAGACATGCATCACAAGCTTGCTATCCTGTGGATCTAGACACAGACCCACAAAATCTTCAATGGACTTGCAGGCTAGCACCATCTGTCGCCATTTTCAGTGTCATGCAATTCACAACAAATATGTGAGTTACCATATCAACCAATTATTCATTGCCACCTATCTACATGTCACCATTCATCATTGTCGCCTTCCTCTTTATATGATCCCACCATGTACACTACAGACACGATCTGATCTCCTATGCTCGATCTCCACCATTGTCCACTATTCCATAGGGCTTAGACAAGAACCAACCATATTTGCAACGAGCTTGTGGAAACGTTGTTAGATCTTAAGCCTCAACAACCTTTGTTGAACTCATAGAGAAAAAATATTTACCTCATGACTTAGGAAGTATTATGATAGTCAAATATTTTTTGAGCCAGTAAACATAAGGAAAGAGGGTTGGTTGCACCAACAAACCCAAGGGCTTAAGTTTTCACTTAAGTGAACTGCAACGACCAATAGGTAATCAACAATGGAATATAAAAAATTTTTAGCACCATGACTATACCAATTAGGTTTTATCTGCAAACCATAAAACCATACGAGAGAAAACATAAAAACCAATTTGAGCTCAACCTTTATCACCTAACTCTGCAAGTTATACCATTGAGTAGCTCTCAAGAAGCCCATATTAGATATACACACTAATTTGATCTTTTCTAACCAAAAGCCACTATTGTAGTTTCATGACCACACTATGCTTATCTCTTTATCTACTCCAATAAGCCAACAATATCCCAAGCAGGATATCACACAGGCATCCCCTTTTGACATCAATGGCAACAATATGCCAACAATCTCCCCCTTTTTCATTAATGGAAAAACCAAATGCTCTACTACCAAATAAGCATGCATTTACCATGAGAACATAAACATAGCATCTCCCCCTGAGACACATCTTTCTCTTGCTTACTCAACAACATGAGCATTTGCCCCATTTTTCCCCCCTTTGACATCAATGGAAAAGGGAAACTATCAAGTCATTAAAAATTTCTAAAATTCATTTGTTTGAGACTTGATCCAATTATCTATGCTAGGGATAAAGAAGATGACAATGAAGCTCCCCCTAGACTCATAGCCCATCACTAAGCTTTTAGTGACATGAGGTGGGAGAAATTACTCCCAATTTCTGCTGCAGTATTCAAATTGTTCCTTTGGAAGAGGGTTGGTGAATATGTCAACAAATTTATCTTTAGTGGGGACATATGCCATGTTGACTTCCTTTTATGCAACCTTTTCTCTAATGAAGTGATACTTGATTGAAATGTGCTTAGTCCTAGAGTGCATTACTAGATTATTTGAGATGTTTATTTCACTTGAATTATCACAAAGAATAGAGATAGTTTATATGTATTCCACCTTGATGTCATTAAGTGTATGTTTCATCCAGAGGACCTAAGTACAACATGATACTATTGCTACATAATCTGTTTCTATTGTGGATAGAGTGATTGATTCTTGCTTTTTGATCAACCAAGAGACCAATTTGTTTCCCAAGGAGAATGCTCCTCCACCTGTGATTTTCCTATCATTTGCACATCCAACCCAATCAACATATGTATATGTTGTCAAAGAAAATTATTTGCTCTTGGGATACCACAACCCATAGTCAATCGTGCTTTTGATATATCTAAAAATCCTTTTCACTGCATTCAATGAGACTCTTTTGGTGCAACCTAAAATCTTGCTACCATGCATACCATGTGCATTATGTTTGGCCTTGATGCAGTTAAGTACAGTAAGCTTCCTATCATTGACATGTACATTGTCTTATTTGCATCTGGGGATACATCTGATTTACTTAACTTACAACCAATTTTCATGGGGGTACTCAATGGTCTACTATCTTCCATACCAAATTTCTTGAGCATTTCCTTAACATATTTAGTTTGATATATTAATATCCCATTATCAGTTTTTGTGACTTGTAAACCAAGGAAAAATGACAACTCTCCTAACATTGACTTCTCAAACTCATCTTGCATATGTGTAGCAAATATTTTACACATTTTATCATTGGTGCCACCAAATATGATATCATCCACATAAACAACAACAATAATCATGTGCTCACCTTCATAATTGAAATATAAATTGTTGTCTGCACATCCCTTTTTGAATCCTTTTTGTTGCACATAATGATCTAACCTTGAATACCATGCTCTGGGTGCTTGCTTTAGACCATACATTGCTTTCCTCAATTTGTAGACATAATCATCATCTTTTGACAACTGAAAACCTTCTTGTTGTTCTATGAAGAATTCCTCTTCTAGGTTTCCATTTAGAAATGAAGATTTGACATCCCTCTGATATAATTTAAATCCTTTATACACTGAGAATGCAAGAAACATTCTTATTGCTTCTAATCTAGCTATTGGTGCAAATGTTTCTTCAAAGTCAATTCCTTCAAATTGTGCATACCCCTTGCACACCAACCTTGCTTTATTTCTTACAATGGCACCATCTTCATTGAGCTTTTTTCTAAACACCCATTTAGTGCCAATTACATTTTTACTTGGGGGTCTAGGAACTAATTCCCATGTTTTATTCTTTTCAAACTGGTTGAGCTCTTCCGCCATGGCTTTTATCCAAATTTCATCTTCATTGGCCTCAATGTAGCTCTTTGGTTCAATTTGTGATAAGAGAGAAAAATTTACCTGTTCCTTGTTTCTTGCAAGCCTTCTCCTTGTCTGAACACCTTCATTTTTGTCACCAATAATCTGATCTGTAGAGTGATCTTTTTGCACATATTTTTTTGGTGCTTTTTCATTCTCCTCTTCTTGTTCTTCTTCTTCATTTGTTGTAGCTTCTTCAAAATCTGATTCTTCTTTAAAGTCATTCTTATCATATTTGATATGCATTATATTCTCATCAATCTTAATATTTTCTCTCAACAATTTTGTTCAGCCTCTTGTTATAGCATTTTTAAGCTTTGCTTTGAGTGGAATATCCAAGAAATATTTCTTCATCACTTATAGAGTCAAAGCTTCCCAAATTTTCATCTTCTCTCTTGATATAGCATTTACTATAAAATACTTTGAAATACTTAACAGATGCAAGCCTACCATACCACGGTTCATAGGGAGTTCTATCGTTGTGTGCTCTAATTTGAACTCTAAAATGTAAATTGTTGTATGAACTGCTTCTCTCCAAAACATATCTACAAGCTTGGCCTCATTCAACATAGTTCTGGCCATATCCTTAACCATTCTATTCTTTCTCTCTACAACTCCATTTTGTTGTGGAGTTCTTGGTCCAGAGTATTGTCTCTTAATTCCATGTGCCTCACAATACTCAACAAATTCACTTGATGTGAATTCTCCTCCTCTATCAAATCTCAAGAATTTGATTCTTCTTCCCATCTCCTTGACCATTTTTTTGAATATCTTGAATCTTTCAAATGCTTGGTTCTTTTCTTTAAGAAATGTTACCCATGTCATTCTTGTATAGTCATCAACTAGCAGCATGAAGTATCTTTCACCTTTCAGTCCTCTTGTCCATGTAGGTCTGCATAGATTAATGTGGATGACTTGTAAAGGCTTGGAGGTTGAATATTCTTTTGTCAAAATTTTTTCCTTTGTTTGTTTTCCCTACTGATATTCTTTGCACACTATATTTGCAAGCTTGGTTATCTTAGGCATGTGTCTTGCCATACCTCTTGAACTTAATTTCACTAAATTATCAAAGTTTACATGCCCTAATCTTCGATGCCACAACCAATTCTCATCTACTTGACCCATAGATAGGTCTAACCTTTAACATTATAAAGATTGTAAAGATTGGAATCAATTTTTATTCCTTGTGCAATTGTTTTTCCATCCTTCCTAATCTTACAACCATCTAATTCAAATGTGACCTTATAACCATTGTCACACATCTAACTTACACTTAGCATGTTGTGCTTCAATCCTTCTACATAAAGGACATCTTTGGTAGGACTTTTACCATCAAGGCTCAATATTCCTTTACCATAGATCTTTATTGCAATACATTGTCACCCAAACTAACTGATCCTCTTTTGTATTTCTTGAGTTGGATGAATTTAGTTTTGTCTCCAGTCATATGCTTGGAGCAGCCACTATCTATCACCCATAAATTTTGATTTTTGGCATGTAGTGTCATTTGTGCAATCATTGATTGTGTGGAATTCCACTCTTTTTCTTTCCACACCTTAGGTTTCTTTTTCACTTTTTCTTCCTTCTTCTCAGGAGCAGTTGACTCCTTGTTTACTTTAGGTGGTGTGTTTCTCTTTTTATCATTATGTACTTTTGGTCTAATAAACTTTGTTCTATAATTTTTACCTATATGACCAAGGATGTTAGAGTTGTAACAAACTACATTCATATCAACTAAAAGAGAAAACATTTTTTTTCTTAAAAAGTTTGTACTCCTTTTAGGAACTATTTTCTACATTCTCTAGCCCTATGACCAAACTGATTACATGTGTAAGAATATCCATAAAAGTATGACGAATACCTAGTCATATCATTTCCTTGTGCAGGATGAGATGATCTTCTTTGCATTGGCTTCCTTGTACCTCTCACCCTTGTAAATCCATCAGCATCAGTTATCCTTATGTTTTGTCTCTCCTTCTGGTGATTAGGAACTGATTGGATATTCTTCTTATTTGCAATAGGCTTCTTTTCTTCACTAGTTTTCTTGACCTCAAGCAAATATCTTCTCAGCTTTTGTATTATCTTTGTAGGATTCTTCACCAATTGAACCAGAATTTTCTCCTGCTATAAATCTCTCATATAATTTTGTAGAAGTGCCCATAAAGGTAATTTTACCTTTCTCAATCCATAATCCAGATTTTTCTTTGTTGGATGATTTTTGGGTACTCAACAAACCATCAAGGATTTTTGATCCTCCTTTCAATTTTATACCTTTCTCAATTTGTTCTCTAGCCTTCTCAAGATCTTTTCTTATAGAAAGAATCTATTCCTTTGGCTTCATGCATTTTTCAACCTCAAATTGAAGCTTGTATTTGATCACATCCTCCATTCTCTTGGATTCTTCTACTTGCACCTTCAAGCTTACCACATTCTAGTTAAAATGTTCAAGGTTCTTGATTAGCTTTTCTGACTCCTTTTGAGAAAGTTTCTTTTGATGCTTATTTTCCTTCTTCAAATTCTCAAACTCATCTCTGAGATAATCTATTTCATCTAAAGCACAAATGAGTTCTTCTAGATAAACTTCTCCTTCCTCTCCAAGTTCTTCCACCTTGCTAACCTTATATTCTTTAGATTCTTTTTCCATGAAAATAAATTCATTTTCTTTCATCATGAAGGAACAATCTTTTTTATCATAAAAACTACTATAGTCATCTGATACATCACTATCCTCTTGGATGTATGGACTCTTCTTTTTCTAAAAAAATATTTATTTAGGGAAGTAAAGTTTCTTTATTTTACCATCTACTTCTTGTTCAGAATTATCCTTCTTATTATATGGACATTTGCAATAAATGACCTACTTTAGCACAGTCAAATAATTTGAAGGGTAACTTACCTCTATATTTGTTGGATCCTCTCCTTAGCCTTCTGATGAATTTTTCCTCTTCATCATGAATCTCTTCATGTCTAAATGGAGTTGCTTTTTCCTTTCCTTTCTTAGGTGCTTCATCCTTCTCCTTGTTTGCAACTTTAAATGTAGCTTCTCTTTTATATGGCTTTGCATCTTTCATTCTCATCTCATATGTAGTAAATATTCCATGCAACTCATCAAGAGTGAGTTTATCGACTTCTCTTCCTTCTTCTATTGCAGAAATCTTGGGGTCATACTTGCTTTTCATTGAACTTAGAAAAAGTTTCACAATGACTGTTTCTTTTACATCTTCTCTGAATCCTCTAATGGAGTTTAAAACCTCTTCAACTTTTAAAAGATAATCTGCAATATTTTCTTCCTCACTCATTTTCAAACCTTCAAACTTAGCTCTGAGAATTTGTAAATTTTCCAGCTTTACCTTTTCATCCCCTTCATAGATGATTTTCAACTTCTCCCAAACATCATGTGCAGTTTGACAGTGCATCACTTTGACAAACACTAAACTTGAAAAACCATAGAGAATAGCATGCTTTTCTTTAGCATTGTTCTCATAATCCTTCTTACCTCCAACGTTGGAGGGAGGAGTAGCAGGAGGAATATAATTGTTCTTAATAGACATCCAAACATAAAATCCTAGAGATCCTAAGTATGTCTCCATAAAAATGCTCTAGAAGGCATAATTTGATACATCACACTAAGGTGCCTTGTTTGTGGAGGAACCTTCCCAACTAGCCATTGTGTTCACTTGTCCAAGACCTACCAAAGTTGATTAAGCTTCTCCTAGGGAACCTAGGATCTAAAACCAATTGTTAGAACACAATGATCTATTGAGATGGGGGGATGAATCAGTAGATAACTTAAATTAATATATCCTTAAAATAACTTAATAAATTGATTTCTTTTAACTCCATTTCAGAAGATTAACACAATCACAAGTAGATACATAAACATGCACATAACACTAGATGTATGTGAAAAACCCAAGATGGGAAAAACCATAGTGAGAAGTGATGCTAGGAGCTATTGTTCTAATCTAGCCTCATAATCAAAAGTTTGGTTACAATGTTTAAGGGCACCAACCCTAAGGAGACAACAATCCCTTGTTTTTAGGAGCACCTACTCCAAGGAAGCACCCACTCCCTACTCTGAGCACCTACCCAAATATCTGGTGGCACCCACCAATCATATTTACAATAGAGATATTACAATTTTCTCAATAGAACACAATCTGATGTTGCAACTCAACTTGCAATTGATCAACACCTTGTTGTAGTTTCTGCAACCTAGTTCTATGCTTTGTACCTCCTCTATTCTGCACTTGAAGATGAACCCTGATTAATACTCCCAACCTTTTGTTTGGGTTCCACTCATACACACTACCCCTACACTTCATTTTTCTTTTAGTGCATTCTCTGACTATCTCAAAAGACTCATAGAGACATTTCACAACTCTATTGCACCTTTTCTATTAGTGCATTCTTTGTCTGCTTTCAAAGATCATGCATACACTTTGTAGTTATCACCGCTTCCTTTCTATAGTGTATTCTCTATCCATCTCAAAAGACTCTAATTGCTCATTTGCAACACTCACACCACTTGCTTCTATGTAGCATCCTATATTTTTTATTTTTTTATTTTTGTGTTCATCACCAACCTTTCGCTTCTACCTTGAGATTTGCACACAGTACAAATATTCTACTAGGGTTTTATATTTATCTTATTTTGCATGCCATCAGATCATTGAGCCACATATTCACTTATCAAAATCAAATATTTTTCTATTCCTGGCATACTAAACAACTAGGGTTTCATTTTTATTTAATTCATGCTCTTTGTATCATATCATGATCTAATTCTCCACTACCTATATTTTCATGTCAACAATCTGATCATCTTATCACCAATAAAACTGGTAGGTGGAATGGTTGGTCCAATTGAATTTTCTCCCTGATTTAGTTTGCAATTGAAACCTCATTCACACTGTCGTAGCCATTGAGGATTCTCAAATTAAATCTGAGCCATTAATTTGCTATTTTTTGCACCATGATCCGTCGATTCACATTCACCACTTAGCCTTTTAAAACATGACCATTGTATTAATGATATGCTTTAATAATAATTGTCGATCTTCACCTTATGCAACTTACCAAGAGTCGAGTCCACCAAGACACACATCACAAGCCTGCTATCCCACAAAGCTAGATGCAGACCCACCAAATCTTTAGTGGGTTGGCAGACTAGCGCCATTTGTCACCATTATCAGCATCGTGTAATTCACAATGGAGATGAGAATTACCATATCTACCAATTATTCATTGCCACCTATCTACATGTCACCATTCATCCTTGTTGCCTTCCTCTTTATCCAGTCCTACCATGTACACTATGGTCACCATCTAATCTGCTATGCTTAATCTCCATCGTTGTCTGCTATTCCACGTGGCTTAGATGGGAACCAACCATATTCGCAGCAGGCTTGCAAAAAATCTCTTAGATATTCAAGCCTTAGCCATTGCTATTGAACTCATCGAGGAAAAATATTTACCTCGTGACTTAGGAAGTATTATAATTGTCAAATATTTGGCAAGCCAATAAACACAAGGAAAGAGGGTTGGTTGCACCAACAAACCCAAGGGATTAAGTTGTCACGTAAACAACCTACAATGACGAATAGGCAATCAATGATGGAATATAAAGCCTATTTAGTGACATGACTATACCAATTAGGGTTTATCTGAAAACCCTAAACCTGTCTGAGAGAAAACATAAAAACCAATTTGAGCTCAACTTTTGTCACCTAACTCTGCAAGTTATACCATTGAGCAACTCTCAAGAAGCCCATATTAGATATACACACTGATTTGATCTTTTCCAACCAAAAGCCACTATTGCAGTGTCATGACCACATTATGCTTATCTCTTTATCTCCTCCAATAGGCCAACAATCTCCCAAGTTGGATATCACATAGACATCCCCTTTTGACATCAATGACAATAATATTCCAACAATAGGTTCTTTTAAAGGTGTACCATCCATTTATTAAAGTTTATATGCTCCAGAACCATAGTTTTTATCAATGACATAAGGTCCTAGATAATTTGGGTTGAACTTTCCCTTTTCATCTGAAGCGGCATTTACATTTCGCTGATTTTCATACAACACCAAACCTTTATCAAAAAAGCTAGGAATGAAATTATCATTATAATTATGTTAAATTCTTTTCAAATAAGCTTGGAGATGTTCAAGAGAATTTATGTGTTGTTCATTGAGCATCTCAAGCTATTGCAAATGTTTTTCTCTATAAGTGTTATCATCAATGACACCCCTAAGAGAAATTCTCAAGGAAGGAATTTCTAACTCTAAGGGAATTATTGCATCCACACCATAAACAATATTATATGGGGTATTTCCTTTAGTTGTACGAATACTAGTGTAGTAAGCCCATAATGTATAAGTCAACTAGGTGTGCCAATCCTTTTTATGTTTATTAACTGTTTTGTGCAAGATTTGTTCAAGTGTTTTATTCATTGCTTTTGTTTGACCATTAGATTATGGATAATAAGTTGTAGAAAAATGATGTTGGATGTGATGTTTCCAAAAAATTATTCACCTTGTTGTTTTTAAATGGTGTCCCATTATCTAAGCCCAAAGCAAAAGGAAGACTAAATCGAGTAATGATGTTTTCCAAGATGAAACAACATATTACCTCAACAATCATGGAATGAAGAGGGATTTCCTCTACCCACTTCATGAATTAATCTATTGAAGTAACTATCAATATATGTCCAAAAGATGAAGGAGATATTTTCCAATAAGATCTAAACCCCACACCAAAAATTTCCAAATAGGAATTTGGGCATGAAGTTTGGAGGCAAGAGCATGGATCAAATTATTGTTCTCTTGACATTTATGGCATTTATTAACATATTCAAAACAATCTTGTTCCATGTTTCACCAATAATATCCTATGCTAATTAAATTTTTCACTAATGATCTTCCTCCAAAATGCCCCCCGCAAGCACTTGCATGCGCTTCCTCAAGAGCTATATGAATTTCATATTATTTAAGGCACCAAAGAAGAATGCCATCAAATGATTGTCTATACAGCACACCGGCTAGGATTATATATCAAGTTGCAAGCTTTTGAATGCAAGCTCTAGTTTTCTTGGTAGTTGGTTCAGGAAAGGTACCTTCTTTTAAATAATTAAATATCAACACATACCATTCACTAGGAGCTTCAATATTTTCCACTAGCATTTCTTTCATCTTTTTGTCAGTGGATGGGTTTGTGAAAGTATGGATAGTGAATGTGAAGTCCATGGAAGACTCTTTGAGGGACACAAGAGAAGCAGCGCTTGTCATTGCATTTGTGTGTCGATTATCCTTTCGTGAAACATTTTCAAGTGTATGATTCAAGTTGATCTAACAATGTCATTGTGAAGTCTTTATATTGTGATAACTTAGCATGCTTTGTTTAATAAGACCTATTTATTTGTTTAATAATCAATTGAGAATCACCAATATACAAATGTGTTTTGACACCTAAAGAAAAGGCCGCACGTATCCCATCAATAAGGGCCTCATACTTCATAATGTTGTTTGTACATAGGAAGTTTAGATGATAGGAAAAGGGAATTATCTTTCTCGAAGGTGGTATCAATATAACCCATGCTCTTGAGCCAGTTCAACACTTAGAACCATCAAAATACAACTCCCATGTTTCATTGCCATCTATTTGCAACACATTCTCAATGGGGAATGATTCATGGTTTTGTAATGTTGATGGTGAAGGAGCATCAAATAAATAGTAGGTCAATTCTTGACCTTTGATTGATCTTTGGGAGATAAACTTAAGATCAATTCAGTTAACAATATAACCCACTTAGCTTAGTGTCCTGACAAATCTATTTTAGCAAAGAGGTGTTTTAAAGGATCAAATTTCGTCACAACTTACACTTGTGTGTTTAAAAAATAATGTCTCAACTTGTTAGTGCCAAACACTAGAACCAAACATTTCTTTTCTATGGTTGTATATCGGGTTTCATAATCAATCAATGTTTGACTAATGTAATAGATGGGATGTTACTTTCCATCATTATCTTGTTGGGCCAATAACGTGGAAAGAGCATGGGTTGATGTTGATATGTAAATAATAAATGGTTTTCCTTGAATAGTTGGTTGTAAAACTAGAGGATTAGCTAAGTATTGTTTCAAAATTTCAAATGATTTCACACAATCCTCATTCCATTTGAATTCTAACTCTTTCTTAAGGAGCTGGGTAAAGGAAAGAGTTTGATCTGCCAACAATGCAACAAAAAAATAGATAGCCTAAATCTTTCCTTATAAGATACAAAATTGAGAAATGTTCTTATGGGGTGGCATGTTTATGATAGCATCAATTTTCTTTGTTTCCACCTCAATGCCTCTATGTGATACTATAAAACCAAAAAAAAATCCACTATCCACACCAAAGAAACATTTTCTTGGGTTTAATTTTATGTTATACTTGTGAATTCTTTCAAAGATTTGTCAAAGGATTTTTACATGGTCTTGATGAGTTATATACTTAGCCAAAATGTTATCAACATAGTCTCCAAAATATTGTGTATGAAATTATAGAATATTAATGTCATAGCTCTTTGATATGTTTCTCTATAATTTTTCAATCCAAAAGGCATAACAACCCAACAAAATGTTCCCCAAGGTTTAGTGAAAGTTGTGTTATATTGATCTTGGAAATTGATGAAAATTTGGTTATATCTTGAAAATACATCCAAGAATGATAATAAGGCATGTCCCATAGTTAAATCCACTATCATATCAATATTAGGAAGAGGAAAATCATCCTTTAAAGATGCTTTGTTAAGGTCATGAAAATATATACACATCCTAATACAATTATCAAGTTTTTCTACCACCACAATATTAGATATCCAAGGAGAATAATCAATTGGGTGGATGAAACCAGCTTATAAAAGTTTTTCAATCTCAACTTTAGTCAATAATTCTATCTTAGGATTCATCTTGCATATATTTTGTGTTACTAGTTTAGCATTTTCTTCAAGAACAATGTTATGTGTGACAGTCTTAGGGTCAATACCTAGCATACATGAGTAAGTCTAGGAAAACAATTTGGGAAAATCATGTGATAATGTTGTGTGATCTTCTTTCTCATCCTCATCAAGACAATTTCCAATTTGGATCACTTTTTCCTCATTAGATAGGTCCATTGGTATATTAATGGTATCCCCCACAAGTAATACACTTTGAGTTGGAATATCGAGGATTTGTTGAGATTCTTCTTGTTTCAATTTTTTTTCTTCACTAAAGTATCCCTTATTATTTAAACAATAGATGGATCTTCGATAATAATGGTAACATGGAAAAGTGTCATAAGCTCCCAAAAATTCTGCTAGGGACTCATCATTTTGAAAGGTGTCTAATGACATGTCAATTCCTATAGTATCTATCAATTCAAGATGTTCCAATTTTAAAGTTATCTTAGGATAATATTTCATGATTACATTGACATTGAGTGAAGGTCTTTTTGAATATTTTTTTATCTTAGAAGGACTATAACCAAGACCTCTCATTGTCTCTTTTATGTTAGGCTCTATAGGAACTCAAATACTTTGTTCTTTCACCCCCACATCCTTTTCCATTATAGCCAGATTGTTTCAATAGTTGATATCCTTTTCCATAAATGGATTCCATTTCTTTTGAAGTTGGTGGCTTCTCATAATTGTTGTCATCATAAGTGGATGTATAGCTTATATCCTTATCTTTTCTTGAAGTTGTGGATTCAAATTCTTTCGTTGTAAATTTTTTTGAGATCACTGCCATTTTTTTCCATTTTCTAATGTTGTTTGGTTATCTTTATATTCTCCCATGAAGGTAGGTGTGAAATATAAGGAACCCCAATCATCTTCCAACAATTGTGTATCATCTTTATCTTCATGTTGCAAGGGTTCCACTTTTGAGGTTGGTGTTAATGTTCTCAAAGGACTTTTTAATCCCCTTCTCTATTTGCAAACAACTTTAAGATTTTGAATCGGTTCTTATTTTATAAACCTTTTTGTTGTAAGTGTACTTCATTATACAATGAAACATTGATGGAACTCCCTTAATTTCATGAATCCATGGCCTCCCTAAGAGAAAATTATATGAATGTTCTTGAGGCATAACATGGATAGGAGTTTGTAATGTTACTTTACCTACTTTGATAGGTAATGTTATCACACCTAGCAATTGTTTTCCCATATTATCAAAACTATGGATAGATAAGGAATCTAGTTGAATTTTAGTCTTGTCTACTCTAATTCTATCCAAAAGTTTCACACTACAAATATTCAACCCTAGGCCATTATCCACAAGAGTGAATGAATCCCAACCTTGTTGATAACAACCAATATCATAAAAGCATCATTTTTCTTTTGTGTCTCCAATGGAGATAATTCACTTTGATGAAAAATAATATCAACATTGACCTATTTCATTTCTTGAATTAGGGTTGCTACATCGTTTGGTTGCACACTAGGGGGAACCAATACCTTTTGTAAATCATTTTGAAGTATGCCATGATAAGTAGGTGATGTTTAAATGAACATGATAATTTACGATTTCAATTAATCATGAATAGATTAAATTCACTTAACTAGATTGATCCAAAAGAGAGTATGAATATTAATACATTGTTTAATCAAACACATAACCACATAAACTTGAGAAGATCAAGAGCAAAAAAAATACCACATAACATTAAAATATGTATAAAAAATGCTAATGGATGTATTGATTATTCAAATTAATATGTAGAGTATTAAATGAATACACCAATTCACCTATAGGATAAAAATTTAGCAAAAAACTGTACAAACCCTAGTTAGTACAAACCCCCTACAATGAAACTAGTTAGGTATAAAATACCTACAATCACTTTTAATTAGTGAGATATTCAAGACAATTCCTTATTTAAAGGATAAGAAATCACTTAACCCTAGCTAACCAAACATCTAGAAAGGTTAAAATAATTACTACCATGTAATCTAAAGAAATTTGGATTTGACAACTTGAACCATCGATGCATTTAGGGCATGTTCTAGGCGGACAAAATTAAGAATAGATCCATCTAATGTTGAAGAAATCATAAAATGTCCTACACCAAAGAGTACCACATAATTAGGGATTATTTTTAGAGTTTTTACAAGTTATGAGAAATTTTATTTCTTTTTCCTACATAATTTCACCTTTATATCAAATTGTATTGCAAGGGAATAACCTTAATTGGGGTAATTAACAAAAATGAAGGTTTTGAAATATTGAAGTGTAAAATAATATGTGCTCTTATTTTAGCTCTTGTTGACATATGCTTTGTTTGATATTGTTCCAAGGAGGTAAGAATATGTGTTATGAGAATTTATTTTGGGTTGAGTCCATGTCTAATAAATTGGAGAGGTTGACTAGTTTATCTACTATGAAGCCTACATTTTTTTGTTGAAAATTATTGTTAAAGAAGCATTCAAGAGTCATCATACCTTTGGGATTTGTATTTGTTTTGAGGTCCATGACACTAGTATAGAAACAACATGTGATTGAAAAAACTACTAAAAATTGCTTATAAATGACTGAACATGGTCGCGTGACCAATAGTAGTTTATTGCCAGTCATTTATAACGCGACCAAATTAATGACTAAATTGTTTTTAGTCATTCAATTGATCAATTTGATCATTAATTTAGTCGCCCGATTGATCAATTTGGTTGTCAGTTTAGTCATCTGAGTGATCGACTTGCTCGTTAATTTAGTTGTCTGATTGATCGATTTGGTTGTTGATGTAGTCATTAATTTGATTGATTTGGCAGTGTGTAATTTAGTCATTAATTTAGTCATTGAATGTTTTAAATTGGTCACTTATTTATTCTTTTTTTATTCACTGGTATATTTGTCGTTAATTTAGTCATTGATTGATGTTAACTGGTCACTTATTTAGTCATTTTTATTCACTAATTTTTGTCTATTGGTAGTGTATTTAGTCATCAATTTTAATCATCATTTTGATCAATTTGGTAGTTTATTTAATTGTTTTTCCTCTCTGATTTTTGTCAACTGATACTTATATTGATACATTGTTTATTAATTGCATAATCATTATATTTAGTCATATTTATTAACACTAATTCCTGTCAGTTGGTAGTATATTTAGTCAATTGGCGTAGTTTATTTAAATGTTTTTGTTCACTGATTTCTTCCTATAAGTGTTGGAAATGAGAAAATGCTTTAATTGAGGTTTACACATATAAAAACACAGAAAAACATAATCAATCATTCATTTGCACATAATGAAACAACTATTAAGAAGGAAAAATACTAAAATTTTATTGATAAAACGTGTTCTTACAACAGATACAAGAAAAAAATGTGTCTTTTCTTTGAAAAATGTACTATTACAAAGTATGTTTCTTAGTGCTATGACTGAAAAAACTGAGTTACAATGCCTTTTTTTTGGTTATGCAAAATATTACAATTTTAATGACAATTCTATGTTGCAACTTATTTGCAACTACACATACATGTATGTTGCAATCTCTGCAACTTTTCCTCTTCTCTACACCTCTTTATCTACTCTGTATTTACTTCTTTTTTTGCACCCATGTTCTTTGCATCTACTGCTTACACAACAACATATCCTCTATTCTATAATACACCAATTTGAATGAGCAGAACCCAAACAAAAAGAGAAAAACATAATCAAGGGGTTCTACATTACAGGTGCAGTAAGATAGAACATTCTCTGTTCTACTCACAAAATGTACACCCAAATCAGATTTTCTGGTTTTTATTTGGGTTCAACTTATTCAAGCTCAGTACATTCTTTGTCTGCAACTTCACTCTCCACACTCTATTGCTGCTAACCCTTCTTTTTCTCTTATGCACTTACAACTAACTCTCTGTGATTTTTTTCAAATATTTTAGTGGCCATCATGCGAAGGTCCCTAGTTTTTCTTTCAGACGGACAACTCCATCTATTTTGTATGCATGAGGAAGGGGTATGTTACTTGAGACCTATAAAATACATACATTTGAATCTCTTGTTTCTTTCAATTTGACTCCATGTACAATAGATAGTGAGTGAATCCACCCAATGCCCATAGTAGCACCATCATGTGGATCCAACACCTCAACTGTATCCCCTTCTTGGATTTTATCAATAAATGTCTACAAAAAAAAAAAACACATTATATTGAGATATAAAACACGCATTATATTGTTTTTGATAGTTGTATGTAATGTCATGTCTTGGAACAAATCAGTTTTTGTATGTGCTTTTTATAAAACACTCTATTGCAACTAAGCTCTAAGATTCCATATGTCAGTTATATTTTCTCTCTTAATTCCATAATCTATGTATGCTAGCTAATTACACTTCACTACTATTCTAACATCCAACTTCTATCAAATAGGTAATGATTACCCTTATTTACATAATAAAACAACCATTACTTGATTGACTTGCATGTGGTTTCATAGCACTCACCTCAAGTTCAACACGAGTACCACTATGAATATCATGTGCATGCTCATCGAGTTCATCATCATAACCACTATCAATGTCATTACAGACATTAAGTTGTACAACTTTGCAGAGAGTTCTATTGATAGGGCCTTTTTATTTTTTTTCCTTCTTTCATATAATTGATTTGCATCATTTGGTTTAATCATCATGAAAAAATTAATATAATTCAAGTAAAGAATGCAAAAGTTACAATTTTTTGTCCAAAAGAACATTTTAAGCATGAAGAATGACAAAACATTGGGACAAATAACTAACAACTATTATATTAATTACCTCAACTTCAAGACAACTAAGATGATTGTGTTGCACATTCTTGTCCACTTCATCACTATCAATATCAGCAACTCTATTGACACCCTGAAGGCATTTTTGTTTTCTTGTTGCTTTGAAAAACAATCTCTGCATTTGGTTTAACCATCGTGCAAAAAAATATACAAAGCATTCAATAGTCAAGTAAAGAATGCAAGCTATAAATTTTTCCAAAAGAACATTTTTTGGATCACTCCAACAATAAAGAAATTGGGTTGGATTCTCCTACGCTCAGATTTCAATAATCTGCATATTAAGAGGCATTTGTATATAGAACTTCCAAACAAGAAGAAATGAGATCAATAGAGCCTCTTACCTTATATGAATCCATGGATTTATGCTCATTCCATACAGAAACCATAGGGTTACTAGTTTCAACCAACTGTGTAACTTGCTAACTAAGACCTAATATGCAACTCATTACCTTTTGGTACCCTAGTTCATATGAGTTGACATGATCTACAGAGGCTCCTATTGGGCATTGAACAGATGGCTGTGAAATCTCTGTTGAAGAACTAGATTTCAACTTCATCCTACTCTTAGATTTACTATCATCTAGTGTTGCCATATAATTGACAATATCTTCTGCACCTACTTCTCTATTACTATTTTCCACCTAAAATACAATGTCAACT
Source organism: Sequoia sempervirens (assembly GCA_007258455.2). NCBI lineage: Eukaryota > Viridiplantae > Streptophyta > Pinopsida > Cupressales > Cupressaceae > Sequoia > Sequoia sempervirens. The sequence goes on along the minus strand of VDFB02270651.1, from coordinate 37,967,585 downwards.
TCAACCTGTAGCCATTTTAATAAAAAATTGAAATAAATAGCGTAATATAAATTGAACCAAAAATCCATAAACTTACTACAAATTTTTCCATTTTGGCATGCAACCCGCCTCAGCCAAATGTATATCCAACCCTCACATTATCTCTTGCTCTCTTTCCTTTGTTACTCTTTACCAAATATTCTTCGGAATGCATACTTTCTCTCAATGCCTCCCACTCTTTGGGAGATAGACTGGATTCGAACCTCTCTTTTCCCAACATGATTGTTTTTCTACACATGTATCTATAATTGTTAATCAAAACTCTCATCCTTTGCTTGTAATATTTTCTAGAGATTTTTCCACTAGTAGTCTCAAAAGAATTTTCCATTTTTTGTATAAAATTTTCCATAGCTTGTGGATCTTGATTTGCAAAATTTTATTTGCAAATATACAAATGGGCCCTACATCTTACACCCAACTCGATGGCCCACTTTGCAGCTTTTGGCCCAATGGGCTCACCATCTCTTGATACCTCAAGCAAGAATCGCTTCTTGCCTTATAATTTTCTTTCTTTTGCATTCCTCTCGGTAGATCTATAAAAATCTTGACTCAATCTTTGTCTTTTGACAAAAGCATCCACATCTTCTATTAAATTACCACTACCAGTATTTCTAGCTAATCCACTAGTTCCATCAAAAGTTCTAGATGCAATAGGTGCACTCTGAGGAACAATAGATGCAAGCGGTCTCTCTTCATGACTTTCATTAACTAGAACTTCATGCTCCTTGACCACATTAGGTGTGGCATGAGTAGGTAGATCAATACCAATCTTTGTGGATTCCACATTATTAAATGCATCCTTTAATTTTGAAAAAAGCATCTATAGACCTACTGTTCCTTTGCCCTAATGTTTTTCAATAATCTCTCTTAGACTTAGTCCTAAGAGATCATCACAATGTTGCACATCACCATGTGCTATATTAGGCTACACATCACCATGTTCTATATCATGTTGCACATCACCATGTGTTATATCAGGCTGTACATCACCATGTGCTATACCAGGCTTCTATGAGATGACAACACTGTATCTTTTTTTCCTTTTGTTTTTTCTCCACATTTTCTTTGCACTCTTTTCGTTGCCTATAAAACAAAAAAAATCATATTATGTCTTATATGCATAAAGCTCTTGCCTATAAAATTTGATTAAATTTTTTTAAACAAATAATATACTACTTAGTGGATTTGCAACTTGCCTTTTCAAACCAAGACTCAAAAAATATTCATTATTCTTGGCCACTTTTTCAGTACGCGCACGCTCATATTCCATCTCTAGAATTTGAACATTATGATCACTATCATCTAATTTTCACCTTATAGTCCTTGTCTTCATTTCCTGAAGTCCAAATAAATAATAATGTATAAATCAACAACTTGAATCAATAAAACTTTATTGAGTTCATAAGTTGATAATTGTTGACTTTCCAATCTGCTGATAACTATAAATGGAAACTTAAAATAGAATTTAGTTTACAGATTAAAAAGAATTTGCAGTAAAAAACCAAGAAGATGTTTACAATTACAGGTATTAGACAAATTTTCCTTAGGGATATATTCACAAGAGAAGAACTCATAAAAACTTAACACAAGCAGAATGAAGGAAAAACATAGTCTAGTTCATCATGAGGTGTGTTAGAACCTTAAAAAATTTCATAGTTCTATAATCACAATTAACCTTGAGCTCCATGACCCGAGCCTTGACCCTTATATTCCTTTTTATTTTTTATTGAACATATAATTTTTTTTGGTCTAATTGACACTAGAAGACCTATACAAAGCCAAAAATTCAGCATATATATACTTAACAAAAAAAATGTCCAGCTAAAAACATTCCAAATCCCTTAACAGTCTCTTACTGTGATCTCGTAGCAGTAATCTAAATCCTTGGCGAGTTAGCAGTGTGTAATAGACAACATGAAGATGTTTACTTCCATACCACAGAAGTATTATGATGAGGATGTTGTTGGGCGGTATGAGAGAATTTAAATACATCATAAACCGCCATACCACAAGAAGGAAAAATGAAGGATGCGGTATAGCAAGGAATAACCCACCATCCTGCGAGGAAGATCATAAAGGCATGCAGTAGGGTGGTATGAACCGCTATACCATGGAAGGATGTGACAAAGCATGTGGTATGGTGGTAACCATTAATGTAACTTGTAGTACCGCAGGTTAAACAAGTCAATCTTGCAATATAGAGGTAAGGATCCCACTACCTTATAGTGAAATGCAAAGAACCATGCAATATAGCAGTTTATACCCCTCTATCCTGTGGTAGTTATAGAAAGTGGTGGCGATAAAGCGATATTAAATGCATGAATCACATCAATCGTCTGATATTATAAAATCAATGGTGCATGTTCAAACTTGAACTACGAGCAAAATATTTGGTGTAAGGTTGATATTAATGTTGACATGACTGAGTTTGGAAGCCGTTAAACCAAGAATTTAACATTCTTTACACTCATTTGAAAAAATTATCGCACGGGGAGCTCGGAGTTCAAGGAGGTTAAGCTTTGCAACCATCGTAACTTGGGTAAGTGCACAAAACTCTTGTGAATTAAGTTTTACAAGTACAATATTGTTTGGAATTTTGTATTTCAGAAGTATAGAAGTAAGATATTCAAACTGTGAATTAAGTTTTATGAGTAGAAGATTGTTTGGAATTCTACATTTTAGATACACTAGGAGAAGTAAGATAGTTCAACATCATGCTGCCCAAGAAGAAAGAACCTGAAACTAAAAAGGACGTCATGCCACCCAAGAAGGAAGAACCACAAACTAAAAATGAAGAATCTAACATTAAAAAGAGGTCCTTACACCAGTCTATCATGCATATACTCCCTGAATCAATTGAGAGAGGATTTAAGAATGTTTTTAATGATGTGGCTCATGGTTGTAGAGATGCCCTTATCCCTATCTCTGGGCGGGAACTATTTTGGTACTTTTATGAAAAAAGGGAGGGAAAGATTTTGGTGTCAAATCCATGGGCATTAGATTTGGCCAAGTTAATTGTCCCAAATATTTTTATAGATGTAGAGTTCATCAGAGTATTGGCTCAGAGTTATCATCCTGCTACTAGGTCTGTGATATTTCCAAATGGTTCACCATTAGTTGTGTTGACTAAAGCGGCCATAATTGAATGTTTTGACCTAAACAAACAAGCCTTGACTAAAATTGATTTGCAAAGAAGTAAAGAAGAATATACTAGATTGAGGAAAACCCATAGAAGTGATGAAGTCCCCATTTACATGAAAAGGAGTGTGAACAATAGGGTGATTCCTATATCCCCTTCTGCTATTGAACCATTTGAAGTCTCATATTTCCAATTCTATTTCAAGAAAACCTAATTTTCTCTCTATCAAGTCCTTGGGATAGATGTAGAAGAGTGAATGCCAGTTAGTTTAATGATGATGGCTATGAGGATCCAAAACCCCAAGATGAACATTGAATATGATTTTACCTCATATCTTGAGAAAGCATTGCATGAAGCATTTCTACAAGTCAGGGAAAATAGAACCCCCATAAAATTCAGGTAATATTCTTTGTTGTGCCACCTGATATTATACCAAAATAAAGATAGATGGAGCAAAAGGATGTGATTGGGTCAGATTGACAAGCAGGGGAATTTGTTGCCAGTGCAACTATGGTGTTATATATGGGACAATAGATGTAAGAATTCAAATTATGTGATATTCTATGATGAGTTTGTGTACAAAATTATGAGAGTTCTTGGCCACCAACCACCAAGACTACACACACTTGTGCTACAATTGTTAAGACCTTTGGCTTTGAAACCTGAGCAAGTCCATACTCATAACTTCAGTGATTAGTTTTTTCTACCAGATACCACAATAATCAGGATTTATGGATGCCCACAGGCCCCACATATACTTCCAAAGTTTTTCCCTTTCAATTATCCTTTTTAGAGTTCATGTGGTAGATTCTATGGATGGAAAAGGATGTCATGAGTAAACAAAGGAAGGGTACATTTCTACCCAATTTGACATGTTGGGAACTATTAGTGGGATCCAATACACTTGAAGAGTTGCAGAATTATCTAAAATCAAGGTACTCTTTATAGTCTAGAAAGGAAAGAGCTTTTGACCCTGAGGGTCACATGAATTTTGTAAGACATGCCATCCTTACCAAGGCTATGGTTACTCACTGGATTGACTATGAAGAAGATGAAATCAGAAATTATTTCACTCGTTAACAGGTATATGATAGGAGGAGAAAATGGGGACTTATGAAAAGGCTTGAGGAAGAAATAAATATGAAGCACAATGATTTCTTGGGTTATTTCATAGAGGAAGCAGATCTTGTCAAGAGGATTAATATGATAATTGATAAGCTTCATGAATTATATAAGACTGCAGTAGATATGGGGAGACTTTCCAAATTGTGTCCCAAAAGGCCGAGTGGTATTCTAATTATAGAACCAACTCCGAATACTATTTCAGTATGTCATGCTTCTCCAGGATCACCTCTTGAACAACCACCTTCTAAAAAATAAAAGACACAAGAGATAGAGCCACTTGTTTCCTATGAAATAAGTGAGGAGGTTGGAGATACAAAAGAAGCAGTTAATTTATTAAGGCATTTCAAGGATGATGTTGAAGTGGACCAACCTATGCTTGAAACTAAAGCCCACAAGCTTGAAGCTAGAGCTGATATTGAGGTACAAGGAGAAAGAGAAATGCATGAGGATGATAGGATAGTTGCAGCTTGCAAGTTCTTGGAAGATGGTGAATTTATCAAAACTCCTGAATTTAAAGACTTTTGGATTAAGATTAAAAAGAGAGAGTTTGAAGCGAGGGTTGAAATAAATAAGATGGGAGCTAAGGAATCCCAACATGACTAGATAGTAGCCCAAAATTTTAATGAATTAAGGATTGATAATATTGATGTTAGCCCACAAGAGGCTAGATAGATGATTTTGAAAATTAATATACTTATTTTCCTTGGTATATAATTAAAGAAAATGTTTTTACTTGATCAAGTGAGAACACAAGAGGACCCAATGTTGATTGTTGATTTTGACTTAGATGAAGGGGTAAGTGGCACAAGGTATAACCCTAAGATTGAAACCTTGGCATTCTGGGCCAAACAAAAGATTACACAAAAACCAAGGTTACTAGATGTAGTGCAGGAAATGAAAGGGACAACTATGGTGAAAACATTAAAGGATACATCTTCTCTAGAAGTTGCAACCATGACAATGCATTCAACTATGTTCACCTGAGCTGCAGTTAAGGAGATGGAAGCTAGATTGGGAGAGTACAAAAAGGAACAAAATTTTTTAAATGATGAAGTCAATAAATTGTTCTTGGAAAATGTGAAGTTGAAGGAACAATTGAAAGGAGCATGCCCCTCACAGAACAATGAAATAATGTTATACCATCGTCCTCCTACTCCACTAGTTGATATAGAAAGTGCTTCTACTAAACAAGTGAGCATTCTTAGGTAGGAGATTGAAGAGTTAAAGAAACCCAACAATGAGGGTAAGGAAGGAGTGAATAAGCAAATATGCAATGTTTTAGAGAAGGTCCTTGAGCATAGGATAAAGCTAATTATGGATAAGTTGGAAAGTGTGTATGATTGCTATAGCTCACTGACACAGGCAATTGATCAGATGAAAAAACATCTACCCATACTGGATCCCCTTTTTAAGAACTGACAGCCCATACACCACACATTGGTAACCTTGTGCAGAATCTTACAGAGGAGTACTAAGGCTCTTGTAGCATTAAAACCTACAGAGCATATGGCCAAAATAGTAATAGATGAATTCCAATATATGCAAGGAGAGGACAAAAAGGTCAAAACAAGAATAGATTCATTTCATACTCTAAATCAATGGTTTGTGCCAAAACTATTGAAAGATGGTGACCACTTGAAGGACCTCAATGAATGGAAGAGTGAATTTGGCTAGATTGTTCCATAGTGCATCACTCACATACAAAAGGATGGTGAGTTGAGTCTTGACAAGTTCGACTTAATCATGGATGGAGTAATAGTGTTGAATGTTGGCTATTATAAGTTTATCATGGATGGCAGGGCATTACTAGACAGTCGATGGAAGATTTACCTTGCAAATATATTGAAAATTCAAGAATACAAATGGCCACATGATTATATAGTGTACGAGTGGGAGCAGAGGTATATGGGTTCTCCCCCCAAATAGTAGGCCTTGGGGTTGTCACAGTGGAAGAATTGTACATTTAGATACACTAATATGGAGAAAGGACCTTGAACAGATCTTTAGTGATCACGAGTGCCTTACGGAGATTAACGGACTATGGTGTCACGAGTGTTGCGGACTTCATTAGTTATCTACTTTCTTTGTTTTATGTTTTAAGAAAAACTAATGTTTAGTCTAGTTTATACGAAGAGGCATGCATTTTGAAAAGATGCCATATTTTGTAACGATCTAAAGCTTTTTGCTTCTCTTATAAAAGAGAAACCAAGACCGAATTTTGATATCATCATCATAGGAATTTATAGAAACATATATGAGGATACTTATGTTATATTATAATATCTATTTGAAACCATCAATGGAAAAGAAGATTTAATCTGGTGCTTGAATTCTGGTCTCAATTATTTGTTGATAATATTGTGTATGATTGGATTTTTTATGTATTTCAGGTTGGAATATAGGGGTATATTATGAATTGGTATCAATTATTTTTTCATAATCATCTGCATTTCCAATTACATTGCATTGCACATATTTCAAACTCAAAGCATTACTTCACATTGCATAACTAATAACTAGATGCTGATAAATGAAAAAAAATCAATAACAATATAGTTTTTACAAAGTCAACCTAAACAGTTATGCAATTACTTCACAACACTAGTTAATCTTGCTAGGTTGTTTGAATAGCTACATGATACTGAAAAAGCAAATCTTTTATACAAGCCAAAATTGTTCAAGTTTCTTGATTATATGGATGTATATCTACATCTTGCAGCCATGGCTCAGGCTCGCAATGAGATCCAACTAAGCCTAGAATTGATTGGGAATGCACTTAAGGTGGATAAAAACTCATCAAATTCTTTATGTGTGCTTGGCCACATGGAACTGAAAATAAATGACTGGCTTAAAGAAAAATAAAAAATTAAAGTAGCACGCCAACTTGTCTTGGCTAATGAAGCAAAACAAAAAGCTGACGAAGAACAGAGGATTCAGATGAAAAGAAGAAAGCAAGAGGAAGAACTTCAATAGGTGATACAACAAGAGGAGCAATTTGAACATGTGAAGGAATTATGGAAGAGTAAGCATAAGGACAAGGATGATGACGATGATGGGGCTGGTCAGTTTGAGAAGAAACAAAAGAAGGAAAGGAAGAAAAAGAAGAAGGATAAGGACCACAAGGCTTATGATTCTTATAGGGAGGAACCTGATGTTGCCATGGAATATGAGGCAAGTTATATGAGTGATAAGGCACAATATGATGTAGAAAATTCCCAAGATCTTCTTGCAACTATAGGTCTAGAAGACTCTGATGATTGCGAGAAAAAATCTCTAGTTTCAACAAAATCACAAAGGAGACATGCATACTTTGATTCTGAAGATGATGAACCATTGCAAAAATAGAGTCTGAGAGAAGATGATCCATATGATGATGATGTCTAGGCTTCCTAAGCTTTAACCAAGCCTAGCTCCTATTTTCTAAAACAAAAATCCCCAAGCCCCATGGGAAATGAATGATGAGCATTTTATTTTCAACTTGGTTTCATTTCAAAAAGGTTACATTACATTGTACAAGATTTGTTTAACAACAAAATAATTTAATCCACCTATTTGGGACTGTAAAATAAAAATAGATGAATTAATCTATTTTCAATTATAGGTTCTTTTAATCTAGAATCTGATAGAAAGATAAAGCATAATACATTGAAGGAAACATAAAATGTTTTAAAATAAAGGCTAAAATAGGTTGCCCATAAAAAACAAGAAAGAAGAAAAATGAAAAGATAACATATAGATGATTTATTTGAGGTTTTTGATAATATCTCATTTAACCATTTCAAATGGATTTGGAAGGGACAAAGCATATTTGATTGACTAAAATTTTGAGGTAGCTTATCCATCATCATTGTATGCATCATGTTCTCTTGGAATCCATTTCTACAATGCACCAAGCCTAGAATTGATTGGGGATGCACTTAAGGTGGATAAAAACTCATCAAATGCTTTATGTATGCTTGGCAACATGGAACTGAAAATAGATGACTAGATTAAAGAAAAAGAAATAATTAAAGTAGCACACCAACTTGTCTTGGTTGATGAAGAAAAATGAAAAGATGATGAAGAACAAAGGATTCACATGGAAATGAGAAAGCAAGAGGAAGAACTTTAACAGGTGATGGAACAAGAGGAGCAATTTGAATGTGTGAAGGAATTATGGAAGAGTAAGTGTAAGGACATGCATGATGACGATGATGAGGCTAGTTAGTCTAAGAAGAAACAAAAGAAGGAAAAGAAGAAAAAGATGAAGGATAAGGACCACAAGGCTTATAATTCTTATATGGAGGAACCTGATGTTGCCATGGAAGATGAGGCAAATTATATGAGTGATAAGGCACAAGATGATGCAAAAAATTCCCAAGATCTTCTTGCAGCTGTAGGCCTAGAAGACTATGATGATGGTGAGATAAATTCTCTAGTTTCAACAAAATCATGAAGGATACATGCATACTTTGATTCTGAAGATGATGAACCATTGCAAAAATAGAGTTTGAGAGAAGATGATCCATATGATGATGATGTCTAAGGATTCCTGAGCTTTAACCAAACCTAGCTTCTACTTTCCAAAATAAAATCCCCCAAGGTCCATGGGAAATGAATGATGAGCATTTGAGTTTCAATAGACTAAAATAGGATTCCCATAAAAAACAAGAAAGAAAAAAATGAAAAGATAACATACAAATGATTCATTTGAGGTTTTGTATAAGATCTCATTTAACTATGTCAAATGGATTTGGAAGGGACAAAGCATATTTGATTGAATAAAATTTTGAGGTAGCCTATCCATTGTCATTGTATGCATCATCTTCTCTTGGAATTTGTTGAAACTCAAATGTTCATTATTCATTTCCCATGGGCGTTGGGGATTTTTCTCTTGGAAAATAGGATCTAGGTTTGGTTAAAGCTCAGGAAGCCTAGACATCATCATCATATGGATCATCTTCTCTCAAACTCTATTTTTGCAATGGTTCATCATCTTTAGAATCAGAGAATGCATTTCTCCTTCATGATTTTGTTGAAACTAGAGAATTTGTCTCACCATCATCAGAGTCTTCTAGACCTGCAGCTGCAAGAAGATCTTGGGAATTTTTTGCATCATCTTGTGCCTTATCATTCATATAATTTTCCTCATCTTCCATGGCAACATCAAGTTCCTCCATATAAGAATCATAAGCCTTGTGGTCCTATCCTTCTTCTTTTTCTTCTTTTCCTTCTTTTGTTTCTTCTCAGACTGACCAACCTCGTCATCGTCATCATCCCTATCCTTATGCTTACTCTTCCATAATTCCTTCACACATTCAATTTGCTCCTCTTGTTGCATCACCCGCTGAAGTTCTTCCTCTTGCTTTCTCCTTTCCATATGAATCCTTCATTCTTCATTAGCTTTTCGTTTTGCTTCATCAACCAAGACAATTTGGTGTTCTACTTTAATCATTTATTTTGCTTTAAGCCAGTCATCTATTTTCAGTTCCATGTTACCAAGCATACATAAAGCTTTTTATGAATTTTTATCCACCTTAAGCGCATCCCCAATCAATTCTAAGCTTGGTGCATTGTAGAAACAAATTCCAAGAGAAGATGATGCATACAATGATGATGGATAAGCTACCTCAAAATTTTAGTCAATCAAATATGCTTTGTCCCTTCCAAATCCATTTGACATAGTTAAATGTCTTATCAAAAAATTCAAATGAATCATCTATATGTTATCTTTTCATTTTTCCTCTTTCTTGTTTTTTATGGGCAACCTATTTTAATCTTTATTTTAGAAAATTTATGTGTCCTTCAATGTATTATGATTTATCTTTCTATTAGATTCTAGATTAAAAGAACCTATATAATTAAAAATGGATTAATTCATCTATTTTTATTTTACAGTCCCAAATAGGCGAATTAAATTATTTTGTTGTTAAACAAATCTTGTGCAATGTAATGTCCTCTTTTCGAAATGAAACCAAGTTGAAACTTAAATGATCATCGTTCATTTCCCATGGGCCTTGGGGATTTTTCTATTGGAAAATAGGAGTATAATAATAACTCAAGAGGATATTAATGTCATAAAAGGGGTCATTTAAGTGTTGGCATAAAGACCAGGAAATGTTTATGTTGCAAATGGGGCAGCCATTGTGCTAGCTTAAAGGGGTCAATTTCATATTGCAAAGGAAATTTTTACACAGGTACAAGAAGCTCTTGTAGGAAACATCTTTGTTTAGATTCCTAATGTGTGGGTAAATCTAGCACATGTTTACTTTGCACAAGGACAGTTTGCACTTGTAGTGAAAATGTTTATGCTGCAAATGGGGCAGCCATTGTGCTAGTTGAAAGGGATCAATTTGATATTGCAAAGGAAATCTTTACACAGGTACAAGAAGCTATTGCATGAACGTCTTTGCTCAGATGCCTGATGTGTGGGTAAATCTAGGACATGTTTACTTTGCACAAGGACAGTTTGCGCTTACAGCGAAAAAGTATCAAAATTGTTTGAGGAAATTCTATTTTGGCACTGACACCCAAATTTTATTATATTTAGCTCGAACACATTATGAAGTAGAATAGTGGCAAGATTGTAAAATAACATTATTAAGATTAGTAGAACATTATTAAGAGCAGTAGATTTTAATGAGCGTTTCAAATTTGTGTTTAACATAATGAGGGTTTTGAATTACCTTTGAATTTACTACAAAGGGCATCCCCAAATCCAATTTTTCTATAGAGGGCCTCAACAAATTCAAATTCATTGCAGCAAACTCTAAATTCCTTGCCCTTTCCCACCTTTTCAGAAGTCTCCAAGTCCTCTCTAAATCCTTATTTCCCATGCAAGTAACTGCTATAACTGATCAAAATGACTCATGTCAGGCTAACAAATGAAGTGAGGTCTGTAATGAATGAATGAAGCGAGGTCAAGCAAGATGGATGAATCTACAATGAACGTGAATAATCACGTCAATACATCGTGCGCATGAATACATCACGCCAATAATTGGCCAACTTGTTTTTTTTAATTTTGTCTAATTTGGATTTGATTACTAACTATTTAGTAATTTTTATTTTTGTGACTAAATAATTTTTTAGTCAACAACCAGATTAGTCATTTATTTACTCATTTATAGCTGAGTTGCAAAAAATGAGTAGAATTTAGTCATTTTTAGTTGTTGTGACTAAAATTTTTAGTCACCTAGTCATTTATTTTCTAAATTCTACCAATGTGATCCCATTATCATCCAATTCACTTGATATCATTTCATACTCCTTAATGATTTCATTTTTAAATATCCTATACTTTCTTATGAATTCTATGATGTTATAATATTGTGTAGGATTGATGGGGTTCATAGTAGATCAACTATGAATTTTCTAAGAATCAATTTGTTGATATGATTTAAAGATATTTTTTGCAATTGAGAGTAAATAAAACATAGGATTGTGTATTCTTAGTATAAATATCAAGTTAAATGCAATAGAATCATTGATTATATTTTATATATGAGAGTGATAGGAGGAAATTTTTTCATCATGTTATGAGTATTGTGATAGTTATTTTATTCATTTTCTCTAAGTGACCAAAGGCTTGTAATTATTTTACATTTTTATTTGACACTAGTTGAAGCCTTTAATCATGGCTTCAAACTCTATGGTGTTATTCATGTAAGTGAATTATAGTCTATAGGAAACTAAGTAAACTTTTCCATTGTGTTTTATTAGTTGTAATCCTACTCCAACTAGTCTCGTTACTCTCATTATATAGCTATTGATCATTTCACACTAGTCTAATCTCAAGAGCATGAAAAACGCGCTAGGAGTATCCATAATTTAAATATATGTGTTCTATCTAAATTGAGAATTATAGTCAATTTGTATGGGAATGTTATTCATCTCCCTAGTTCCATATACCTTTTGAATTGGCCATATAGGCACTAGGCCAAGTTTTTAATAGATATCATGAGGCATTAAATTTATAAATGTGCCCAAATCAATAAGGTAATTGATTAAATTATTTCCAAATATCCTAATGGTGAGAAAGAGTAGAGGTGACTAAATTTTTCTCCTATATATGATCACATAAATATTCAATGTTTCATATATTTTGGTTGATTACTTAGGTCATGTCATTGATTCAATTAGAATTTCCTTTTCATTAGAGTTGAATTACATTAAATAATGACACATTTTCTTTAGTTCATTTTAGGTGGACTCAACTAGATGTTATAGCACACATTTTATTGATCTAAAGTGTTATCCATATCAGGTGGTTGTATATTTCCTTTTTATTCTTGGTATACTATAGTGTAGAAAAATATAACCCTTTACATTTTCTCACTTGTTTCGGCCCTCCTAATTTAAAATGGACTTAATAATGCCTTAATTTAGTTTTGATAAATGTACCCCTTTACGTTTTCACACTTATTTGGGTCTTCTTAATTAAAATGAGCTTAGTTATACCTTAATTAGCCCTTTATTCATTTAAAAGCCTAATAAATTACATTTTTCGAAGGGGAAACCCAAAAATAATTAATGCCTAAACATAACACTTTACATTGAGCAATGTGTGTTCCAAGTATAGGGACCCGGGACCCATTTTCCCATGGGTGAATGGGTCCTCCCTAGACCTTTGGACCTAAATTTAAATTATGTTTTTGGTGATATTTTAACATTTTTAAATTCATAATTCAATGTCAGTTTGTGATATTTGAATTCGGGAAATTAAGGATACATACCTATAAATACAAGTTCATTTCATTAAGTTTCACCTAGAAATTCTATGAGAGATTTATGAGCATTCTTCAAGCATTTCAAGAGAAATCAAGAGAATTCAAGAGAAAAATTATCCGAGATTTATTGCAGCAATCAAGATCTATTCATCATGTCAAATTCTTCTTGCATCATGCATGTTTTTGGAGCTAACATTGTGATGTAGGTTTCAAGATCCACATCCAATTCAACCATTTCATGCAAGTTGCAGACTTCCTAAGATATCCATTATCAAGGTTTCATTCAAGGGTGTAAGGGGGTAATTAAGCATAAGGAAACAACAATGAATTAAACCAAATGAATTCAAAACAAGATCAAATCCCAAACCATTCTCATGAAATGAAATTATATAACTAAGAATTCAAAGAAAAAATTCTCCTAAAGAGAACATAAAATGAATCAAAGCATTACAATGTTACTATCCCATGGCCAAGTGTAATTTGTATTGATGTTGGATCGCTTGGATCAATACGAATCCTCCATTGTTGTTGCAAAAGCTACAAAATGTGTGTTAATGGTGATCAAAGATGTAAATGTATCAAATGTGCTTCAATGGCTATTCAACATAACCTCTCCACAAATTCTCCAAATTATTTGATCATTTTTTAGAAGAAAGAAGGTTGTTTTATAAATTTCATGTTTTCAAATGAACAATTGAGATTCGATAGTGAAAGAACACGATCAACGGTTGAGAACCATTGAGAGGAAATAGATTGGTTAGTTATCTCCTTTGATTGATCCAATTAAGGATTTTAATTAGATAATCAATGGGATTAGATTGGATTGATTGGGGGGATTGAGAAATTAGATTGAGTGGTTAGTGGGATTGAAGAAATTAGTGGGATTGGGAAATAGATGAGTTAGTCAACCAATTAGAGTGAGAAATCAGTGATCATGATTTACTCAATCAAAAGAGGGTGAGGATAATTAATTCATTGAATAATTAATTAATATTTGAGATGAACGTGCAAGTTTTCCTTTGACTTTAACAAATAAAGATATATTTATTTGTTGACCATGTTAAATGATTTTGAATAATTAATTTAATTATTCAAATTTAGAGAAGGGAAAGTGGTTTAAATTAAATTATTAATGATAAGAATTTAATTGGTTTAGATGAATAGGGTATATTAGTGATGTAATCAAATAATTTATGTTTATTTAATTAATCAAGAGGAATAAGGTTAAATTAAGACATTTATTAAATAAATAAGATTTATTTAATTAGTTAGAAATGATGATTGAGGATGAATTAATTAAATAATGTAAATCACTTAATTAATAGATGACTATAAAATTTGATAATAATTAAAAATAATGTATTATTTAATCATTTAGGGAAGAAGGGTGAAAGTTAGTTAAATAGTGTTGTTTGCTAATCAGGACAATTTAGGGTATCTACATTTTGCACCTCTTTGATACAATGCAATTTTGAGCGTTGTGTCAAAGAAAATTCAAAAATTCTTGCTCAAGATTTTCCCTGGTATGCCCCGATGACGACGAGATAGCATGGTGCCCCCTCGAGAAATTTGGTGAAAATTTCAGATAATGAGCCAAATTTTTCGACAAGCTAATGTGATGCATTTTAAGTGCAAGGACTGAAAGAAGAAATGTTAACTAGAAGAAAATGTTAGTAAGATTTAGAAGAAAATTGTTGTTGTTAGTCATTGATGAGCTTTCTTTTTCTTTCATAGAGACTTTGTAGTTTTAGCAATCCTTATTGATATAGCAGATAGATATGATGCACGAGGGTATTAATGACCAAGGTAGCTTTGTATCTATTGCATGTACTTTGACTCTATAATCAAGGATTATTCTAACTCATACTAGACATATGAAACCTTGTTAGAGTGTATGGGTTACAAGTTCAGAGCGTTTTGGACCAATGCATAGAGAAGTATGAGGAACCAAACATACAAGGCCACTTGAGTTGCTTGAAATGACTTCCACACACACAAGGAAAGTATTCACCATGGTAGTATTGCAAAAATATCCAACAAATAGAGAAAACATAAATCAATGATCAATGCCCCATTCCTTCTTCTCTAAATCCTTAATGGAAATCCTCAAGAGATCTTGGGAATGAGACAATAAGATAAATCAAAAGATAAGATCATAAAAGATAAACAATGTTGTAGTATCACTTTCCATGATTTTTTTGATGTTTTAGGACTATTCATCGATGATGTATATTGTAGGAACGATTTATCTATTAAGACATATGTCAGGATGTTGATGATTATTTTCAAAATGAAGGGTACTTAACACTTAGGCATTGTTTTAGTCTGATGATTATCTAGTCATTTCGATTCTTTGCTTGGAAGTTTTGGATTTTGATGTTTGCTTTTTTTGTTGAATGCATTGTCAAAGGTTAAAGGCGATGATTTTTTTATTATGGATGGAGAGTTTATTTTGGATAGGTGATAACATGGATAGGTTTTTTTTGTAGGTTTTCTAAATTATTTGATGTTGTTTTTGTTTTTTTCAAGATATTTATGAATTTTTTTGGATTTTGATAAGATATTTGAATGTTTTTGTTTATATTTTTTACCAAGTTTAAATACCAAGAGGAACACCTAAAGGGGACTAACCTAGGGCCTTGGGGTCTCATCGATGATGGCCTTGCCTATGTTATACACGCAGAGACCACATAGTTCGACTATTTTGAGTCAATGTGGCTCACTCAGAGACGACCTACAATGTTTTTGGGTTTTTGATGTTTTACAATTTTATTTTGGATTTTGATGTTTTTTCAATTGTTTTTTGGATTTTGATGTTGATCATATGGATGAATGATAAAGAGATATCAGTATGTAAGGATATCAATAGCCTTTTGAGATCTTGTTGATAGGTCGGCTAAAATTGATTGATCTGATTAAGTAATTTTTGATAATGATAACATTATTGAGGACACACAATAATGTAAAGATAGTGTTGTCATGATAGGAACAACACAAGGATTGGGAAAGATACATCCCAAGATTATGGTTGATTAATCAAATAATGATTGATTGAATTTTTAGCCAGGTTAGGAAAAAGATTGTCGAATGTTTTGATACCACGTTGAAGCGTCAATAGGATGTAACTGATATGGATTTTTTTGAATTGTTTGGACAATTCCAAGATCACAACGTAAGGTAGAAGACATAGATCAATATTTATTTTGAAGAAATATGTAAGTACTTTCCCCCAATGTCTAGCAATGTAAAAAATCCAAGGATTATCTTGTGATTGTACAACATGTTTGGATAGAGTATGCCCCTTTGGACAATGCCTCATGGATCAGATAATGCTTGATAGGATAGGATCAATGATAGTGACCCATGTTAATATTTTTACCATAAGCAAATGTGAAGTGTACACCTAACCTTTTTCAAGATCAAGATAAGTTGGATGAGGATAAAAATGGGTTGGATGAATGGTTCATGGATTCATTATGGATAAGATGGATGGAATGTTGGATTTATTATGGATAGGATGAGATGCTTCTACCTAAAATGGTGCATGCAGATGCTCAATTCTACTCATGATGCCTGTTTTCTAGGTTTTCATCATGGTACTTGTCCAAAGCACCACCACAATGGTTTTCAGTGAGGGTGATTTTTCTCTTTACTCTTTTCTTGATGATTTTTTTTTTTTTTTTTGAATGTTTATGCTCATGTTGAACCACCTGGTGGTACTAATGTAGATGCTATTGGTGTTGATATAGGTTTTGTTGTTTTCATGATGTGCCAATGATATCCCGCTTGGAGGAGTTGTTTTTCTAAGATACTAACGCTTGAATGTAACCCTTGATAATTATTATTTTCTTTGTCGATACTGGAGTTAACCTTACCTTGATTCACACATCACGATAGGGTTCCCTTAGAGTCCTTATGATAAAGAGTTTCTGCCAAGACATGGTCAATGTGAGATTCATATATCATGGATGTTAAAGTGGATTGTGAAATGCATTGAGGGTTATGGGGCTTAGATGGATTTTTTGACAGTTTAGAATCTTTGACTCTCCAAACTTGGGATGATGAGCAATGATGGGTGGATATGGAGATTCGATTGGGACCATCTACTTTATATACTTTGTAGGTCGCTCTTGAAGCTTTCTTTTGTATCACTGGAAATTTTCAATGGATGAACTTCCCTTTTTTATTTTTCCCCATAGTTTCTTTGACTAATGGAGTTTGATAGGGATGATTTTCTTACTTTTTCTTTATCCATTTTGTTTTACTGATTCTTTTGCTTCAATGACTTGTTCCTTTCTTTGATATAACTTTTTCTCTTGTTGTTGTTCCCAATTAGAGGGTTGAAATATGCATGGATGATGATTCATGATATGTCTAGTTGTAGTGTTGGTAGAAGTTTCATCATAAAGACTCTTTGTGCTCTCTATGTCAACGTTTATGTTAAATAAAGTTGCCCCTAGTATTATAGAGGTATCATTGGTATGTTTAGATTCCTTAATTGTTGAATAAACAAGATTTTGATGCTTAGGATTGTCATTAATTTGTACTAGTTCTAGGATACCTTGTTCATGTAGGCCTAATCCTCTACCTTGATAATGCATCTGTTGAAAAAAATTATTTGTAATAGGATATAATTTATTTTGAAAACAAGGTGCTAATCTTTATCTGCTCTATTGTGGATCTTCAAAGGTGATAACCTCTTCATTGGTAAGGTAGATTTCTCTAAAGAAAGTAAGTGATCTAAGTCTATAAGTGGTAGGTCCCTCAATATGTGGGATAACTTCCTAATTGATCTCTTTGGCTTGATATTCAAAGGATGTTTTTGATTCACAATTCATGTAGAAGTCTTCTTCATGATCAATTTCTAGTATGTCTATGGATTATGCTATGCCTTGATCATGTGTAAAGATGTTAAGAGTACGAGACTCTTGTACCTTGGTAATGATGTCAAGATTTTAAGACTCTTGTTTTAGATGAAGGTCATCTACATGTCCTTTAGGAGTAAACATCTCATGGGTAGATATAGGAATGGGTGATATATGGATATGATCATTATTTGTGAAATCTTGTATGGATTGGAAGATACCCATTAAATCATTGTAGTATCCTAGAGATGTGGATCTTTGATCTAAGCTTTTATCAGAGTTATCTTTCATATTAGTTTGGAATAGTCTTGTTAGATCTTGAGAAGACTAGGATCCTTGATCTTGATTGATTTCAAAATTTCTTTTGATATGCTTTGGATCAAATTCTTGACATGGGTCAATTTCAAAGGATGGATTGTTTCCAATGGGTTCTTGAATGTCTTCTTTAGGTATGGGTATTGATTTAAGATTCTCTTGATCTTGAAGTGAATTTGAATCAAGCATTGAACTAGGGATTTTTTTGATATTGCTAAACCTTGGTGAAGGATTTTGATCATGCTTGGGGATAAATTCTTGAGATATGTCCTCTTTCTCATTAGATGATGTAGAGACATTGTCAATATGATCATTGGTAAATGGATTTTGATCATTGTCTTCAACATTCGAGGTTGAGATATTGTCAATGTTTTCAACCATGAGATCAAATGATGTTAATATTTCTTGAATTGGATCATTGTTAGACTTTGGTGATTGATTTTGATCATGCTTTGCAAAAGAGTCTTGATGTATGTCCTTTTGTTCATTAGGTGATATAGAGATATTGTCAATGTGATCAGTGGTAGATAGATCTTGATCATTGTTTTCAACTTTTGAGGTTGAGACATTGTGACTATTATCATAAGTAGTTGAACCTTGAATATTGTCTTTAATAGCTATTTCTCCTTAATCAATTAGGTCTTGGATGATATTTTTGAGTTTAAAACGGTTTCATGCATCATGACCTTTTGCTTTATGATATTCACAATAAGTGTTGTCATTGTACTCTAGGGTTTTGAAGATAGGTTCATAATTACCTATTGATTTTGGAAGTGTGATAAGTATAGCATTGACTAATGTGTTGAACACCCCCTCAATTGAATCCCCTAAAGGAGTGTATTTATGTTTAGTGGTGTTATGGGATGGCAACAACTATTTTTTGTCATGATGATTATTGAGGTTGTTGATAATATGTCATGTTTCATTTTGTTCAAGTGTGTCAACTATTTTCTCAAGTGAATTTAGGGAAATTTGATGTTGTAGATTTTTTCCTTGATGATGATTTTGAAACCCTTGATAAGAGTGATTTTAATATGGATGAGGATTTTCATTGAAATTT
Organism: Sequoia sempervirens; assembly: GCA_007258455.2. Taxonomy (NCBI): domain Eukaryota; kingdom Viridiplantae; phylum Streptophyta; class Pinopsida; order Cupressales; family Cupressaceae; genus Sequoia; species Sequoia sempervirens. The sequence continues at coordinate 37,948,334 of VDFB02270651.1, read as the reverse complement.
TCCATGTGACAAAATGCACTAAAACCTTGATTAGGGGAATCCGTAGTTGATATATCATTGACATTTGTAGTATATGATGACCCCATGGGTGTATGGAGTGGAACTAGATTCGAGTAATAGATTGATGTCCCCATGGGTGATGTTTTGATTTGAGATTTTGTGTGGTAAAATGACATTCAAAGGGGATGTGTGTAAACCTTTTTTTCAAAGGTTGTTATGATTTTCTATGGATTGTATGTTTGATGCTCAAGACCCTAGGATAAGAGTATGAGTGATTTTGTTGGATATTTTATTATGACACTAATATTAAGGACACAAGGTGTACAAGAATTGATATTTTGCTCTATTTTAGAGGATATGTTGATACTCTACTTGAACTAGCTATGAGGTTGCAAGCAAAATTTGATGTTAATATCCTAGAAAATGATAGCAAGAGGATAATCTAATTTGTTGTTTTTTGGTATGTCTTAAAACTAGGTTGATGTTTTGATTTGCTGATGGGTATGAAAAGATGTTGATATTATTTGTTGCAGGTCTAATTGTTTGTGTTTCAAAGGATGATGGATTAACCAGTTTTGAACCAATTCTGATATGCACCAGAATTCAAGACAATTGCGGTTTCTATTTAGGACAGTAGTGGTAATTTTTAGGATAGTAGCAATAATTTTCAAGACACTAGTGGTTGCTTTTTCAAGACAACTGTGGTACTTCTATCAATAGTGGTCTCTGTTTAGATTTTTGACTTGTGAAAGAATGAGGAAAATAGAAAAAAATTTGATAGAAGTGGTGAAAACTTAGGACAATAATGGTGTTTTTTGGAACAAAAGTGGCAGAAATGATAGTAGCGGCCTTGTTTCTAATTTTTCTAGTTTCTTTGATAGTAGTTTATTAGATGACTTTGCAATTTTTAGGTGCTTGTTTGATTTGATGTTTTTGATGGAAAGTGATGCATACAATAGACAACTTGAGAACCAATGTGATAGCTTGTAGATTTATCAGTCAACATATCCTAAGGAATAAAAGGTACGCTCTTCTCCATAGGCTTACCTCACCCCTGAAAGGGATCTAATCGAATGTATAGATGGAAAAAATAGGATATATCAAGGAAATGTTTCATCTTGATACTCCAAGAAAAAGAGTCCATTCCCTTTATGCTTTATGTCTCAACTATAGATCTGATGTGGTAAGTAACTTTTGGGAACAATGTTATTCCCATGCACTACTTTGAAGGACGTTTTGGAAAACTGGATAGGCTTCTAAAACAAGGTATTTAATGAAACCGTGAACACAGGGGGTATAAACCATACATAAGCTACTTAAAGATTTAGTCATTCCAACTCATACGTTCGAACGAGGATTTTTCACTGTCATGTTACCATGCCCCCGATATAAGCTACTTTCTTTCAATTTCACAAATTTTATATACCCACCAGTAAACATGCTTTTAGAGTCACTTATATGAGTTCTTCAGTGCATAACGTATCTCATTAGTAGGCCCTTATCCTAAAAATTGGGTGACCACAAAAAAGTGCAAAAATCCCAAAGTGTTTCTTGTCACCCAAGATCGTCAAAAGACATAGGGGGAGAGGATATGCACTTGGATTGCCAATCATAGTGAATACATTATACAATTTATAGAAATTTTATTTTAAGCCTCAAAAGTGAAGTTTGAAAAGATACCAATTCATTTTTTTTAGATGCATCAAATTCAAAACATTTGAGACTTCAAGCAAGAACCATCATTTTGCAATAAAAAAAGAGATTTTTTTAGTTTTATGCGCCAAATTAAAACATGAAATATTTGTAACCAATTTTTAATACAATCAAAGTAAAAATCTCAAGTTGTGTTGTTCATTTTTATTTGCACCAAATTTAAAAATGAGTTTTTTTTAATAGTACCAACTGAAAAAGTGTCTGCTTTAATAGAACCAAAGTGAAATGTGAAATTTGATTGTTCAATTTTAGGAGCACCAAAATGAAAATGTGAGAGTTGTAGGTTCCTTTTAGGAGCACCAAAATGAAATGTGTTAACTAAAAATTCTTTGAAAACTAAAAAGGCCTTGGACCGTTCATCAACTCTACAAACAAATGATTAGTTGTTCATACGAAAACATTCCATAAACCTATAAGGGCTACACCAACAATGTTAGAAAATCTCACAAGCACAACAAACAACTAGTAGTTAGGGTTAGACAATTGATTAAACATCAAATCCCTACAACCTAGACCAAATTGCAATGTAAATTAACTTTAGGTGCACCAATGGAAAATTTAACTATACAAAATATAAAAACCCCTTACACCATTGCAAAGAACATGAAATTTTGCCCCATTTTAAGAAAAAAAAATGAAAAATACTTTTGTATGACCAAAATATGACTATTTGAAGATGACAAAAGCAAAACATTTTTATGGTAGAAGTCATTCTTTAGAACAACTATGGTCATTTTCAGGATGACTGTGGGTGTTCTTTAGGGCAACTACGACACGTTTTTACAATAGTGGCCATTTTGAGGATGATAGTGGACATGTTCTTGCACATTCAGAAAACCCTATTAAAACTTGAAAAAATATAGAACGATAGCGACACGTTTTTACAATAGAGGTCATTTTGAGGATGATAGCAATCAAACTTAGGATGACTATAGTAAAACCGTAAAGACAACTGCATTTCAATTAGCAATAGTATTTCCTACAAAAGATGTCAGCATTTCAGAACCTATAACTGCTCAAAAAAACTTTTGAAAACATTAGTGTTAAGGACCTAGGTCCCACCGAGCACACCAATTGATGTAAGGGGGGAATTAAGAATAAGGAAACAATAATGAATTAAACCAAATTAATTCAAAACAAGATCAAATCCCAAACCATACTCATGAATGAAATTATTAAACTAAGAATTCAAAGAACAAATGTTATCCTAAAGAGAGCATAAAAAAAATCAAAGCATTACAATGTTACCATCCCATTGCGAAGTGTAATTCATATTGATGTTTGATCACTTGGATCAATACAAAGCTTCCATTGTTGTTGCAAAAGCTTCAAAATGTGTGTTAATGGTGATCAAAGATGTAAGTGTATCAAATGTGCTTCAATGGCTATTTGACATAACCTCTCCACAAATTCTCCAAATTTTTTGATCGTTTTTTAGAAGAAAGAAGGTTGTTTTATAGATTTCATGTTTTCAGATGAATGATTGAGATTCAATAGTGAAAGATCATGATCAACGGTTGAAAACCATTGAGAGGAAATAGATTGGTCAATTATCTCCTCTCATTGATCCAATTAAGTATTTTAATTGGATAATTAGTGGGATTAGATTGGAGTGATTGGGGGATTGAGAAATCAAATTGAGTGGTTAGTGGGATTGAAGAAATCAGTGGGATTGGGAAATAGATGAGTTAATCAACCAATTAGAGTGAGAAATCAGTGATCATGATTTTCTCAATCAAAAGAGGGTGAGGATAGTTAATTAATTGAATAATTAATTAATATTTGAGATGAATGTGCAAGTTTTCCTTTGAATTTAACAAATAAAGATATATCTATTTGTTGACCATGTTGAGTGATTTTGAATAATTGATTTAATTATTCAAATTTAGAGAAAGGAAAGTGGTTTAAATTAAATTATTAATGATAAGAATTTAATTGATTTAGATGAATAGGGTATATCAGTGGCTTAATCAAAAAAATTATGTTTATTTAATTAATCAGGAGGAATAAGGTTAAATTAGGACATTTATTAAATAAATAAGATTTATTTAATTAGTCAAAAATATGATTGAAGACAAATTAATTAAATAATGTCAAATCACCTAATTAATAGACGAATATAAAATTTGATAATAATTAAAAAATAATGTATTATTTAATCATTTAGGGAAGAAGGGTGAAAGTTAAATAGTGTTTTTTGCCAGTCAGGACAATTTAGGATATCTACAAAGGGTTTGTTGAGTGGTAACATATCTTTGTTCATTCTTCATTCCCTCTTTCATTTCATTATTTCAATTCAAGGTTTGATTACCATAATGGGGTTTGACCAAGGCAAACCCCCATTCACCCAAAAATAAACATTTTTCTCTCTTGTGTGTGTGATTGCAGATTTAGGTTGAAGAAAGATTGAAGACCTTTTGAAGAGCAAGATTTATAAAGTTGTCAAAGTTGTCAAATCACAGAATCTAACCTATAGATCTAATTTCTGATTTTTTGACATTGAAACCTAGACAAATTAGAAGCTATAGATCTATGTCAAAGGCTCCCAAAAGTTGCAGAAAAACCATAAGAAAAGACCCATTCGCCCCTGGGTGAATGACTCTCAGATCAGCTTCTAGAAAGTACTTTTGGTGACTGGTACACATGTGTCTACCCTTCTCAAACCTGCATTTAGTTTTAGGTTTCTGCAAATATTAAGTTTAATATTGTTGTTTCAAGTGTTAGATTGCATTTTAGAGTTGATTTGCTATTTTTTGTTTTTCTCCCCAAAGTGTTGTTTGACCTTGACCCCCGACCTTTAGTCATAAGGAAATCTAAAGATTCTCACATTGACTTGATTCCCCTAAGGGTTGTTAGTCAATTCATTGTGTGGATCTCATTTCCTAATGAAATAAAGGAAAATAGGTCTATCTATTAGCATATTTGATAAACCCCCTAAAACACTATTTTTTGATGTTTCATTTTGGTGAACTTGACTTTTGAGCATCATATCTTGTTGATCTAGAGTCCATTTTCAGCCCTATATTTAGGTTTTGCATTGATTTGCATTGCATTGCATTGATTTGCATCTCATTTAGGGTTGTTCGCTTGTATTAGTTTGCATCTCATTTAAGGTTTTAGGTTTTCATTTTTGCATTCTTTAAAATTTGGAAAATTCAAAAATCTCAATCATTTTGCATAGTGTTTACATAACATTGCATAATCAGCTATTTACATTACAAAATTGAATAAAAAATTGCATCTCAAATTAGGTCTTTTTGCTTGTCATTTAACATTATTTTGCACTTGCATTTAAACCTCATTTTATAGAAATCTAAAACTGTGACTTCTGAAACCAGAATCTGAAAACTATAGAAATCATCTCAGAAACTTGCAAATTAAGTTTTAAAAACCCTAAAGTGAGACCCATTCGCCCATGGGCAAATGAGTCCTTGATTAGGGATTTTTCTAAATTTCTGAGCATTAAAAATACCATTTCTGCATTTTGTGTCTCTATATTTACTTTATTGTTTTAGTTTCAAGAATTTATGTTATCTTAAATTGTTCATATTAAGCTTAATTTTTCAAATCCAGTGCATTGTTTGAATTCAAAATTGCATCTAAAAGACATCATTTTCAGGTTTTTACATAGCATAATCAAAAAATTATCTTATTTTAAATCTGAAAATTGCTTTTACATACTTGCATTGCACTTTACATCCTAGGGTATTTGATTTCCTTTTACCCATTATCCATTTTGGGTGCACCTTGGGCTTGTGAAACTTGTATGAGCTTCATCGCTTGGTGTCTTATTGCCAATACTATTTTGAGACGTAGTTCGAGACTCATGTCATCCTACGATACATCACTCGTCGTGGATCTTGGGTTTTCTAACTCTTTCACTCAAAGTGTTGACACTAGTCAACCCATTATGGACCATACCCTTAACACTTCTTTTCCCATGACTTCCCTACCTACAACTAATGTGAATGATGTTGATACAATGATTTCTAATGTCCCTCATGAGAACCTCAGGAGAATGGATGAAGAACTTGATAAATTGCAAGATTTTGTGTTTTGAATGCAATATTGCTAATGTGGTTCCTATGATAGATAACATGAGGAGAATAATTGAAAATGAACAAGGAATAGAGATTTTCTGTATTTAGCTCATGTGATTAATAAATAGGTCCCTACCATAACTAGTTGCACTCAAGCTTTGGGGTATACTCAAAGTCAAGGTGGAATTTCAATTCCTTCTTCCACAACCATAACCTCTATTCTAACATACACCAATCCAACTATTACAACAACCATACAACCTACTAGCAATTTCAATACTTAGGTATTTCCATTGGGAATCCCTTTAGCTTTGTGCATTCAAATATCATATCTCCTAATCCATCTACCCTCACAAACCTACAAGTAACTTTCCCTCTGAATACATATACACCTCCACCTTATACACCTCCATCTTGCAACATTAACAATGATCTTGTCCTTAACACACTTTTACAAATTGTTTCATCCCTCCAACAAAAAATTGCTACATTGAGTCAAAATCAAAATGGCCAACATTCACAATACATCAAAACAAATCCCTTATGCTTGGAGATATTGAGAACACGAATGCCACAAGGTATAGAGATTCCTAGATCTAAGAAATATGGTGGGAAAAGAGATCATGTTAGCCATGTTTCTACATATACAACCCTATGTAGTGACTTCATTTTTGAGGATAAAATCTTCCCTAGATCCTTGAAGGATACTTATTTGGAATGGTTTTTCTCCTTACCAAATAATTCAATACATTCATTCAATGAACTTATTGAATCCTTCTACAATCACTTCCAAATACATATGGGTCCTAAGATGACCTTAGCTGATTTAATGACATGCAAACAAAAGGATGGTGAAAAGGTCACTAATTTCATAACACGATACCAGATGCTTTACTCACAAATAAAGATTAATATTCCCGATGTTGACCTTCAAAGAATGTTTATTCCCAATTTTCAAAACAAAATCCAAGCTAAACTTGAGATGTTGAAATTTCCATCCTTCAAACAGTTGTGTACTACCCTTCATGATTACCAAAATTTGGTTAGTAGTTGTGAAGTGAAAACTCCCTCTAGTCATCCTAAAAAATCCAAATCCATGTCTTATAACAACTATCAAGCATTCAAGAAACAAACTAAGGGATTTTTACAACTTAATCCCCCCTTCAACATGTTGATAACCAAGTTTCTGCTATAAAGACGACAAATCCATACATATTTGGAGATAGAAATAGACAATTCACCCCTCTAACTAATACCATTCATAATACAATGTTTTAGCTCTTAAACTAGAAACTAATTTCGTTACCTCCTATTAGAGATCCTGATCCTACTAAGCCTTTACCTCCTAACTATAGAAAAAATGCCTATTGCCATTTTCATCGACAAAATGGACATGATACAAAATGTTGCATGTGTCTTAAGCATATTGTGTGAAACCTTATTGATTTTAATCACATTCAAATTGGCGTTGTTAATGATCAAGGTAATAAATATGTAGCCCCTTCTAATCAAAATATACAAATATTTACTAATCCTATGCCAAATCATAACATTTCCTTTGTCAAAGCTAGTGAAACAAAGAATGATGTGATGAATGTTGACACGAATAATAAAATCACAAAAAAAATGGACAATATGATTGGAATTATTGAAGTTCAACCTCTCAAGGGCCTAACCAAAATTTTGCTTGACATTGCTTTCTCACAACATGACATAATCAAACATGCACCTGATGGTCCTCTTTACATAGCTGTAAGAATCAATGACAAACCTACTAATGGGATATTAATTGATCTCGTTTGTGTAGAGAATGTGATCGCTGAAGAATTCCTATTTTTGCATGAGCTTCATCAAGATACTTATGAAAAACCGAAAGCATGGATCAAAACACATAATGTTTTTTCTTACCCTACAATAAGTTCAATAACTCTTCCTTTAAAATTTGGACCGAAAAAATTGTCACATTTCCCATCATCCCGTCGTCAGACCAATTTTGTGTGAATTTAGGCTACCCATGGGTTCGCTCCATGAATTTTGTCTCGACAGTTGTGCATAAATACTTAAAGTTTCCATTTGGTAATGAGATCTTTACTGTGCATCATAGTATCTTTAATCTTGTGTCTTCCCATGGGAATTTCTCATTGGATTTCTTTTGGCCTGAACCTATGGAACCTATTAGGCCTCGTGAGGACTTATTTTCCATGATTTATCCTCCTATCCTTGATGAGACTATGATTGAACCAAAATCCCTTCCAAGTAACCAAGACCAAAACATAGAAAATCATCCACCTATTTCATACAAGAGACCACGAGATAATCAAATAAGTCCCATTGTGCCTCCTAAAATCAAACAAGTTTACAAAGCTAAAGAGAAAGTGGTTGGACAACCTACCATGGTTCCTTTCATTCCTAGCTTAAGGGAAGAAAAGAAACCTATGGTTGATAAACCCGCTCCTACACAATCAGAACTTGAAAATCGAATGAAAAGGAATTGAAATGCTAGAGAGCATAGGCATAGATGTCATTCTATTGCCCATTTGTTACAAGAAAAAGAAGAAAAGAACAACAAAGAAAATCACAATCCAAACTTACCTTGATCAATACATGATGATTCTCCACCTTCTTTGAAACAATAAAATCCTAAATATCGAACACAACAAGAACAAGCATCTTCTATGGATATTATCATTAGACCTTCTATTGTGATAAACTTGGATGATGACAATGAAATTGCAAAAATTGATGAGGAAGTGCATAAAGAGTTAAATTTATTGTTTTCCTCTTCCATGAACTTAAATGATAACAATCATGGTGATCTTCCTAAAAAGAGTGATTCACCACATGCTAAACTTGGTGATTGTCCTAGTTTGGCACTTGATGTTGTCCCTTTGGCTAGTTGTCTGCCTTCCGCATACGATGAACAAGATTGAGATGCAGACAACTATATGTTGACTCACATGTGCCTTACTAGTCTTGTCCTTATTTTCTTTTTCATGTTCTTTTTGTGATTGCATGTGTGTAATATGATCTCGTGTGTTGTTTTGTTTGATGTATCTTCATATTCCTCTATTTGTACCTTCATTCTTCTATATGTCGTAAAACCATTTATCTTCTCTTTTGTCTTGTATTTTCCTTTTGGGAATGATGCAAGGCATTGAGACATTTATGTTTCTTCCATGTTGACCAAAAAGCCTTTTCTTTGTTTTCACTCTCTATGTGTCATTCTTCCTGTTCCATTAGTATTTGGGGAATGATGACATTTCCAAGCTCAATAATATCATTGTAGCAAAGACATACACTGACCCCAAGTCTGTGGATCCCTTATGTGATTTTAGGATTTCATTTTGGGGGAAACCCCTTCCTTTTTCATGACATAGCTTCTTTTGGAAACATATGTTTGACATAGGACTTTCCAAATAATCTCTCATGTATTGTTTATAATTTATCATTTTCTACTTTAAAGTAATTTCTCTCAGCATGGTGTTAGCAATTTCTTTAAATTTGGGGCATACATTGACATTATCATTTTTGGAGATCTTGGACTATATCTTATGTTTCATTGCATGGTCTTCTTACTTCTTGTGACATGTCTTATTCTTGGTGGATTCATTGGGTTTGATGTCCTCCAAGAGTGTGACCTTTCTTGGCATATGATAATCCTCTTAGTGGTGATGTTACGCATTGCATTCCCTAAGTTGCGAATCTTTTATCCTTGACTTGTTCGAGTCTCTTGGAGACATTAGGAATGATGTTCCCTAAGAGAAGACCTTACATGAACTAAGAAAAATCCCTTTGAGCATGTTTTATCCTATTTGCATTTTGTTCATAATTGTTTACCATATTGCAACTTTCTAACCTTGTGAATCTTGAAGTTTCAACCCTTTGCATGGCCACTAAGCATAACAAACTTTTCTTTCCTGTGGATCCTTGTTTGTTCATAAGTGTTTAGTGTAATGCAACTTGCTAAGCCTTACGAAGCTTGAAGTTCATATTATGTGGTGCCTTATTAAATTTATCAGAGGTATAACTTTAGTATGGTATGGGAGCCTAATAAGATTTTGTCATTTACCACCCTTGGGGGTTCATCTAGTGGACAACTGATTTCACTAGCTCGTGTGAGCGTGCATTGTTGTTTGCATAGTGGACAACGAGTTTCACTTGTAAATTTTTTTTGGACAAATAGTTGAGACATGATCCACATCGCGTTGGACAGTCGAGGCTTAATCCACCCCCTTTCTTTTTCTCTTTTTCTTTCTGTGAGTCTTTGGAATTGTATGATTGTGTATCTTGTCATTGTTGCATACATGTATATGTTTAACATAGGCATGTGTCTCTTTGTGCCTTTGCTGGTTTTGCAATGAGATATTAGATCTTGGCGGCTTGATCATCCTCCTTGATCTTTTTCATCTTATCCTTCCAACGATTGTACAATTAGACCTCTATTGATTGTCTACTTTAGTGTGACTTTGGTGTAGGGTCATCCTCTCACTAAAGTGGGGGCTAAATGTAGTGTAGAAAAATGTAACCCTTTACATTTTCTCACTTGTTTGGGCCCTCCTAATTTAAAATGGACTTAATAATGCCTTAATTTAGTGTTGATAAATGTGCCCCTTTACATTTTCACACTTATTTGGGTCCTCTTAATTAAACTGAGCTTAATTGTTCCTTAATTAGCCCTTTTATTCATTTACAATCCTAATAAATTAGATTTTTCGAAGGGGAAACCCAACAATTGTTAATGCCTAAACATAACACTTTACATTGAGAAATGTGTGCTCCAAGTATAGGGACTTGGGACCCATTCATCTATGGGAAAATGGGTCCTCCCTAGACCTTTGTTCCTACATTTAAAAAAAAAATTGACAGTATTTTAACATTTCTAAATCCATAATTCAATGCCATCTTGTGGTATTTGAATTTTGGGAAATTAAGGATACATACCTATAAATACAAGGTTATTTCAATTACACCTAACAATTTTATGAGAGTTTTATGAGCATTCTTCAAGCATTTCAAGAGAAATCAAGAGCATTCAAGAGAAAAATTATCAGAGATTTATTGCAGCAATTAATATCTATTCATCATGTCAAATTCTTCTTGCATCATGCATGTTTTTGGAGCTAACATTGTGATGTAGGTTTCAAGATCTATTCAAGCATTCAAAGCATTATTCAAGTGTCAAGATCCACATCCAATTCAACCATTTCATGCAAGTTGCAAACTTCCTAAGATCTCCATTATCAAGGTTTCATTCAAGGGTTTGTTGAGTGGTAACATAGCTTTGTTCATTCTTCATTCACTCTTTCATTTCATTATTTCAATTCAAGGTTTGATTACCAAAATGGGGTTTGACCAAGGAAAACCACCATTCACCCAAAAACAAACATTTTTATCTCTTGTGTGTGTGATTGAAAATTTAGGTTGAAGAAATATTGAAGACCTTTTGAGGAGCAAGATTTATAAAGTTGTCAAAGTTGCAAAAGTTGTCAAAGTTGTTGTCAAATCATGAATTCTAACCTATAGATCTGATTTCTGACTTTCCAACATTGAAACCTCGACAAATCAAAAGTTATAGATCTATGTTAGAGGCTCTCGAAAGTTGCAAAAAACCCTAAGCAAAGACCCATTCACCCCTGGGCGAATGAGTCTCAAACCAACTTCCAAAAAGTAGTTTTAGTGACTAGTACACATGTTTCTACCCTTCTCAGATCTACATTTAGTTTTCTGGATCTACAAATATTGAGTTTAATATTGTTGTTTCAAGTGTTAGATTGCATTTTGGAGTTGATTTTCTATTTTTAGTTTTTCTCCCCAATGTGTTTGACCTTGACCCCTGTCCTTCAGTCATAAGGAAATCTAAAGATTCTCACATTGACTTGATTCACCTAAGGGTTGTTAGTTAATTCATTGTTTGGATCTCATTTCTTAATGAAATAAAGGAAAATAGGTCTATCTATTATCATATTTGATAAACCCCCTAAAACCCTATTTTTCTATGTTTTCAGATACATTTGATCCCTTTGGTGGGGTTGATTTTTTTCTTGCATTAAGATTTAGATGAAATGTGATGGAAATTCACTAGGGCTAATATTGTCAAAGGTTTATTTTTGTTTCTTCTCAAAGTATAATTTGCATCCTTATGTTATTAGTCATAACCATGAACATCATATGTATTCCTCAAGCTCATAGTATTCTTATCCAAGAATATTGTGTATTTTTAACATGAAGGCAAGCCTAGAATTTGTGTATCTAGTTTTACCCTGAATTTTTACATTCCAACTATCTAACACAAGTTTGGTTGGTCTATTAGTGCTTCCCCATTTATATCAAATTGAAATAAACTCGAAGGAATTCAATTTTTAAAGAGTATAAGAAAGAGATAACTTTATCTAATATTTAATATATCAATCACAAGATTCTAAGACTTATTTACTCTAGTCTTATGGATTTTTTCCAAATTGAATCAAAATTATTTTTTAAATTGTATTCTTCTTATTCAAAATTTTCCATTTTCTAAGGTTATTTCATATTCCATATTCCCATGATAGGTATATTTTAACCACATTCAAATATAAATTCACATGAATAACTAATGGTTTCTTGCTACCAACCTTGGAAGTTTTCTCTTTTTTTTTCTTATTAAGTACTTTTCTTGCCATGTGACACTAAGATGGTTTAATGTTGATGTCAAATTTTGAATGTTACATAACCATACAATATCCTCATTTTTTTGTCGAAGAATAGGCATGCATGTATGGTGTTCCCTAGTTCTTGATTGAACATGTTTTAGAGTTCCCCTTTGGTTTTTATGATCTCCCCATTTTGTACCAACATTGAATACTTGGTTAAGCTCAAGATTATTCAAATTAATGCCTAGTTAGTGTAGTAGGTCCTAGGTTGGAGATCAACCTAGGTTCTAATAAAAAATGTCACGGCCCAATTTAACTTGTGATTAGTTCAAAATTTCAAAAAAAAATCTATTTTTTGATAATTTTCTTCATAACACTCGTTGAGGTAATTAATAATATTTTGTTTGATCTTCAAGAAAATGAACCACTCTTGAGTTAATATTATGCCTAAATAGTGACCAATTTCATGACATGAATATTTCAACTCAATCTTACCTATTTGTACATTGTGTTTAAGATATAATAATGAATTTAGTAAGACTCCAAACTTAAGATAAATAAATTCATAGAAAATAGTTTTCCTTTAATTTCGTGTACACATATGACTATGTGCCTTAAGGAATATCACTTGTTTCATCATTAAAATCAATTATTAACACATCTTTCTTCTCTGTCACAAATATATCACAAGTAATCATGTGTTCATTTACATGCATATATCAACATATAATACAAGTATTTTTATGCATAATATTTTATAAATATAATAATAATTAAATAGGATGCATGTGCTCCTTCTTACATAAGGAAAGTAACCATCATTATTAAGCGTTAATCATATTTTTTCCATATATATATCTACATAACCCAAACATATCAATAATGTATTACCTACAATCATAGAAGCACACCAATTCATCTAATCACCATAAGGTACATGGTAAACCAAATTAAATATATCATAATATTTGTATCATGAATTGAGGATATACTAGTTTTCACCACAAGGTTATTATAAATTAGGTAGCTATTTTAGATCCGATTCAAGAACTTTTAAAGAAGAATCACACAAAATTTTAGTGGACATAAAAGTATCAAAAGTTATTTGATGTGTTGAAAACTAGGATAATAGAAGCTCCTACCTTAATATTTCTAAATTGGACTTAGTTGTTTTATGTACATGTAGATCTATGTAGTACAAAAATTAATGCAATCCTACTAATGCCTAGAGGAAGGAAATACCATCATATTGCATTCATAAATCGAAAGCTTGTGGTGGTTGAGAAAAACTATACTACAATTGGGAGGGAAGTGTTAGCAATGGTATTTTCCCTATAAAATTTTAAACATCATATTTTGGAAACACCATTTATTTTTCACATTGATCATGAAATACTTAAATATTTAATGAATAGATCAATTATACATTATTTTACATGTCATTGGTTAATGTTGTTCAAATAGTTTGATTTTAAGATCATGGTGAAACTAGGAAAAATAAATCAAGGGCCAAATTATTCATCTAGACTTTTAAATAGAGAAGAGGGAGGCCCCATTGAAGATGATTGCCTAGGATTGTGCCTATTTAAGGTAAATATAGTACCAATTAAGTTGAAAGTGAGTGCTAATATACTATTTACTAGTAATTTTACAGAGAATTATGGTAAAGAAGATAAAGGGAGACTTACCACACGAGCCCTCCCATATACAATAAGCATTCAAGAATTTTATATTTTAGGTAAAGATTAAATTTTGAGATGAGTGGTTATGTAACATAAGGGATAACCCCAAGTGTAAGGTTGTTGGCTTTCATCATCATGAAAATATTAAGAAGTTGTGGCATAGTATGGCTGCGCAGGTGGAAGAAGGATGGATTACTGTCAAGGGTAAAAAAGATAAATCTTCACGGCCTTCTTTCGACATGACTCTTCGCTCCCACAAGAAAAGTGCTAATTGTAAATCTTGATGGGTTTTGTTTGGGTGATGGCTTTTTTGTTGGCTGCAGGCTGTCCTTTCTGCAACCTAGCTTTTCTTGTTGTAAAGGGTTACAGATCCCTTCAAAATCTGCTTTTCCCTAATATCAAAAACATAAGGGATAAAACACTCTAAGAGAAGCTTATGAAGGTATTTTTATAGGACATGATTCTAGTGATGACACAATAATCTAGAGGTACTATTAAGAAGGCTTTGGTGGTACACATTATTTAGATGTGCTAATAAGTATACCTAGAAATGAGAAGCCTTTTAAAGAGTTTGCAACCCAACCATAGAGGATGAAATGCCATTGTGACCAATGTTGGCTATGATGAAATTTGAAAATGGGCCATTGAAATCTTTGGCCCAATTGATCCTCCCATTAATTGGTAGAATGAGTTAGTATCCTATTATGCATGAGCATGTTTATGTGATTTTTTATATTTGAGAGGGTGTAGGATGATCATCTAAGATTTCATAAAAATAGTATGGATATGGTTATTAGGATTCATATTGAATTTGTTAACTAGGGAATGCAACATTTAAATCTCACCATTTTAATATACGAAATTAGGGTTTACATTTTCAGGTTGAATTTAAATGTGCTTGAATAATGGATAGCTCAAGACCATGAAAATGGTGGCGGATAGTGTTTACATTTTCAAGTTGAATTTAAATGTTCTTGAATAGCAGATAGCTTGACCATGAAAATGGTGGTGGATTGTGCTTACCTTAGCTTGAATATACCTTTTCCTTTGTTTGAACACATCTTCACTTGCAACAATGAAAGTCATTCGCTAACAATTTTTAGAATCTCCGCTAAACTCCATTCACCAAAATGAATTGAAAAAATAGAGTTGTCGTTTCATATAGCCATAAAAAAGAAAAAATACCTTCAAGTGAAGGTCATCTTTGCTCAAAGGGATTATTTTAATCTTTTCATTTTTGAATTAATGAGATCCTTCGATCAAAGATGACCTTTACTCGAAGGTCCACTTTCAATCAAAGGTTTTTGTGTAATGACCTTTGATCAAAGGACCTTCATCCAAAGAAATATCTTCGAACGAAGGTATTTGAAGAAATATGTCACTTCCTCCCAATTTTTTCATGTCCCAAGTTTGGGATTGAGTGTTGTGATATTACCCTTTCCAATGGATAAAGGTACCAATCTATGACTATATTTTGTCTCTAATCATCCTAAACACACCCTAAATACATCAACTCAAACACCTTTTAATTTTATTTGTATGTGTGTTCCAATGCCATGTTTGAATAAATATAAAAACACAAGGGTGTATCATAAAGAAATTCTCAGACACTTATGTGGTAGAATATCTATTAATAAGGCACTAATCCTTGCATCTCCAAACTAGCATATATGTATATTGTGACACATATATTTGGATAAACTGTGTAGTGGGTATAGCTTGTTGTAAGGTAGTATTTAATCATATTTTTAATAACCAATTTAGCACCTCATGGAAACCCCCCCTTAGTCTTGTAAAGATAGAATTGAAAGAGGTCATACCCACCTCAAGCACTGATCCTTAGCTACCCAACTTGAAGATAGGTTTGTGGTGATCTTTCTAGGTTTGACATCCTTATAACTCGGAAAATTAATAGAACTTAGGGATTTGAGGCTTACAACTTAGATCACCAACAAATCCCGCCATAGGTATGCATGCATTTTCAAATTTGTATAGGTAAAATTTACCTTCTTCAAGTCCTCTATGGATTCAAAGTCAAAAGGATTCTCCATTTTGGAAATCTAGACTATAAGCTCTTCTTGATTTAAGTTACCATTGTAACTAGGCGGATCCAACCTTGGTTTGCTACTAATTTTGAATATTGTTCTTAGAAATATTCCTTTTGATTCATCCATTTCATCATCTATCCTAATTTATTGTTCTTCATTTCCATCTTCATTAACATCTTCTATGTGCACTCCGCTCCTTTGTGCTACCTCAATTGAATTCAATCTTGTTGTTATCCTTCTCAATATCTTTGCAATTTCACCCAATTCAATATAAAAACACTATATTCATTTAATATTCTTTCCTTTTTATAATTTACTTGTGTTGATTCTCACCTTCCTAACACCCCCCTCCCCAACCTTTACTTTATTTTATTTTATTTTTTTAAAAAAATTTACAATCACCTCTCTTTGATGTGCACCATCTAGTCTTTTCTTATTCCTTTCTTTGAATTTCTTTATCTTCTTGCTTCCCACGCCCCTCCATTCACCAATTATTATTTTTGTTTTTTTCACTATAATTGCGGCCCTTCGCATTCTCTTATTTTTCTTTTAAATCTGCTCTTTTTCACTTTCACGCCTATCTCAAACATATATTTTTTGTATTTTCTTCCTCTTTCTAGTGACTTGGCACCTTTTTTTTTTTCATTGAGTAATTCATGCGGCTGGGCAAAATAAAGTTAAGTTAGTTTATACTGGATCCTCCTACAGGCTGCACCCCTTTTCAATGCTTTGAAGGGTTGGTTAGAAATGACTATTTAAAACTATATAATGTCACACCTCCACCAATCACAATCTTGATAAATTCAGCCACATCATGAAGAAAAAATTAATCCAGATGAATAACAATCCTCTGCAATTAATGAAATTTATAATTCAAAAAGAATTAAAGAAACATTCATATGGACCCTAGGAATTCTAGAAGAAATTATGAAGAAATTGAAGAATCTTCGTGAAATTCAAAATTAGAGGAGTCTACAACCAACAATTAGAAAAATGCATCAAAATTGTGAAAATAAAAACAAAAATCATGTGCAAGATTACTTGTGAACTCATATGTTCTTGCGTCAAAATCTATTAATCTAATGTTTATGATATGGTATACCTAGACTACTTTGTATAATCTATTAATCCAATCGTTATGATGCAATGAAATAGCTTTTGTGAAAATATTCTCACATTTCTAGTTTGTGACATCTAATTGTTCATTAAACTAAGGATGATAAGGAAAATATGTGTGATGTCAAATTTCATACTCCTTGAATAACTTGATAATCATGTCTCAAAAGTAAAATCAAGCACTTGGTCTCTTAGAATCTCTCTTGGGACACCAAACCTTGTAAAGATCTATTTTACTACTTAGTAATCATTAACCTATCCAAAAGCTTTAACTTCCACCTACTTAGTCACATAACTAATACAAACAAGAACATATATTTTTTGGATAGAGGGTGGATCAATAGACCCTACAAAATCTAATCCTCATTTTCAAAATATTTAATACTTACATGATGATGGGGAGGAAATCCATTCAATCATGTGAACTAACCCATATAATAACATCGAACCATATACAACAAATTCAAGAGCATTTTATGCAATGTTGAAAAATGTACAAAACTCTAATATTAGTACATTTATAAGCAAAGTACCCTCACAATGTTAAATATGATACAGATAAAGTATATAATATTCTCATGAATATACACTTATGTGTTATATTGTCCAAACCAAGATGAAACAAGATATCATTAATCCATGAAAATTGATTTGTACAAGAAATTGACTTCCTCTTATCCATGACAACAATTCCAAAAAAAATTAGGTGCAACTATGCTTGTATGTCAAGCTAGGATTCACTTTTAAGCCGATCAAAATCAAACTTAAAATATGTGAATAACAAAATTATCGATGATAGGATTCATTATCCCTGTGTGATCTTAAACCATGCCACAAAAAAAAAAATATATTTATAGAAGCTACAAGATTAGCTCAATTGTTCTAGAATGAATGCAACAACTACCATTAAATTCAATTGCAAAAAGCATGCAAATCATCTAATTGAAAGATGGTCAAATGAAAACCATACAACTAGAAATAATTAGGAAATCAGTTTTATCATACCAACATATCTTCTTATAAAAGATAATTGTTGCTTCCTTAAGTTGACATGCAAGTGAATAATCATCCAAGTACACTTCCATGAACTAATGTAAATATATATAATTTAGACACCTAAAAATATCTAATGCATTGTTCTAAATTCATTATTTTCTGTCATCATATCACATCAGCCCCTTCATCACTATTAATTAAATAATTTTTAATTATTTGATTAATCAATCAATTTTCCCTCCAACCACTTTATTTAAATATTTTCTAATTATTTAATTATTTCTTCAATTGCCCTCATCCACATTAATTAAGTAATTCCTAATTATTCTTCCTTCCCCATAATTAAATAATTTATTATTATTTAACGAAAACTTGCATTGTCCTTTATCCATAAATTTAATATTTTTTAATTATTTAATTAAAATCATGCATTCTTGCGTTATCCTCTATCCACAAAATTAAATATTTTTTAATTATTTAATTAAAATCATGCATTCTTCTCATCTCACATTATTAAATATCTTTAATTATTTAATTAGTAAATTATTTCTCCAAAATAAAATAAATTATTTAATTTATTTAGTTGACTTTGCACATTCCTCTAAAAATCTATAAAATTATATTTTATTTATTTCGTAAAAAATCAATTTTATATTTACTCTTCCAACTCTAAATTTAGTGACCATTGTTAAATGTACTAAATTGACTAAAAAGCAACCTCAACTGACTCTCACACACTCCTACTTCATCCTCCCATACAGTTGGTCCTCTTATTCATACAGTCACTTAACTCATCATCACAGCCCCTCATCCCAACACATGTCAATCGTCTCCTCATCCCAACACATGTCAATCGTCTCATCTATTGATCTCAACTTGCACCCTACATCATTGATTTGATATCTTTGAAATCTATAAATCACCTATCATTTACCCATTCAATTCCTCCTCAAATTTGCATCTAAACTATACTCATTTTTCATATTTCTTTTGCTAACAAGGTTATGCTAAGTATTTGAGCAATCTACATACCATTCAAATAGCATAATTTTACATACTTACAATGGAATAAGACTAGGATTTTTTGGTGGAGATGGAATAATTAGATTAATTTACCTTTTTTGCTTTCATATTTGACTTGTGCACACACTTCATTCATATTAGGTTTTTTTTATGATTGAATTGGTTTTTATTATTGCTATCATTTCCTATTATTTGAATTCATTGATCTTGATTTAATCTATTCACATATAATAAAAAAATAGATAATGTTTATAATATATATGTAATGGTGAAATTTATATAATCAAGTTATTTTTATTTAATTTTGTATTTATTTTAAAAGGAGTGTTTTAATATATATATATATATATATATATATATATTTATTGACAAATAATATAATTTTATTTAAAGTTGAATTTTTTGTTCTATATTATCTACCAACCATTTAAGCAACCTTTTATACACCTACTATTTATCTATTTTCCCTATATTCACAAATTATTATACATTAGCCTTGTTCACATTTACTACCATCATACTAACACTTATTCTCATGCATATGATATCCACTATGATCTAGTCCCCTTTTTGTCCTTAGACTAGTTTATGATTGCAAGGTTCTCATAGTTACAAATTAATCTTGTCCTAATTTAATTTTTAAATTCAAATTTGATTGATTCATACATTACCCTTCCTACATAGGGCCAACAATAAAACAAGTTTGTATGATATGTAGGCATGTTCTTGTTTTTAAACATTCAATAGATTCATTCTAATCATAGAACAATCATTGGATTATAAAAGATAAATCATCACATCTACACATTTCAATTGGTGTTGTAAGAAGAGTCTTCCTCTACACAATCATTCTAGAGACATTTGTGTAACTAGAGAGATGTTTTTAATAATATTCAATTTCAAGGGGTTGAATCAAAGCATAGAGCCATAACAACTTGGTTGTATGACAACCCAAGAAGGATATTTATCAACACCACCAGCCCCTATAGATAAAAAAAAAAAAAAAAAATTGTGAAAAAAAATCAAAGAGTCTTGAATGAAATAAAATTAAAAAATAGTCTACAAAGTATAGAAAATTTGTGAGCACATGACAAATTTACCTTTGACAGTCAAACTTGACCACACATAATCACAACAAAATTGTAAATCTTAAACAAATTAATAGTATATTAATAATTGTTTAAAATTTTGAGGTTCATCAAATTTAAATCCATTTCAATTTTAAAATCATCTTTAATTATTAAACTAAGTATATTTCTATTTAAAGAATTAAATCTTCAAATTACCATTAACTCTCATTTATTTTTTATACTATATATGCATTTTATTATGTTATCCTAAATCAATCTGAAATAAAAGTTTATTTTATGACATCACATCAATGAGCAGGAATGACATTATTGTATGGTAACATATTTTGCATCATAAATTCTGACCCACTCTCAAGGTTGTGCAATGTAAAGCTGTCAAAGCAACTACACTGGTCATCATGGGGACTTTCCATCCAGCGAATAAAGTCATCATGCTCAAGCTGCCGCTGAAATTGCTCTCCCACAGATGAGATGTGCTGAATTGGGTACAACGCAAAAAACAATCAGTACTCCATTGCATCTGTGCATCACCCATCAAATCCATGGCCCCCAATCCGTATCCTGTCACAAAATCCATTCTTTTACTGTTAAGAGATACCACAAAGGTTCATTATTGAGGGAGTGAATCTCATTACTAGTAGTGTGTTCAAACAAACACTTCCTACTCTTGCTTCAAAAAAATCTAATGGGCTATCCCACTCTCTACATTCTAAGTTAAAATGTTGCCATCTGTTAGAATTCTGTTAAATCCAGCTGTGATCGAACAAGTATCACAATTAATGGTAGACAATCTTTGTATCAGTAAGTAGAGCAGAGAACAGGAAAAAAGGTTTTTTATGGAGGATTTCATATCATTCATGAGTTTGTTTTGCTATTCGATTCTATTCGATTCAGAAATATGAACATATACTGATACGTCTTTGGTTAAGAATAAAATATTGAGGGATACTCATTCTACCAAAATCGTTCTAGAAACAATTAGACACGATCGTAACTTCGTCAAGCTAAGAATTATCCATTTGCTGGACTTTAAGGTTGGAACAGACCTGCAAACTCACCAACCTGAATGATGATATGCAGCAGAACCCTTTTTTGTCCTTTCCATATGTAAGGTGAAGTAAGTCTGGATGTTGGGTTGGCTGGTATGATTGCAAAAGATAGCAATAATGAGTCCCTTGACTAATGACAATATAAGGAATGAATGTGTCATTGAAACGGATGCCAATGCAGAGATATCTTTCCAACATGTGGCAGACATGGGAAGTCAAGGAGAAATTATTGTCTTGTCTCCGTATGTACATGTGATTAAATTTATCGTCTTCTTCAATGAATCCACAAATAGTGCACAAGGGACCCACTCGTTGAGTTGCATATTGGACATTGTGGAGGACATTATGAAACAATGTTATGTTCTTATTTCCAACTGATGTTTCCCATCACATATGCATATTATGATAAAAAGTTATTGCAACTATAGTGAGGTAGTTTGCAATGAATATAGTTATAATTGGGGTCTCTTCTTGAGAAAAATGTAGATTACAAGGGAGAAAATGCAGTTAAAAACTGGAAGATTAATAAGTACATAGCAACACAGTAAAGAGATGAATACTGACAATTATTAACAACCACGCATACTAAGAATACAATAGTCAGAATATAAGAACAATCTGACAATACAAGAAGTTGAAACGTCAGTATACAAATCAGCAAGACTACAAGAACAACAATAAGCTGGAACAACATAATTGGGGTCTTTTGGTTGAAGTAGCAGAAAGTACTGAGGGATCATATGGTGGGATGTAATCGTTGAGAAATTTTGGAGAAATATTAATTTATTATTTCCATATGTTACTTTTGATGTTGTATTGTTTTGTATGATAATGTAGGAAGAGGTTGGTAGTGATAAGAGTCTAATTTTTCTCTTTTGGGTTATTTTTATATTTTTTCTTTTATGTACAGATTACTTCTTATTTTTTAAGCACATTTAAATTATTAATCTGGTTGGTAGGGTTGGCTACTATAAATGCATTTTATGGAATGAGTTTTGTTATTAATAAACTTATTTTCATTAGATTAAGAATTAGTATAAATGAGAAATCATTCAAACATATTAAAGTAAGCAACCATGCACTACTATTGCATATTTCACTCTACTTTGCTCCTTTTTTCACTTTTATGATCCTGTGTTCACAAGAACAAGTCTTTTTAAAAATGATCACAATTCTTAATCCCTTCTTGCTAGAAAAACCTTTATAGACCCAAGGAAGCCACCATTTTACATATCATCTCTTTTTGAGTAGTCCCACCAAATCATAGTCAAATTGATCGTTTAGGTGCAAATCAGTAAGTCAAGACTATTTTATTATAATGCACACTTTATCAAGCACCACAAAAATAAGTTATTTATCAAGATATATTAAGGTTTATATTTTCCATTTATTTGCACTTTGATTACATAGTTTATATTTTTATTTGAATAATCATTGATAGATCTAGTTGTATAAGTTTTGGTGAACTCAAAGTGAACCCTTTTTTGCATCACATTTTTTCTCCTTTATTGTAACAATTCTATTTGTGGTCAAACTCATTACAATGATTTCAACATCAACCAACCATACATTAGGTACCAACATAATTGTCCTTTTTTATTAATTCCTTCAAACCCTTGTCAATAATAACCAAACTTTACTTAAAGATCTACAACACTTTCATAGTTTCATTCCTATTCCCTGAACCTTGCCAAACCATATATCCTCTACAATTCTATAAGTCTATCATGTCCCACAAATTCTTCACCACACTTTCTAAAACATGGGGTCAGCAATTTATATCTCTTTTTTATTAATTCATTCAAACCCTAGCCAATGACAACCAAAATTTACTTTAGGATCTACAACCTTCTCATATTTTCATCCAATTCCCCCTAACCCTACTAAGCCATCTCCCCTTTGTGATTCTATAAATCCATTATTTTCTAGGTTGAAAGATTGAAGTTGTGTCCCACTTCATGCCAACTTATTATCACAAATGAATTTAACCATTTCCTACTAAATCCAATTTTGATCATACATATGTTCTAGTTGAATTCATTCTAGTGAAATTAGGTCCAAGTCACAAATTTTCTAACTAAAAGTGTCCACTAAATAAATATATAGCATCACCTTGGGCCAATTTATCAAAAAACAATAAAATTATTTGAAAAATTGTATGTTCTAATGTAACTACTACTCATGTAAATTATATTTTTTTTAAACTAAAAAATCTTTTTGTAAGCCTATAAGTGTAGTTTTTAAAAATATATTTTAATTAGTGTATATTTTTATTTAAAATCGGCCATTAAAACCAAAATATAAGGTTCACTAAGGGTGGGGGGGCTAGCTCAATTAGTTAAAGCATCTTGTTGCAAGCAAAAGGTCATGAGGTCTAGTCTCCCCCCTGTCCCCGTGGTATCAAAGGTTGTGTCCTGCCAGCATCATTGGTCACATGAAAAATTTTTGCCAGGCGCACTGCAATTTATAGGGGTGCTACCTGATTCCTGCAGTCTAATATATATATATATGAGGTTCACTATCTTATTTAGAAAAATACTAAAGTTTATTTAAAATTAAAAAATTGATGTGGTAGAGGAGAGATTCCATGTCAAGATATAATTTATTTCTATTTTGGATACATAAGTAAGATAAAAAGATGCAATCCTTGAAAATAGTTTTGTTTTTAATACACACATGTTTCAAGAATTATTTTACAAAATTTATTTTATCAAAACGGAAAAATAATAATATATGCACTAAAATTTTAAGTTATCAATAAAGAATTAAGGGGAAAAAGTTACTATATAGAGAGTTACATCCCACTAAATCTCAACGTCTAAATTGTTATCAACTAATTTTTTTTTTAGGCAAAAGGCAATTTAAGCCTATATACTATATTAATAATAATAGTAAGTAAATACAAAAGTTCCCTAGAGAGCCTAATTACAAAAGTGCCCAAGAGGGCCTAAGTGATTACAAAAGTGTCTAATCTCTGAAAGTCTGATATGAGAAATTTGTCATGCCATTAGACTTGTCGGGAGTTGAGAGTCTCAATTCCTTGTCGGTTGTTGGGGGTCAAGGATTGGGGACCCCTCTTACCCTTTACACTACTTACTCCTCGCAAGCCACAACCTCACAACATGAAGTATGAACTTCTTACTACTTCCCTTTTTCAGGGGTCAGGGTTTGTGGATCCCTAATACCCTTTACACCATTTAAAGACCGCAAGCTGCAATCATAAATTATAGTGTGCCAATTTTATAAAAAAATGCATTCAAATATTTTTTTTATTTTGTTTTAAGTACAAATGTAAATATAGTATAATATCTACATTTCATTAGTTTATATGATTTCAAAATTGAAAACATATTTGTAACTTTTTAATGATTCAAGTTAAAAATTTAGATAAGTGATGGTTGAATTTCTTTTATAAAAGTGAGACATACCTTTAAACTTTCACCTCCCATAAATTATTTGATCCATTTTCCAATTTTGCTAATGCTATCTCCCACCCATTTCAATTTTTGCATACTCACATTTCTCACAAGGCGTGTTATCTCCTCCTAATTCATATGCTAATACCCCTCCAATGGTCTACCCTAACTTTCCTTTGTTGATACTAATTATTCTAAAGATTACTATTCTTATCATTATAAAATAGTTCTTATCATCACCACAAATTCCCACATACCTATCATAGAATTCTCATTCTAGCACTTGGAGACAATGTCTAAGAATCATTTGTAATAAAATTACTTGCACTAGAGAAGAATATAATAGGAAATAAAATGCAAATACTTGATAATAATAAGCCACTTCAAGGGGTCAACATCAACAATTATAATAGTAAAAACAAAAATTGCAATAAGACGATTACCATCTACTAACTAACTTCAGTATATAGACATTACTAAGCAATATTAGGACCTTAATCCCAAATGAGGTTGACCTAGCTTACAATAATTGTACTTAGAAACTCATTTAAATAACTTAATTAGCATTGGGTGAGGAATAGTTAGCTGTCACATATACTAATATAATCAATGGGTTATGGACATAACATGCCCTCATTCAAATTACAAGGGTTATTTTTAATATAGATTAGTTATGGATGCTTCTACATGAAGTAATCATATTCCCATTTAGCATCATTTTTAGGTAAATTATTCCACTTGATAAGTGTTATCCCTATTTTTTTACATGGAATCTCAAAATTTATCTAAGTCCCCAATAATTGAGTTAAATTCATGAAAATACCTTGTTCAAATTATTGTCCTTTCCTTAGGTTTAAAAGATGATTTCATCCTTAAGGTCTTGGGATTAAGTTTGTCCTGCAAAAATTGAGTTTTCAAGGTCAAAAGTGAATGTTTTTGTTCATAGCAATATTGTAAATTTTTCAAGCAAATATACAAATTTTCCAAATTGCATCTTAAACTCTATCTCTAACTAAAATACAATGTAGGGTTTCTCTATCACCTTGTAATCTTTATAAATTATTCAAGTGACTCCATTTTATGTAGCCTTTGAAAGATAATCTTTAGGATTTTTGGAAATATAAGCAAACTTTTTCCAAATTTCTTAGAAACTCCATTTATCCATCAATATAACTAAGTGAAAATTTGGACCTTTTTGGAAAATAAGAAAAATTATAAATAGTTGTCGATTGAGGATAATAGTATGGGTTGATTACACTTGATCCATGAACAATTGAAGCATATTCATGCCACTAATACTCAATCTAAACAAGATCAATTGAATTGAAGTTAAACTAGACATTTA
Organism: Sequoia sempervirens; assembly: GCA_007258455.2. Classification (NCBI taxonomy): domain Eukaryota; kingdom Viridiplantae; phylum Streptophyta; class Pinopsida; order Cupressales; family Cupressaceae; genus Sequoia; species Sequoia sempervirens. The sequence continues at coordinate 37,922,186 of VDFB02270651.1, read as the reverse complement.
TTTAAACCGAACACTACAAACTACAAAAGTAGTTAAAAGTCTACTCTAACCCATTCAAAACTTATCCCATTTTGGAATCGGTGTCGTGTTGATGTAGAACAATGACCCTTTCCCAATCTTGTGATTAGTGAGCTTGTTTCAATTGATTCTATTGAAGAGAATTGATGAAGTTGTTGTGATATGTGGATGAAAACATGATTTATGCTAAATTGAACATGATGCAAACTAAATTAACATGATTTGATGCTAAAATTGATCTAAATATGCAAAAGATAAGCTAATCTAAGTGGATTCTAAGCTAAAAGATTTAAACCCTAACTTATAAACAAGCTAAAATGGATGCATGGAAGCCATTAATGGAAGCTTAAAGCTAATATACAACTAAAAATGAACTAAAATATGCTAAGTGAGTAAAGTATGAGTGTGAGTGTGAGTGATTTCAACAACATAAGTTTTCTCTAAAAGATGGATCCATTTGTCTCCAAATAGTGACCTATTTATAGGAAAGCAAATGGGTAATGGAGGGTTGAGATTAAAAATGTTAATCAACGGTCAAGGATGGAGGAAATAGGAGGCATGGATCATGGATTCTCATCAACGGGTGAGAATGCAAGATGAGATTTAATCAAGGGTTCTCATTCCTTCCAAACAAACAAACTTTTGACTTGTTTAAGAGGTCAAAAGTTAACTTGCTCAAGAGGTTTCAAGATCAACTTGCTCAAGAAACCAAGTGAGAATATTTCCTTTTTCAAATGGTTGGAGAAGAGAGAAATTATTTGGAATATTCTCATGGGTGAGGAAAAAGGTTATTTAGTTAATTAAAACTAAATTAAATTGTGCAAAGGAGTAATATTCTTTTGGAATATTCCTTTGCAAGTGGGAGGACTTGGATTAATTAATAATTTTTATTTAAACAATTTTAATCATACAATTAGGGTGATTTAGAAGAATTAGATGATATTCATTAAATTAAATGATTTAATGAGTGGGGAAAGGTGAAATGACATTTAATTAAATAACTTAGGGTTATTTAATTAAATAAAAAGACTTAGGGAATTAAATTAAATAGTTTGATTTATTTAATTTAATGAGATGAAATGTTAGCATGAAAGGGAGTGAATTAACCTATTTTGATGAATTAGGTTAATAGGTACAAATGATGCAATTAATTAAATAGCTAGGCTAATTTAATTAATTAAGCAAAAGTAGGATGGGTTTCAAGAGGAAATGATGTTAGTGTACCTAATTCGAGTGTATGATATTATTCATGACATTTTTTTCATTGTCTACATTTTTCCCCTCTTTGAAGTGAGGTACCTATTGTTGCTTCGGTTCAAAGACTGATGCTCTTGATGCTCTTCAGATTAGAAACTGTTGCCTAAATCAAAAAATAAAAAATTTATGATTTTTTAGATGCCCCAATGGAAGGATTAAGTTGATTCCCTACCCCCTCGAGAAATCGGGAAAAAATTTTGAATTTGGGATTGATTTCTTGACAAAGATGAAAGGTTGCCCCAGGGGTCTAGAAAGGCTCCGGGATGCAAGAAATATGTCAAAAACCCAAAAAATGATACAAAATAAGGTTCTGATTGGAAAAATTGGTGAAAATGATGATAAACCCTAGCTTAAAGGTTAAATTAGGGCAAAAAACCCTAATTGGATGCATAAATAAGCCAAGAAGGGTCATTTTCAATTCATTTGTGCATTCACACCTTAGAGAATTCTTGTTGTTTTGAGCTTTGACCCTTTGACGAAATGGCATGACAAGAGCTCCCATGACACATTTTCGATCGAGTTCAAGACTACCAAAGGCTTCTAGGTGTAGGACCACCAATATGTGATCCAAAACTTGATTTGAGATTTGACTTTTTGATGCATTAAATATTGCTTTTTGAATTTTTAACTTTTTCAACATTGCTATATAGCGACACCCATTTGAGATTCCATGACACAAATGATTTTTGGTGACGCATATGTGTATTGTGATGCAATTCGCAATTTAGAATCAAGGTTTCCTATTTTAAATTGTGACACATATGTTTATAGCAACACATTTCTCAATTTGAAAATTAGGGTTAGGGTTTCCAAAGTTTAAATCATGATGCATATGTTTTTGGCGACACGATTTGTGATTTGCAATTTGAATGCCTTCAGGCATTGCAATTTGTAATTTGAAATATAGTGACACTATTGTGATTTTGGAGCTGAAAATTCCAAATTGAGTCAAATTTTTTGAATTTTGGTATCATGCGCTTTGTGGGTGCAGGAGGTCATTCCACCTTTGATGTCTCATGAGCATTGACCCACAGTTTTGGAGAGACTTGGTGATTTATCTGAGTTGCCCCAGGAGCACTTGGGGGAGATTGGCCTATGGTATGTTGCATACATGCTCGTCGTCTGGACACATCTAGCTATGATGACAATGTTGTGCAAGAGATGGCATGATGAGACTTCATCATTCCACCTTCCCACTGATGAGGCGACAGTGACTTTCGAAGATGTATGGAGGATTTTGTGTTTGTCGATACATGGCGAGTGTGTGATTTATGATGTCGACGTTGAATATGATGCCTCTCATGTGGTGATGGAGATTGAGGACATCGCTCTAGTCATGTCACAAATCGACCTTGAGATGTATAGAGGTGGAGTGCCCACATTTCAATTGATTGTTATAGCCATCATTTCTAGTTTGGTCGCTCTTGACCAACAGAGCAGAGGATTCAGCCCAGAATGGGGCTTAGCATGGCACAGGATGCTCTACAAGAGGACACTATTCACATGGGGCCGGTGATGCTAGCCTCGTTGTATCATGATATGCACAACTTTGTCTACTGCGACAAAAAAGCTATTGGCACAAGGGTTACCTTGCTTCATATTTGGGCTTGGGATCATATTGTTGTGTTCTGATCGATCATGCAGATGGCTAATGTTGAGCTAGATGATCCTGTAGTTTGGCGATATAGAGGTGCCATCACTCTTCAGTATACAATGCAGCTTGGGATTCTGTACTAGCGTCGGGTACTAGATGATATGACAATTTTTAGATGGTGACCCTAGCCACGAATGTTAGTGTGGTATGACGATGTGCAATAGTTGTTCTTCACCAAACAAACCCGATATATGCAGGGTCAGGAGCACACTATTATAGAGATATATTTTCGAGACAGGGTAGCACAACAATTCGGTGAGCAACAAGATAGGCCAGATGATGCCTACAAAGCCATATTTGCGAGATCAGCTCAAGAGGTTCCCACATGGGGACCCACTATCCCAGCTCCTGAGGTGGTCAAGGGTTTTTGATAGTTGGTTGCTTAGCAATGGGATTACGACTAGGGATAGGTGAATGCACAGATGATACATGCATATGATGCATGGTCTACACCCCCTTGCAAGCTAACAAATCCAGTGGGTGCTCCTCCATGAGGGAGACTTAGGAGGGGAGTAGGCAGGGGTAGAGGCAGGGGACAAGATGGCCAAGATGGCCAAGATGGGTAGATTCCAAGGGCTCCACCAGTGGAACAACAACCTCCACAATAGCCTCCTATTCAACAACAACCAATACAGCAGTAGCCAATGCAACCTCCACCACTAGGGCCAGATCCTTGATATTTACACATTCAGTAGCTGTAGCAGCAGGTTCAGGTCATTACAAGTGAGCCGGATCAAGCTTGACAATAGGTTTTGGTGATTACTACTGAGATGGATCAAGTACAAAAGTAGGTACAGGCCTTGACAATAGAGCAATACCATGAGCGGAAACTCAGACAAACTACCGAGATGTGGTTAGTGCAGGAGGTCAGGTGGCATTAGCAGCTTGATTCGATGACAGTTGCATCTCAGGGGCGGATAGTGTCTTCCATGTTATATAGAGAGGTTGTGACTGAGGCGGCCTACTACCAGATGCACTATCACAGGGATGTCCCATAGGCACTCCAACAGCCAAATTATTCTCAAAGGAGTGGGGCACACCTTACAACAGAGGATCAGCTAGAGAGACAGGCTGGAGAGGGGAGCAGCCATCAGTGCTAGTTCACATGTATAAACACATCTTTATCATTTCCTGATTCTTTTATAAAGATATGCATTCATGGGCTCCTTTTTGATAGCCTCGTGGATATTGTATTTATGATCAATATACTACACTAAGTCAAATATTTGTACCATGACAATCATTTTTTGATATATATATGATACAGATTCGATAATATGGTATGATGTGTTTATTTTATTTCATGCTTATGAATGTATGGATGCACTTCTTTTATTTTATGCTTATGTGATATGTGATGATATATGCATGTGGATGTATGGATGGATAATGTAGATGTTCATGATGATGATATGACAATACAATGCATGTTTATGATATGTATGCAATAATTTAAGATTCTTAGAATAACAAATATATATTATTCGTCACAACTTAAATGATAATGATGATGCAGGATGGATGTTTTATGATATACTATGATTATGTGAGATATATCTATGTTGATGATTTGTGGATGCGAGATGGATTCATTGATGATGTTTTTGTTGGTTGTCATGATACCAAGTTAGCGCAGAAAGAAGATAGAAGAAACAAGATGATTTGACCATTGATTTTGATGATTCGCTCAAAAGATCCAACAAGTCTATGATCCACCAAGACTTTACTAGAGAAGGTGATGAGAAATGCATGATGATGATTTTTTCACATCTTGGGATTGGGATTTTTCGTCATTCCTTACTATTTGACATAACACATAGACACGATGCATCAAGGCATTAATAACCAAGATGGAATTGTATCTAGTGTAATGGAATTTGACTCTACAAATAGATAGGATAATTCTTGTTCACACCTTGACATAAAGAAACCTCGTTGGAATGTCAGTTAGAATTTTAGAATATATTGGACCAAAGCATATGCAATAGTCAACAACATACTCCAAACAACCTTCCTACACACAACTAAGCAAGTATGCACCAAGATTATTTTGCAAGAATACCCACAAGCATAGCAAACGAAAGATAATGATCAATTCCTCATTCCTTTCTCTCTAAATCCTTTTGATAGACATCATTGAGAGGTCCTTGGAATGGGTCATTAAGATAAATCATAAGAAAATACTAAAGAAAAACAATCAATGTTATCTATATCTCTTGCACATTTTAATTTAGCTAAGGTTATTTCTGATACTGATGTCCATCACAAGAAGGATACATCCTAGGAAATTTTGATCAAATGGTTGTTTGATGTTAGGATGATGATGAGATTTATGATAAGTTGATATAAACTTCACTGACGCATTTAACCATGATTTAGACTTCAGATTTTGATAATTAGGTTCTCACTTTATGACTTGCTATACTTGCTTTCTATTTGTTTTGCCAAAGGTTGAAGGTGTAATGCCCCGTCTTAATAACCTAAGAATGTTGCAAAAGTGATATAAAAGTGTAATAATTTTTTTTAAAGTATTAATATAATGTTAATTAGTTGCATACATTCTTAGGTTAAACGACGTTACACTACTTTGAGTTTTCCTTAAGCGACATAAGTATTTCGCATTGCTCCCAATTAAAACATTTCATAAAGTAAACATTGCATAATAATTTAAATTCTCATACAAGATATAATAAGGTACAAATACGTTTCCATACATTGCATTGATAAGATATTACATTGCTCATCCATCTGATGAGATAGTTCAAATAACAGTTACAATTTTACAAATGATCTCCTCTTATACATTTGAGGGATGTTTTTACATTTCAAGTTTTACAATATACAATGATGAAGAAATAGAAGGAATCCATGTGCGAGCTCTCCATCCATGAAGCGCTCAATGCAACGAACATACTGGGGACCCAACGGAGTAAGGTGCACGTTCCACCCAACCATGTGGTACCCGTAAGTCCACCCCCCATGCTAGGAGATAGTAATAAGGCTACCTAGACCTAATCTACTAACTCTAGACACTAGTACATACAAACTATTGGTTACATTGCTTCCAGATTTTGACATTTGATTTGAAACACAACATAAGGTTTAACTGTTATTCTAGGTGGAGTGTCATCACAACTATGCAATGGTTACCCTGGTGTTTCTTCCTAGGTCCCGGCCCCCAATCCTTGGGTTACCCTGGCAACCTCTTACGAAACCCGGCCCCTATTACATACAGTTGCGGAATCGAATGCCTCTTAAGGAAACGAGACATCGATTTTGCCATTCCAGGCCTTCTCGACTTATACTCATGACTGAAGAAGCTCAAGAGTCATAAGAGAGGCATAAGCATCTTATTACAAGTTTTATATCTACCTACTGTGTTCTTTAGTTTTCACTGACTTACTTAACTAATCGTAAGTTACCCTGACACCACTTTGTGTGTCGGCCCTTACGACTAGCCACTCCCCTAAACATAACAAAGATACTAGGTTTTCAGGACTAGGGTTTACCATATGCACAATAATAAACAAGTCATAACAGGATCAAACACCACTTTTAATTCTTGCACAAACCCAAGTCAATAAGAAATATTTTGAAAACAATAATACCCTTTTTAACCCAGTTGATCTGGAAGACTTGATTTGTTTTAGAGACTTTTCCCAAACTTGCCCAATCACAGAAGGTAATGAAATAATTTAAAGCAAATGGGAATACATATCTATCATTTGGATATTTTAAATCCTTATATAAAAGTTTTGAATGAAACATATTTGCAAATCACTAAAATAAAAGATTAATTTGAAAACAATAAATGTAACTGTTTCTTTCATATCACTCTTCTAATTTCCTCAAATTCTACATGTAATCATATAAAACACTTTCACAATTCCAATATTTTATGAATATAAACATCTAAACATCTAGACATTTAATTAAATATTTCTTTTAAACTTCACAAATATTTATATAAAAACATTTAAACAAATGTAAATATATAAACAATATTATAAAGAAAAATAATAATAATTTCATAAATACATATTTATTCTTCTAATAATCCCACATAATTAAAATAATTTTTCTTATACATATATTATAATTATATATATATATATATATATATATATATATATATATATATCTATATATAATTATAATAAATGATTATAAATCACAAACTTATAATATAATAAAATCGGATTTCATTAACGAAATAATCATTCATCAGTTATTCATAACGCTTTTTTTTTTTTTTAAACAAGATTTAAATAAAGTATATTAGGGATGTTTCCCCCCGCCCGCGCGGCCCTTAGGGCTGCGCCCCGCAGCCCTGGTGGCTGCTGTACGCAGCCATGGGGGCTGCGGCTCCCATAACAGGGTAAGGGGAGAGTTTCGGCCCTCCCCAAACCCTATGTAAAATTTATTAACAAATAAAAAAAAAATCCTTAATGCAATACTTAACACGGATTTTTAATCCGTTATTTTTTTACACGAATTTTTTTGACGAAATTCCGCCGGCGGAATTTATTCCGTACGGCGGATTTTCAATATAAATAATTTCCATAAATTTCTTCAACAATATATATTTTTTTTAAAACAAATAAAATATCAAAGAATATAAATACACAGAAAATTCACAGGAAAAGAAGGAAATATTATTTTCTTTTTTTTTTTTGTTCTTTTTGAATAAATTTGGTTGCCAGAATAATTTATACAAAATAATAACAGTAGTTTTCAGTAAAATAAATACATTTTTTTTAACAAGATTCTTCAAAAAAAAAGACTTCTTTTCTCAAACAACCAAGAACAAATATTTTGCTGTATAATCTGAACATACAACAATTTCTTTTAAATTTTCTTTCATGATTTCCCCTAATCTTGATTCTTGAAATTTGAATAATTAACAGAAGGTTTTACAAAGGAATAAAATGAAAAACAAGAAGAATACCTAATGTCCAGTGTTTGAAGATCAATCTGTAGAAGTGTAACCTCTGCCTGTAGATAGTAAATCCCAAAAGCTTCTCCAAGAAATCCCGAGATCCACAAAATATCCAACAAAGAGAAAAATACCAATTCTTAAGAAATTTTGGGTTTTTACACACAGAGAGATAATTTTGCCAGTGCCCAGAAAAATTTTCCCCGAGGCAATAGAATAACCCCGTGCAATTTCCCGAGATCCTCAATAACCTCCGTAAGAAAATCTCAACAACTATTTTCAATTATGGCACTCACACACTTGTCGAGAAGTTGTTGAGAAAATATCTTCTCCACTTCTCGGCAGTTTTGCCATTCAATAATTTGCATGCAATTTCCTATTTATTTAATTTAAACTTTTACAAATCAATTTGCATGCATTTTATTTAAATACTAAAAATTAATTTTCAATATCAATTTTATTTTACATGCATTTTCTATTTTAATTTATTTTCTAATTTATTTAAACACAATATAATTTATGCACTTAATAATTTAATCTAATTAATTAATTTATTTAATTAAATAGTTAAATCCTTTTAAAGATCAACTATTTAACTAATTAAACTAACTAATGTATTAAATTATTAAATAAATAAATTTCAATCATATTTAAATATTAATTTAAATAACAAAATAAATAAAACGCAATAATCAACATTAACATAAGAAAATTTACCTTTCCAAAAACGATTCAACCAACAAAAACACATTACAAAACAACCTATGACCCAAATTGAAAACTGACATTGTACTAAGACTAGGGTTAGAGATTGGACTAGGATAAACCTAACTACTATCTCCCATTCAACAATTTCGTTGAGTCTTGACACGCTCAGACCTGATTACACAGGTGGAGTCGGTGTCATGTACCTGCAAATCCTGCAACCGAGCAAACAATGTACATACATGTATATATATATAAAGCATTAAAACAAACACACCGTGCGGAGAAAATCACAGATATCGTAGGGCACTCGCAAGCGAGTGATGCGATTCTGTTCTCCACACCAATACACTCACAGAAAACTGACTCAATAGATATTGTTAGTCCATCATAAACATGTGCATATCCATAACAACTGAAATTAAGCATCTACGCTAATCAAATCAAGTCTGAAAGCAATAAACATCACACAGAGTATCATCATGTCACACAATAATCCATCATCGCTCAAAATCAGCGATCCAAGTATCCAACAAAACAACATAAGTCTAACAGTATGAAAAAGTATCAACAGAAAACATAAGCATAAACGGAGGGGTACTACAGAAGGTGACGATCAATTTATTATGGGTGAAATTTTATTGTAGGTGAATGTGAGATGGGATGGGTGATTTTGGATTTTCTGGAATATTTCAATGTTTTTGGTCTCTTTTTTCTTTTAATTTTATGTGAATTTTTTGGTTTTTGGATTATTCAAGGCTGTTTAGGGTTTTTTTAAGATATTTGAGGTTTTTTAGGTCTTTTGAATGTTTTCAAATGTTTTTGTATTTTTGAAGATTATTCAAATGTTTTTATTTTCTAAGATATTTGGATGTTTTGGGATTTTCTAAGTTTTGACCAAGAACCTAACCTTAGAGACCTATCCTAGGGGCCTCAAAAGCTGATCAAAGACAAGTGTTTCCTACATTATACACACAAAGACCATGTAGTTTGACTGACTCGACTTATTAACAACAAGACATGAACAGTTGAGGGAATGTTAGTTTATTATGACAGACTCCTAAACGACTGACCTAGGGTGTCTCGAGGTCACATCAATGATGACCTTGCCTATGTTAAAGCTTTGAGACAGCATAGTTAGCCAAGGGTATTGATTTTTGAATTTTTTATGTTTTGAACATTTAAGGGATTTTGATATGTTTTGGATTTTTGACTTTACAATTTTGTGAATATTTTTGGATTTTAGCTGTATAGGATTTTGATGTTTTGGATTTTTTACTTTACAATTTTGCAAATGTTTTTGGATTTTAGTTGTACAGGATTTTGATGTTTTTTTTTTTAATGATTTTGTAAGTGTTTTTGGATTTTTGATGATATTTTGAGGCAAATGATACCTAGATCAAGATGTTAATGTCACATTGTGAGATATAAGACATGGATCAAGAGTTATTTGAAAACAAGAGAGAAATAGCCTACCCCCAGTGTCAAGCAATTCTTCATAATGCAATGGATAACCAAGATAGGTAATGTATATGTGAAGAGTTCAATAGAGTTTTAGCATGCTAGATATGGGTTATGGGACTTAACGAGATAAAATGGTAAAGAGCATGTCAAAAAAATTTCCATGAGTAGAGTTGAAGTATACACCGAATATTTTAAAAGGATGAGATGCTTCAGTCTGATGAGGATCATATAGATGCTTGATTCTACTCATGATGCCTGTTTTCTAGGCTTTCATCATAGTGCTTGCCCAAAGTTCCACCGTAGTGGTTTTCAATAGAGAACGATTTTTTTCTTTACTTTTTTCAATCATTTTTCTTATATTTCTTTTTTTTTGGATTTTGATCATTTTTTTTATTTTTTGAAAGTTTTACCCTCATGTTGAACTACCTAGTGGAACTGATGTAGAGTCCACTATCATAACGTGTCAACAATATCTTTCTTGAAGAATTTTCTTTTCTAAGATACAAGCACTTGAATGCAACCATGAAGAACTTTGATCTTCCTTGTGGATACCAAAATTAACATTTTCTATGTGTGCACATTGCGATATGGTGCCTTCAGAATCCTTATGATGAAGGGTACCTGCCAATACATGGTCAATGAGAGAATTGGATATTGTGAATGGAGTGTACGGTGACATGTATGAAGGAATATGAAATGGATTGGTTGATGATTTAGAACCTTTGACCCTTCAAAATTGGGAATGAGTGATGATGGGTGGGAATTGAGGTTTGAGTGGAATTAGGACCGACTACCAACTATACTTCATTCATTTCTTGAGAAGCCTTCTTTTGTATTTGAGGACTCTTATGATTGATACATTTCCCTTTTTTATTTTTCCCCACAGTTTCTTTGATTAATGGAGTTTTTGACGGATGATTTTCTTTATTTTTCTGTCGTATCCATTTGTACTTGATGTGTCATTTTTTCTTTAATGCTTCATTTTCTTTAATGATCTTCACCTTTCTTTGACAGGAATCCTTCTTTTTATGTTGGTCCCAATTTGTCTATGATATGATGGGTGAATGCTAACTCATGATAAGGCTAGTTGTAGCATTGATAGTATTTTCATCATAAGGATCCTTCATGCCCCATATGTTGATGTTTGTTGTAGACAAGATTTCCCCCAGTGTTGTGAAGGCATTATCAATACCTAATCCTTTGCCTTGATAATGTATCCTTTGATCCATAGCCACGGAATATGACTTTTATGAACACATGAGATTGCTATGGGTTCCTATTGTTCAGGAATATGAACTATTTGATCTAATTCCATGACTCCTTAGCTGTTGATATTGCTTCAAAAGATATTGATGCTAACTCAAAAGATGATGATGCATAATCACTGTAAGAAACAAGAATCTTAACTATTGCTTGCTCTTGTGTAAAAATATCAAGAATGGGAGACTCTTGTTTTGGATGAAGAATGTCTATATGTCTGTCAGAAAGAAAAATCTCGGGGGTGATATCGAGGACATCTTTGGAGTTTAAAATGGTTTGGAAGATGTTGCTTAGCTCTTGATGAAAATCTGGGGAGATGGGTTCTTGATCCTAACTTGATTCTGAGTAACTTTCATTATCCTCAAGATCCTCCTCTTGACATGATCCTTGGGTAGATGGTATTGTTGGAAAAACAAGGAAAGACAACCGAGAGGGGGGGCTGAATCAATTGTCACAGATTATTCAAACTTTTCAAACTTTACTTAATTCAATCTCAAATCTGATGAATAATCAATAAACCATAAACAATCAACACATCAGAAACATAGAGAACACCAAGATTTTTATGTGGAAACCCTATTAGGGGAAAAACCACGATGGATGTTAGTCCACAAGATTATACCCTATTAAAAGTATAATGAAAAATAATGGGAATGCACATGCATTTAGGCACACTGCCCAAAGCTCACTACTCAATTACAAGAGGGCTCACTGCCCAACAATACACAGCAATATGGATTAGATCCACAAAGTATGAACTAAGAAAATAGCTTCTACACAAGCTTGATTACAATTCCAGTTAAGCACAGAAAAACCTTCTTCACACTTCGCTCAAATTTCTTCTCACTCTTCTCTGCAATCGAATGATTAAAACATTATTCACACATCTACACTTTCTCTGGAATACATTTACACACTCTAACTTCGCTCAAACAATTGCTCTTGTATATCCGCAACATGGAATTACATCAACAACCTAGTCAACCAGAAATATAAAACATATTTTCAATGTCTACCCAAATTTACAAATAAATTTTCAATGTGGATCAAACACCATCGGCTAATATTATGAGAAGACCAAAAACAATATCCTCAAGCATGCCAAACATTCAAACTTTAATCTCCAAGGATCCAAAACACGTCACACCCATCATGTCGGCCAAGAACATGAAAACTTGAACATACCGAGAAAAATCATTTACCACGAGCACACCAATCAACATGGACATACAAGAATGATGGAGAATGATCTAGAAACATCCACAAACACCAAGAACTGATAGAGAGGCATCTACAACAAGTGTGATTACCAAAATTATACCAACTTTAATCAAGAACACTGACAGAGACCACAGAAACACTGTCAGAACATAGATCTTCATAACTCGAACAAATCTTCACGCAAACCTCTGAAACTTCCGGTGGATGGATTAGATACACTCAGAAATGAACCCTTTAGACCACAATAGTTTTTCTTCAACATACAAAACAAGACACCTTCATGACCTTCACAGTTCCACTAGGAACCTGCAATACTTTCTTTTACAATTTTCTCAATATCCTCGACATATACATCCTTCAATACATCAAATGCTAATAGCATTGACATCAATGACAACCACATATCAGCTACACAACCACAAAATCCAATAGATACATCATTGGTAAAATACTCTTCGCAACATTTTGTGGGTATGGGTGCAATAAGGGATATTTCTGGCTCATTTGGAATTTTTTCAGCATGCCCAATCATTGAGTCATATGTGGGAGAGATATCACAGTTTGATATCCACTTGATGTCATTACGATATAAAATAGTGTTGAACATTGTTGATGGGTTTAGGATTTGTTTTAAAATAGTATCTTGGTATTTGTCTGATTCCTCATGTTGTGATGAATAAATATGTCCCATCATGGTATCATGGCTATTGTTTACATTTTTTGAGGTTGATACTTTTCCTAAATCTTTTGGTTTAGTATGGTCAAGCATAGGTTTTGTGTAAATCTTTAGATTTTCATTCCCAAATTTTTGATCGACATGAATGTCTCCTTGTTCAATAAGATCTTTTATTAGATGTTTGAGTCTAAAACAATATTTTTTGTGTTATGACCTTTGTATCGGTGAAATTCACAAAAATGATCTTCTCTATAGTTGCGAGGTTTGACTTGTGGCTCTTGATAGTTTGAGAAATCTAGGAGTGTGATAATATTAGATTGTATCAACATCTTCAACACATCCTCGATAGGTTCCCTAAGGAAGTGAATTTTCACTTAGGAGAACTATTTGTTCTTTGTTGTCCATGTTGAGTGTTTATAGCATTGATCGTTGGTTGATTGTTTGGGGATTGCATGCATAGTTATTGTGAGTTCATGGTTTGAGTGTTTTCTTGTCTAGGAGTAGTTAATACCACCTTTGCATCAACAACACCATCACTAGTAACATTTTTGTTCTTGGCCCAATAGCAGGGCTTGTCATTAAAACTAGTGGATGGGTAGTTGTCTTTATACACTTGTGTGTTTCCCTATGAGATTAGGGCTCTAGGGGTAAGCTCATCGTAAGAGCTAATGCATTGCATTTTTAAGTGGAAGGATAGATCTTGATCAACATTTGCTATGATAATGCCCACTTGTTGTTCATCAGGAAGTGGCCACTTACTTTAACTAGCTCTTTTCCTCCATCGTTGCAAGAAATTGGTAAAAGATTCTCCTTTGTTTTGTTTGAGAGTATACAACTCTTCTAAGCTTACATCCATGTCAAGATTGAAGGAGAAGTGATCTATGAATTTTTCAACGATTTCTTGGAAATTTTTGATGTCTAGAGGCAATTGAGCAAACCAATCCATGGTAGGACTTGTTAAACTTCGCAGGAAAAGGCGCATCAAATAGGACTCACTATAGGTGACCTCCATACACATGACATTAAACTCTTTGATATGGTCCACAGGACTTCCTCTCCCTTTGTATTTTTTGAATTTGGGGATTTCAAAACCAGGAGGGAATGGTACCATTGCAATGTTTCGATCAAATGGATATGGACATAAGTTCTATGTATGGGGCTTCTTTTTCTTTCCCATCTGGAAGTCCTGCATTTCTTGTGACAATGCCTTGAGTTGTGATGCTAGATCATCTTGTGGACTTGATGGAGGAACATATGATGGGATGACGGATGAGTTGTATATGGAATTTTGATATGATAAGGGGTTGTATGGGGTGTATGGCAGTGTGATTCTGTGAAGGTGATTGTGGTGTTGATGAATATGTTCCCAACGTGTTTGGGTTGACGATGTTTTGTTGAGGGTTATCGTATAAACCCTGTTGTTGTTGTACGATCATTTTTTGTTGTTGGGCATATTGTTGAGGAAGCAATTCTTGTTGTTGGGTTTTTTGTTGTTGAGCTTGTTGTTGTGCGGCTAAGGCAGCTTGTTGGGGATTTTTTGTTGTTGCGCTACTATGACAGCTTGTTGTTGTTGTTGTGTTGCGAAGGCTGCTTTTTGTAGTTGTTGTTGTTGGATGGATTACTAATAAGCTTCTTGTTGTTGTGTTTCTAGGGTTGCTTGATGAGCTTGTTGTTTTTGTTGTGTTGCTAAGGCTAATTGTTGGGCTTGATATTGTTGTTGCGCTACTAAGGTTGTTTGTTGTTGTTGTTGTTGGACTACTTGTTGTAAAGCTAAGGCATGTGCTTGCAATGTAGGATTGTTTTATTTTTGGGACATCTGCGATGGGTTTTGGGTTTTGATTTTTTGCATGGGTTGTGGGTTGTTGATGATAGGTTGGGGGTTCCCTTGGTTTATCATTCCTTGTAGGATAGTGGATTGAGGTCCCATTTGATTTTGCATGATGTGAGGGATCAAGGGGAAAGATGATGTTGGTGCCATTTTGTATTGTGATGGTAATGGCACATTCAAACCTTTTAATTGATTGAAAGGGTTCCCTTGACCAATGGGTAGGGGGTTCCCTTATTGTATTTGAGGTGGGATCAATGTATTACCTCGGTTGATGGGATTCGTAACCAAGGTGTTGTTTTGATTTGGTTTGATGATAGATGGGTTTGATGTGGATGGTGTATTGACTTGAGTAGCTTGGGTAGCCACTTGTTTTGATATGTCAATGGGGTTGTTAGAGCCACTTTTCAAGGGTTAAATTTGTGTGAGAGTGTTATTTTACCCTTTTTTTCCTACTTGAGGCACTTGGTTCACATTACCTTGTGTAACATTAGGCATACTTGGGGTATTTGTGGTGATGGATGAAGATGGTTGCACTCTAAATGTTGAGGTTGTTATGGCATCATGGAATGTAAGTGGTTTTCCAAATGTTGATGTCCAACTTGTGTTTTGGGGAAGGTTTGTGGTTAATGGAATGGTCGTGTTGTGAATACCCACAGTTGTGTTTGTTCCTAGACATGAAGTGAGACCAAGGTTGGTTCCTATCCTAGTTGCAAGCCTTAGTGTTAAGGGTTGACTTGGCACAATGGATGGAGTTGGTTGAATCATAGATGAAGTCAAGCCTTGTGTCAATGATTATGCAACAAAAGATGGGGAAATTGGAGCCACATTTTCTAAGGCTTGATGTTCTTGTTTATACTCAAGGATTTCTTCCTTAGTAAGTCCAACTCTTAGCAATGGTTTTCCTTGTAGCATATACAACCCAGTTTAAGGGATTTTTCAACCCAACTTACCAAAACACTTCACAAAAAAATTAGAGAATTAGATACCCCTTTCAACGTTACACAACTTATATGAAAACCGATATTGACTCCTTTGGACCAAATCTAAGAACCAATAACGTACCCCTATTCTAGGCTAGTGAATTATCCCTCTTTTACAAAGTGAGTTCCACCTATTCAACTATTCTTCTCCCAACCACCTTATATAGTAATTTTTTATGTCACAAAACCATAGATTTCAAGATTATTTTTCCCATTTAAGGTCCTTATAATGTTGTTCTAGAAAACCCTCACTTTACCATGCAAAAGGCATAGGGTTTACAGAAAATCATATCTCCAGGGCTTACCCAATCAAACCAATGCTTCAAACACATTACAAACCACTTGCACAAACTCACCAAACCTTCACAAGACCCATTCCTTCATTAATTTGTCGAAACCCTATCATGGTTCCACATTTTCATAATGAAATATCACTGCTCCAGCCTGGGGCATCACACCCTCATCAATTTTCTTCACTCTTTTAGCCCCTAAAGCATTAAAACATCTAAACTAATATCCTACAACCACTCCATTAAGCAGTAGGACCAATATAGTAGGTGGATTGGTTAAATCATCATGTTGTTACCCTCAAAACCCTTAACTCAGAAAGCAGGGCAATCATTGTATTTTATTAATTTCTCTCTCAAAACAATGAATTAATCCTTCAAATAAAGTTCAATAGATAGTAAAGACATGTACTCACAAAATCTAGTAATCTTAGGCCATAACAAGCCTATACGAACTCATACAAGTCTGGAAAAGAAAGAAAAAAAATATAAAATTTTGAGAAATAACAGAGCTTTTATTGATTTTCTTCTTCAATTCTTCTATCCAACCATTACAATGATGTTCTTCACCTTTTTAAAGGTTCTTCCTTCAAAAAACACTAAAAAACCAACCCTCAACTACTTTTTAAACCTCCTTGTGACCGTTGGATGCAAATTACATTGTTTTTACAATTTTGTTGACAACATTGTTACATTTTGCAATATTTTCATTTGTTGCCCCAAGTGACTCTAAACCAACCAAATACACCTTGAATGGTCTCATTGGACCTTATTGAACATATAATAAGACCTTAGACTTAGAAACCAACCAAACCTTACCTAGACCACTTCATCATCCATGACCTTGATTGACACTTTTACATTGTTTTTATCATATTTTTCAACTTCCTCATTGCTTATTGATTAAAAGACTTTCAAATTGACCCATTGAACCTTCAAGGCTCAATTTTATTCCATCACAAGGTGTAGGTGACCCTACACCACTGGCTCCCCTCCACGGCACACACTTCTTAGGACCTCCAAATCTCAAAATCCTAAAGATCCTAAGATCCTAAGGATTTTTCTATTTCAACAATGAATAGTACAAATGTGGGGCAGCTTCAGAACAACCATTCTTGCACCAAAAAGCATTAATGATTTTAGCTTCTAAATAATGGTTCTTGTAACAAATTGAGAACACATAGTTGTATACACACCCACTTTTCCACTTAAGGCTCTTACTATTGTTCCCATTCCACTTAAGGCATGGTACTAGGTGCAATATGTTATACAATCTAGGATAGAAGGTACTTTCTCATGATTTCCCAACCTTTAATATAGCATGCCAATAAATGTGCTTGCAAGAACTTTCCTCTAAGTTTTTGGTTGCAGGGTGTGTCTCATAGTAAGCCCTCTCTTAAGGGTGACACAAAGCATAAAAGTGTACTTAAGTATTTCTCTTCACCCAAAATCGCACGAAGCGTAAGGGGATTGGATACGTACTATAAGTGCACACAAACAACAAAATACACTTTGAGTGTTTCTCTTCACCCAAGATCGCACAAAGCACAAGGGGATTGGATGCACACTACAAATGTGTCATAGAAAAGAAGGAACTCATTCATTTTACCGACTAAAGCTAAGATGAATTCATTTTATGCACCAAACGAGATGTGAAGTTTCCTTGTTCAATTTTAAACCCAAAAGACAATGAAGAAATGAGGGTTCAATTTTAGTCCCATTTGAGCATTCATTTTAAACCCAATTGAAATTTAGTGAAATCCTAGAGCATAAAGTAAAAAGCATAAAAAGTTGGGTTATAATTGCCCCAAAGCATCAAACGCTTGTTACAATCATAAAATTTTAGGATAAGAATGCTTCTTCACTTTAACTTCATGCTATCCAATCCTACAAAACTGTGTTAATCTAAAAACTAGAACAATGTTAGAGGCATCTTAGTACTCTGACGAATCGAAAAAATTAAAACAAATGCTAAAAAATTATCATTATAGTTCTTACCAAAGTTGGGTGTCACTGTACACGATAGCGTCACTCTGGTGAATAAGGACGTCACTTTGGTGAATAAGGGCATCGCTCTACAGAAAAAATAGAGAGCCCGATAGCATCACTATTTGATTGGGCATCATTGTTTGTAAATATTTGATACCTCGATAAAGTATCAACGTCGCCGTTTGTAACTCTTCAATGCCTTGATAAAGTATTAGTGTCGCCATTTAATTAGCATCGATGCATTTAATAGGCATCACTGTTTGAAATGATGATAGTGTCCTTGTATGGCGACACCCTGCAAAGGTGTTGTTGAAATTGAGTTGGGTGTCGCTCTTTCTTGCAAAAGTCAAAATGAATGAAATTTGAGCTAGAAATTGATTAAATTTGATCAATTTTCCCTCCTAGCGCTAGAATGTCGACTAAGGATACTAGTATGGGTCAATTACACTTGATCCATGAAGAATCAAATCATATTCATGCCACTAATACTCAATCTAAACAAGATCAATCAAATTGAAGTTAAACTAGACATTTATTTAAACTAAGCACTACAAACTACGAAAGCAGTTAAATGTCTACTCTAACCCATTTAAAACTTATCCTATTTTGGAATTGGTTTCGTGTTGATATGGAACAACTACCCATTCCCAATCTTGTGATCAGTGAGCTTGTTTCAATCGATTTTATTAAAGAGAATCGATGAAACTATTGCGATATGTGGATGAAAACATGATTTATGCTAAATTGAACATGATGCAAGCTAAATTAACATGAATTGATGCTAAAATTGATCTAAATATGCAAAAGCTAAGCTAATCTAAGTGGATTCTAAGCTAAAATATTTAAACCCTAATTTATAAACAAGCTAAAATGGATGCAAGGAAGCCATTAATGGAAGCTTAAAGATAATATGCAACTAAAAATAAACTAAAATATTCTAAATGTGAGTAAAGTATGAGTGTGATTGTGAGTGATTTCAACAACATAAGTTTTCTCTAAAAGATGGATCCATTTGTCTTCAAATAGTGACTTATTTATAGGAAAGAAAATGGGAAATAGAGGGTTGAGATCAAAAATGTTAATCAATGATCAAGAATGGAGGAAATAAGAGGCATGGATCATGGATTCTCATCAACGGGTGAGAATGCAAGATGAGATTTAATCAAGGGTTCTCATTCCTTCCAAACAAATAAACTTTTGACCTATTTAAGAGGTCAAAAGTTAACTTTCTCAAGAGGTTTCAAGTTTAACTTGCTCAAGAAGCCAAGTGAGAATATTCCATTTTTCAAATGGTTGGAAGAGAGAATATTATCATGGGTGAGGAAAAAGGTTATTTAGTTAATTAAAACTAAATTAAATTGTGCAAAGGAGTAATATTCTTTTGGAATATTCCTTTGCAAGTGGGAGGAATTGGATTAATTAATAATTTTTAATTAAACAATGTTAATCATACAATTAGAGGGATTTAGAAGAATTAGATGATATTCATTAAATTAAATGATTTAATGAATGGGGAAAGGTGAAATGACATTTAATTAAATAACTTAGGGTTATTTAATTAAATAAGAAGTCATAGGGAATTAAATTAAATAGTTTGATTTATTTAATTTAATGGGACGAAATGTTAGCATGAAAGGAGGTGAATTAACCTATTTTGATGAATCGGGTTAATAGATGCAAATGATGCAATTAATTAAATAGCTAGGCTAGTTTAATTAATTAAGTGAAAAGAGGATGGGTTTCAAGAGGAAATGATGTTAGTGTACCTAATTCGAGTGTATGATATTATTCAAGACATTTTTCATTGTCTACAATAACATTTCAAGCTTTAGTTTCCACCAAATTAACAAAGTAGAACTTTGCAAGTCAGTTGTAAAATTGTTATTATGGTACATATCTTTAACACTTTACTAGAGGTGAGTTTTGGAAGCTCAAATTCAATAAGCTTTTATTTCATTTTTTCTATGTGTTGCCAAAATATTTTTATCATATTAGTTTGTCATTTTAAGTTATTTATTTTTGTAATCAATTATTTTCCTCTACTACATATTACAAATTGTGAGCACGCTTTGTGCATGCAGTTGATTTATTCATGTTGATTGATTCCTTAAGTTTCATCTCACAATTTTTTAAAAATGGATTTCTCTCTCTTAAAGCTAAGGTAGGGTTTCAAAAGTTTTTATTTGATCCTTTGCAAATCACAATCACCCTTTACAATCCAAGTATTTTAAACCCCAATGTGATTAATTATTTGAATTGATAGTTTTATTCTAATTAAATGCTCAAATATGTCTCAAAAAAAAAATAGCTTATATATTCACAAACTTGTTGTGACCCATGTCATAGTACACCCCTAAAATTTAAAATTTTGGGGACATTACTATTTAACTTCAAAATTGTAATTCTCACAAAGGTTGGATTTGTTTAATTTTATATAATTGGACATTGATAAATTATAATATAGACTTAAGATAAACCTTTTTAGGTGTTTTATCATTGGACATAAACTATCCTACTAACATTAAATATGAATTCAAATGATTTATCTTACCTTCAAAATTGTTGACACACATGGGGAAAATCATAGATATGGATTCAAAACATGTAGGCCTAAAATATTTTGATACATGTATGGCTATCAATGAGGGATAAATGTCTTGAAACACTAAGAACATAAGTACCAATGGTTTAGTACAAGTTATAGGATTCCATGTCACAATGCAATCATTTGGTTATGACATGTGTACAACACTATGACCAAAACTAAAAAGAATTTATAAATTTAAATGGAAACACAATCCTATTGATTCAAAAATAATTACATAGAGAATGTAATTTTTATATCAACATGGGAACCATATATAGACATCTCTATAGAATCATATCAACAATACTCTCATGAGAATTTGTATAAGTGTAAAGTAGTGATTAATAAAAACTAGCTCCAAAGCCTAAGGGCACACTCTCTAGATTTACCAAGAGATTATTTATAATAATTTATTGAGGAAGTTAATCATTGCATATTGTTTCTAAGCAAAGTCTCAAGGTAAGAAGCTACTAGATGCTTACAACCATAGGTGTAGTAATATATCTCTAAGGTATTGTCTCTAAAGGAGTTAATATATTGCGATACAGTAATTAGTGATGCCCTACATGACCAATTATCCAATGTCTCCAAAATAAATGAATTTATATGAAGTCATATTTAGCATATGCTCTTTCCAAAAGATAACCATTTTAAATATTATAAATAGGAGTTATAGGTTAGGGTCAACAAAAATAATTTGAATACTACCCACAGTTGGAAATAAAATTAGCCTCCCTAATGATGCTTTTATTTTCTACTTAACTAATGTTAAATAAATCCATGAATGAGATCAAAATATGGGGTAGCTAGTTCATTCAATTTCCCAATTTCACCTATATTAGAGTTGGAGGTTGTGATAAAGCCCCATATATGTTGTCTCAATATGTTAGTGATAAATTAATGTAGCTCAAAATCTATATGTAGCTAGTAAAGTTTTATAAGATATGTTATAAGAGAAAAATTAAGGGATTTGGATTCCCTATTGTGACAAACAAAGATTCGTGTTTAACTAGTCAAGCTTCAAAGAGTGTAAAAATAGATATGACTCAAATCAATCTAAACTTATATCAAATAAGAGCCTTTTTTAATCCAAGATCCACTATTGAAGGATTGATTTTTTTTATAAATATAGGGAAAAACTTGAATATTTTTGGGCCAATTACGGAAATGATCATGAGGTTAGAATAAAATATTACATGAGATTGAATTCTCTTTAGTTAAAAAAGTATACCCAATTCCCTAAGCACGAGAGGATGGAAATATTTTAGGCACTACTTAAAAGAAAAAATAGATTTCCTATAAACCATTACCATGGATCGATTGGAGTCAAAAGGAAGAAAAAAATGTGTAACAAAGAATTGGGAAAGTAAAAGAATAGAGGAATAGTTGAATGCTATGAAAGTAAAACATGGTTTTCCTAATAGTGAGCTTAATATTTTGTCTATTATATAAGATGATCGAGAAGGAATTCCCTCTTCTTCCAAATCTCATCCTCACAAGTTTCCCCCACCTTCTTCCCCTCTAAGAAATTTACAAGTTATTTCTTCTAAAGAGCTTCAAGAGATAAACTTCCAAATTATGGAAGATCTAGTATCCCCTCCTAATAGAAATCCCTCTCCTTTTCCCAAGAAGATTTCATCTCTTTATAAGACACCATTATTGTCTCCAAAGAGAACTCCTTCACCTCCTTTGTGGTGGCATCTCCATCTCTAGAGAGAACTCCTCCTCCACTATTAAAATATTTATCTCTAAGGAAAATAACTCCTCTTCAAAGATCTCCCTCTAAATAGGGTGAAATCATATTATTTTGTCTCACTTTTTGGTCAAGATGGGCATTTATATCAACATTCTTAACTAAATCTTCACCTTCTAAGACCTACAGTAGCTAAACCGTTAAGAATTTGAAGATGATGTGAACTAGTGATTTGTGGCAATTTGTGTGTAGATTCTAATTATTATTTTTATTCTAAAATAAATCATGAACCTTTCAACATCTCCTTTAATAACTAGTTTTAAACAGTAAACAATATTTTCAAAAAGTAATGTTTGCATTGTCAAACATAAATTTTTTTATAGAAAGTATAAAATTCTAGTTTTTAAAGTATAGATTCTTAACATCAATATCTAGGGCAAGGATACTTTTTCATAATTTTTAGTTACATTTTTTAATTAATTTTTAAAGTCACTATAACTATAATTTGGACATATGTGTATGTCGTCAAACATAACTTGTGTATATATAAAAATCTAATTTTATTTTTTTGGTGAAATAAGGACATCAATACCTAGGGAAAATGTATTTTTTGAAAATTTTTTACAATGGTTTACTATTTTTCCACCTTTGTAGAATGAAGAACTTGATGTTCAATGAAAAAACTATGTTCATTAAAAATTGAAAATTAAATACATGATAAAATGAAAACACATCAAAACTATACTTTTTGGAAAGATCATTTTGAGGGCTACAATCTTGCAAAATATAATTTCTAAGTGACTTTATTTAATCCCTCAAAAGGTAAAGAGAAAGTATTTTTTCCAGCATTTTAATAGGTACGAAGGAGACTCCATTGTGGGTATGATTTAATACTAGAGGGGTTCTATCCAAGGGGGTTTGATCTAATGGGGTCTTATGTAACCCTCTTTAATTAAAACCCTTTAGATGAAACCCCTCAAGGCTTAAATCTT
Source organism: Sequoia sempervirens (assembly GCA_007258455.2). Classification (NCBI taxonomy): domain Eukaryota; kingdom Viridiplantae; phylum Streptophyta; class Pinopsida; order Cupressales; family Cupressaceae; genus Sequoia; species Sequoia sempervirens. Next base: position 37,898,639 of record VDFB02270651.1, on the reverse strand, counting down.
TAGTTTTTCTAAAAATAAGCAATTTCAAGCAAAAATAAAGATGTCCCAAAAGTGATACACACTATTATGGCAACACCCAATATCCCACTCCAACTAAGTGACCACCATTTATCCAAAATTTCCTATAGCTCAAAAATAGAGAAAGAAGTGGGACAACAAGAAGTTCATGAATAGGATTGATGCAAGTCAAAATTTGAGAATCCTATGGGATTGTCAATTGTTGCAGCCCACAACTAAAACCAAGGTAAATTTCTTTATTTTCAAAACTTAAACTTGCAACCAAATATTTAAAACACCAACATATGCTTCATTAAAATTAAATAATATGATTTTTAAATCCAATGTGCAGCCATAACAGAAACAAATGCTATAGGCAATCCATAAGAAAAACTAGAATCAATTCTATAGGAAAGAATGCCCAGCAAGCACAACAAACTTCACACCTACAAGAAAGAATGCCTTCAACCATTACAAAACTGATTCAAAGACACAAAATCAGCATAGGAATGATCAAAACAACAACAATAATTATTTCATTCCTCCTTGGATGCCCTAGAACTACCTCTCACCATCTTCCTCTTCCATCCCCTATTTATCTTTAAACTTTTGCTATCCCAAAATCCTCCTTCCCTAGGTATTGGGATTTTTCCCTGCAACCACAACTTCTGAGTAGCCATACCTCTCTATTTTGGGCATGGGATTCCTCTAGCCACTCCTTCCTACAAAATCTTCAATGTTTTTTCTAAAAATTGCCTCCAACACTCCTCATTCCAGTACCTCCACCCAGGCGCCTAGAAGACTCCAGCACAAATAGTCAACAAATTCAAATTTTTGGGAGTTATAACAGAGCCAAAAATGGAAAACACATACCCGAGCTTGGGTTTTTGGCTCTCGAGAAATTTTTTAATTTAAAATATTTAAATAATTAAAACTTGCAACTTCAGCTCCAAAGACCACCTTGCCAAAAGACTTCAACTTGAATTGTTGGAAGAGGGGAAAATGATGAAATAATCACATGCCTGCAAGAAAATCAAAATGTCAAAACACCAAGATTTGACAACAAAGGAAAATGAGATTTTGGATGTGCAGGATTGCTCTATTTCCTGGACGCTCTTGCATCAAACAACCAAGGTAAGAAAGAATGTTTCATGAGCAAGAGCTCATGAACATTCATCTGGATTTTGGATCCCAAGCCTTTGAAATTTTGAGGTTGCAACCCATGTTACCTCCTTTATTTTCTTTCCTTTCCTTTTCTTTGACTTTCTTCTCCTATTTCTTCCTTTCATGAATTCTAGTTTACTACCCTCATCTTTCCATTATTTTTCTTCATTCTCAACAACTCTATAGAGCTCATTGTCATAAACATCATAGGAATCAAAAATTCTCTTTTCACTTTCCTTACCAATTTCCTTTTCACCATCTTCTTCCTACATATCTACAATATTAA
>VDFB02270651.1:37643341-37897092 GCA_007258455.2 Sequoia sempervirens | reverse complement strand
GTCTCGAGGGTAGTGAATCCCCTCCTTTACACCAATGAAGCTCAAATACAAACTTTGTATGAGATTGCCCTTTGAAATCACTAGGGTTTTCATCCTCAGATTCCAATGCTTGAACATAATATTATTAAGTGCAAATAATAATCCTAGATGAACAAATTCACTCCTTTATCTCCTCCTTATTATACTAATGGTTGTATTACATTGACTAAGAATCTCCATATACTTTGAAATGCATGCTCGTGTAAGATTTTCATTCACATCAAATTGGGGACAAAATATATTGGTGAAATGTGCATGGCCATTCCATTTCCCATTTAGTTTTGTCTCCAACTTAGTGGAATAACTTAATGCAATAATATATGTACAAATGACATAATCTCATGCTTGGTTTGGTTCATAGTCCAATTCCAATCCCATTTATCTCACTCTTATTTGTACCATTTTATATACATTCACCATTTTCTCATGATCATTGCATCCTCATTGCACTTAATTCCATAAATTGGTTCCCTTAACAATATTATTTATTCTAAGGTTCATTTATGAGTGACTTGGGATTAATTTGGTTCAATTTCATATGGGAGAACAACTTGATCACACTTTGCTTTCTCAAAGGTAATAAATAACTAAATTTACATCATCATCATATAGGCCATCTGCACATCTTCATATGTTGCGTTTGATATCACTCATTGCTTTGAACCCAATTTGACATATGAGAACCCACTTCATTATCAAGTTAACAAACTCCTAAACAATACCCTTAGAGACCACCCTGACAAGTTCAACTATGTAGAAGACAACATTGAACATGCTTTCTAGTACACATTCTATCAAATTGATCTTCCAATTGTGCAAAAAAAATTATTTTTTCTCGATAATCAAGTCTTTAACAATCAAGATTGACCTCACGAATCTCATGAATGAATTGTCGAGTTTTCTTTGATGCAATGTCCATTGATTATACGATAATGACAAATCAATTCTTTGCAACTTTAATACTATTTTTCCATCATCAATTATAAAGCTAAATAACCTTAATCTTCTTATTTAATTCTTTAATAATTTTTTTCAATTAAAGTCTATATCAATCCATCTAAAAAAAATTAGATCACAAAAGATAAACGAAGGTTAGGGCAGAACACCTGTTTTATTAAAATGATACGATGAAATAAGAAAAAAATCATAGATTGAGGAGAGAACCATGTCTCGAAAACAAATCAAATTTGCTTGAAAATGGAAGACTGATCAGACCTTTGATCGGACAATGAGGCTCAAAAGAATGTTGATAGTTGAGAGATAGTTGATGAAGCCAAAATGTCCGGCGGAAAAGCTCTTCGAGCGGTGATAGAACGGGGCAAAGCAAGAGCGATTAAGCAGTTGACGTTTGGTAAAGACAAATCCGCAGGAAGAAATTCAGCGGGACGTATTACCATATTTCACAGAGGCGGTGGATCGAAGCGGTTGCAGCGAATAGTTGATTTGAAGCGTAATACGCCCTCTAAATCCACTGGCATTGTTGAACGCATCGAATACGACCCAAATCGCTCCGCTCGCATTGCTTTAGTGCGATGGCTGTCGGGAGTAGACCACCTCAAACGCAAGCACAAATTCGAGGGTCATGCTTCCCCTCCCCCACCTCAAATGCCTAAAGTTAAGGCCGCCGTCAATGCCACATATTCTTTCTCATCCTTCAAGGGGACAATGAAGGGCTTGCCTTCCATCTTGTCTGAAACTGCAACTGCATCTTCGACTTCTTTTTTGCCAAGGATGGCTGTGGCCGGGGCAAAGCCTGCTGTTTACGCTCTACGAACGCCAGAAAAGCAGAACAAAAACACCTTCACTCTCAGTGAGGTTAAAAGGCGGGGAGACGGCCTTCCGAGCAAAAACGAGCTTTCCTGGACTTCGTCTGGGTAACTACCCTATATACCCCATGACTTCTTTTTTTCTCGGCACTTAAGGGTTTAGTAGTAAATTTATTTATGTTTTTTATTTTTTTTTGTTGATGTGAGACGGTTGACTTCATGGATGATCTCTCCGGGTAATCTAGCTGTAGTCGGAAATGCCCCCCTCCTTAGCCTCCTTTCCTTCAAGTATTCTATTACTCAAGGGAGAGGGGCATGAGTGTCCTCGCCTTCCGTCGTCTGGAGAGTACCGTCAGTCGTGAATTCGTGTTTTTGCAAAGCAGTAGCAAAACGGAGTAGCTCTAGGTACTCTCCTGACAGGAATAGTGCCTCGAATTTGGCTTCACCAAGCCCAAATCAAGCTCAGGCTTCAATTTTGGGCCAAAATCAAGCTCAGGCTTGTAGTCCGCTAAAATTATCATTCGCCCCTTACTTAAATCCCCAGTTTCATAGGTGCCATTTTCCCCAGATTCGGTTTTTTATAATGTCTCACAAAGATTAGAACTTGGGCTCCACTTTGGAAGGCTTACTACTTTTACCACTTGAGCCATCACATCCTACGCCCAGTAAAATATAATTTTCTGTTCTTAGAACATTGGCATTTTGTGAAGTGTGACCCAAAATATTGGTGTTTTCAAATACATTTCATTGAAACTTTCTCCAGAAAAGCTCTTGTTTGCAATTACCAAATGAGAATTAATGACTGCTGAATTCTGGCCAAGATATGCTAATTGAACTTAAATATCTTTTCTCATGCATAGGATGAAATTAATTTTACTTAGAACAAAAATCATAGGTTGTTAATTCCACATTGAAAAAAATTGTGAAACTAGAAAGGTTTATAAGACACATGCTCATGCAAAGCTTTATCAATGGCGAAAGAGGCTAGAGGGTGAGAGCACAGAGCGGTGAATTGCTTTCATTATTCTTGTATGTACTAACAGATTCTTAGAGGTGCTTGTGTGCATTGTGAATCCCCTGGTCTTGTAATTATTAGTTAATGTACATCGTGTGTTAAAAGGTAATAGAGAAATGGCTACTCAGAAAGTAGTCGTCGTGATGACAGCTTGAGCATTAACAATTTTGAATTTTCCTAATCAGTGAAAGTCCCATAAAAATTAAAGTACTAGATAATTTGACTGTTTCATATGTATTTGGCATTGTACGGGGTTGGGCTTATTTGCTCATATAAAATAATTTATATCTTTTGTATTTGATAAATTCCCCTTGTTGGATAACCTTTGCCTTAGATGCCACAAGGGATTATCTTTTCTGTCAAATTTGTCCTGACTAGCATGCAGTATTGTCTGTTGGGATATGCTACACCTAGTGAGTTATGTGTTTTAAACATTTATCTTATTCATTTTAAATACTTTATCATGTCTTTTGGGAGTTTCAACCTAGGACATGGTGTAAGAGCTTAAACTACCTCTCAGACCAAAAGTACTGCAACTAGAGAAAATTGACCAAATACATTTGCAACAAAGTCATACAGATTTAACACACAGTGAATTTATATAGAGACAGCGAACACATCTGAATATATTAAATCCAATATCAAACTGAAGGGATCTGCATAATGAATAATCTCAGGAATAATAAGTTCAAATTCGAATTATATGAGATTCCAATATATATTTATTCGATTCAGTTTTCAGAAGTGCTGTGATAGAATATGATGACCATACATGATATTGGCTAATAAATCCGCCGGCTGCTAATCTGTAGGTGACTCAATGCAAGCCACGATTTCTTTGAAGCTCCACACAGATCGCTATCCTTCTGAACAATACGATTGGGCTCCTCTACGCATTGGTCATATGAAGCATGCGAACAGATGAAATTGCGTGAGCTCCCGTATGTGCGTTGTGGTGTGGCTTTGATGATGGAAGTTGACTCCAGTGGCACCGAACAGAGCCAACGGCTTTGCCTGGACGGCGGCCAATCGATCCTTCTCCCGGGCGTCCTGCAATGAGTTCGGCGTGTGAGGTGGTCGGTAAAGAGAGTGACGAAGAAATTGAACAAAATTCACTAGTTTCCCACGGCCTGAACTACGTCTTGCCTTGGGATCCTGGATATGAGCCCAGACAAAGAGTGACTCCAAACTTGTGATAATTTCCACGAAGAAAACAATCCGAATAAATACATGATGGATACGCCGATTTGGAAGATGTCGGCCAGAGCAAGAAAGAAAAGAAAATATAAATTTAAATTCTACTAAGGTGCAACCCAAGTGAGTTGGCCCAATTTATTCAACTAGTGTTGAGAAGCACTATTTTTCTAGAATTCTCCTGCCAATCTCAATTTGAAATTACAGGAACATTATAGTCCTTGCCCTTAGATGGTTGCTTGTCCCCAAGCAACCTCAGATTAGGATGTTGGAAAATCTCTACCCCTTCCCAAGTTGTGTCTTCAGCAGGTAGGTTCTTCCATTTAACTAAATATTCTGGAATAACCTTGTTCCTTAGTCACTTTTCTCTTACATCTAGCACCATTTCAGGCTTGAGAATCAGTTTTCCTTCGTCATCAAGAGGCGGCAGCTCTAGTGATGGTGTAATCTGTTGTCCTAAGGCCTTCTTCAAGCATGAAACATGGAAAATATTGTGAATTCTGCTTCCAGGTGGCAATTCAAGTTCATATGCAACCTCCCCGATTTTCCGTGTGATCTTGAATGGCCCATAGAACCTTGGCCTTAACTTTTCTGCTCCATTTCCCTTGAGGGATGATTGACGGTATGGTTGCAACCTTAAGTACACCATGTCGTTGACTTCGAAAATCCTCTCAGTCCTTCGTTGGTCAGCATATAGCTTTTGCTGATTTTGGGCCTGTTGAAGATTCTTTTTCAAGGAATTCATGATGTCCACGTTCTGTTGAATCATATCCTTGGCACTTAGAACTCTACTGTCTGCAAGGATCAAATCCATGAATGAAGTGGTCTCATACCCATAGAGTGCCTTGAATGGTGACATCCCAATAGACATATGGTATGCGGTGTTATAGCAGAATTCTCTGAGATGTAACCATTTCACCCAAGTTGATTGTTGCCCTGACACGTAATTCCTCAAGTATCCCTCAATCCATTTGTTCACTATTTCTGTTTGCCCATCTATTTGAGGATGGTAGCTTGTGCTAGGGGTTAACTCTGTATGGACTAAACGGAAGAGTTCTTGCCAAAACAAATTGATGAACCTGCTGTCCCTGTCGCTCACAATATTTCTTGGCAACCTGTGAAGTCTAAATACTTCCTTGAAAAACAGATCTACAACTTGCCGTGCCTTAAATTCTGAAGTAATGGAGAAAAAATGAGTGTACTTAGTGAGTCTATCCACCACAACATAAATGCAATCCTTACCTTGCACCCTTGGCAGCCCCGTGATGAAGTCCATCAAAATACTTTCCCACTTTTGATTGGGAATGGGTAAGGGCTGCAACAACCCAGCTGGTAACACATGCTCTGTTTTATTTTGTTGACATACCAAGCATTCTCTAACGTGCTGCAAAACATTGTTTTTCAATCCCTTCCATGCAAAACGTTCCTTGACTTGTTTGTATGTCTTGTAGAATCCTAGGTGACCAGCAAGAGGGGTGTTGTGGCAAGCTTTAATGATTTTGTTTTTGATCCTCGAGCGAGGCACAAGGTAGACTCGACCCTTGTAGAGGATAAGCTCCTCAACCACCCTGTACTTGTCATCAACTACCTTTCCTTCCAAAATATCATTAGCAAATGAATCCTTAGCATACTCAACAATGATATGAATTTTCCAATCAGCCGATATATCAGTCATAGCACAAAGATAAGTTTTCCTAGATAGAGCATCGACGACCACATTGTTCTTGCCTTTAACATATTCAATATCAAAATCATAAGCTTGAAGTTTTCTTACCCATTTTTGCTGTCAATCATTCAAGTCTCTGATTTAGGAAGTGCTTCAGGCTATTATGATCTGTCTTTACCACAAACTTTCTGCAGATCAAGTACTGTCGGAATTTACCAAGAGCATGCATGATAGCCAACATCTCCTTGTCATAAATTGAGAAAGCCCCTCTGATTTAGTAAGCTTTCTACTCTCATATGCTATGGGATGTCGGTTCTGCATTAATACGGCTCCAATGCCTTCGCCTAAAGCATCGCACTCAAGTACAAAAGGAGATGAAAAATCAGGAATGGCCAAAACTGGGCACGAGCTCATTACCTCCTTGAGTTTATCGAATGCCTGTTGGGCTGCGGGTCCCCACGAGAAGGCTCCTTTCTTTGTCAAATTAGTCAAGGGTGCTGCAAGCTAAGAAAATCCCTTCACGAATCTTCTGTAGTAACTGCATAGGCCTACAAATCCCCTTAATTATGTCAAATTCTTGGGTGTAGCCCATTCTTGTATGGCCTTGATCTTCTCCTCATCCACACTAACCCCTTGAGTGCTAATCTTGTGGCCTAAATACACAATCTCGGTCATCCCAAACTCACATTTTGACATCTTAGCATAGAATGAATTCCTTTCAAGGATGTCAAGCACCTCCTCTATATGTTTTAAATGTTCTTCCCATGTCTTACTGTAAATCAAGATGTCATCAAAGAAAACCAACACAAATTTTCTTAATTGAAGAATGAATACCTGATTCATGCAAGATTGGAATGTGGTAGGGGCATTGGTTAGTCCAAACGACATCACCAAGAATTCATAATGTTCGTGATGGCACCTGAAAGTTGTCTTATGCACGTCCTCATCCTTGACTTTGATCTGGTGGTAGCCTGAATGTAGATCAATCTTGGAAAAGTATACTGCTTCGTGTAGCTTGTCTATCAATTCATCGATCTTGGGAATAGGATAATGATTCTTGATTGTCTTTTTGTTAAGAGCTCTATAATCAATGCACATCCTGAGTGTTCCATCCTTCTACCGATGAAGCGAAGGGGCTTGAACTTGGGTAAATAAACCCCATATCCAGTAACTCTTTTATAGCCTTCTCAATCTCTTCTTTGTATATTCGCGGATGACGATAAGGAGTGGTGATTACAGGTTTAGCTCCTTCTTCAAGCTCCATCACATGCTGAAACCCCCTATCAGGTGGCAATCCGGGCGGAATCTCATGAAACACCTTGCACTTCTTGTTCAAGATCTCTTGAATGTCCACGGGGAAAGTTCTTTCTTCCTTTGATGGGCTAGTATCCATGATCAAGCACTCTGCTGTCCATGCCACTTGATCCCTTTGAAAGGATCGTTCCATCCTTTTGGCTGAGACCACCATAGGACCATTCCTAGAAAGTCCCTTGAGGACAACCTCTTTGCCCTCATGCTTAAACTTTAGCTCCATGGTTTGGTAGTTGGTTGTATATTCTCCCAAGGAATGTAACCACTGGACTCCCAATACCATATCCGTGTCGCCAATATCAACCACATAGAAGTCATCTTTCATCTTGTGTCCTCCTAATGTCAACTCCATTTGCTAGATTCATTTGGTACAAGGGAGGATGTTCCCTCTAGCTGCCATCACATCAAATCCTTCGGAGTTCTCCGCTTCCAAACGCAACTTAGCCACTGTCCTTCTGTCTATGAAATTATGAGTGGCTCCACTGTCGATCAATACCGTCACCTTCTGCCCTTGAAGAACTCCTCCCACCCAGAGAGAGTGGTACCTGGGTGCCCCTGAGAGTGACGCAAGAGTGCCTCCTGAAGAGCCTCCTTCAATAGTGAGCTCTTGAAGTTCCTTACTATTGTCTTCCTCATTGACTTCTTCTTCAGCTTCTGCTTCATTATCAGAGACTACTTCAATATAGTAGACTTGTCCCCTACCCTGGCACCGGTGCTGATTGTTCCATTTTTCATTGCAATAGTAGCACAACCCCTTTTTGCGCAGTCGCAGTTTGTTCCTTGACATGCCATGTGGTCCTATAGGAGGAGCTTTTGGGGGTGGATTAGCTTTAATGAAGGGCTTCTTAGTTTGCCCGATTGGTGTACCTTTGCTGATGGTCTTCCCTTTCTTAGTAGAGTCTTCTAGACTTAACGCTTTTTGGATGGCCTCTTCTAACGTTGCTGGTTCCAAAGCTCTCACCAACCCACGGAATGACTCTGACATGCCCTCAATGAAAAAGAACATGAGCCGCTTGTTCGACACATCTGACACCATAACTACGAGTCTTTGAAATTCTGAAACATAATCTTCCATTGTACTTGTTTGCTTGAGTCTTGTTAACTCTTGGAAATATGCCTCCGGATTCTTTCTATCGAATCTTTCTGTCAATTTCTATGTGAACTCAGCATAAGTAGAAACCTGTCCAAATCCTTGAGTGACAATGCCATGGTGCCACCATTCATGTGCTAGACCTTCTAGATGTAGGATAGCAAACTTGATGGCTTCCTCTTCAGTCATGGGGCTGGGGGAATAATAAGTGTCTGGCTTCTGTATCCAAGATTGAGCAGTCATATTTTCCGTGCCATCGAAGGTTGGAAGTGTAAGCTTACTCACCCTATGCTGTAGATCCCTGTTGGGTTTGCAAGTGACCTGGTTTCCCTTAGCCCCATACTTGCTGTTGTGAAATTGGATGAATGGGAGTTGCTGCCGTATCTCAGGATCGATCTGCATATATGCTTCCATGCTGGCGTTAATGTCTTCTTCCACCAGATTTTGTTCATTGCTGCCATAATTTGATCCATGCTTTGGTAGAAATGTGGGCTGTGTGGGTTGCCAACCCTTATTGCTTTGATTCTCAGATCCTAGATTATTGGACTGGTTGCCTTTTGGCCCATTGTTTGAGACTGATCTGCCATGGTTACTTCTATAATTCATGGATTGCATCATCGTTAATATCATCTGATTTGTTTGTTCTTGCTGCTTAGCCATTTGCTCCTGCATACTAGCCATCCTCTTCAAGAAGGCTTCAAACTGGTCGTCCTTATCCCCCATCTTCTTACCTCTGTCTCTTATTCCAGAGGATTTACTTGCCGCTTTCTTCTTCTCTCTTTCAATAGCACGCTGATCTCTTAGACTCATGCAAAAATCCTCAGGTTGGCAGGGTCGGAGGCTCTGATACCGCTGTAAGAGCTTAAACTACCTCTTAGACCAAAAGTACTGCAACTACAGAAAATTGACCAAATACATTTGCAACGAAGTCATACAGATTTAACAAACAATGAATTTATATAGAAACAACGAACACATCTGAATATATTAAATCCAATATCAAACTGAAGGGATCCGCATAATGAATAATCTTAGGAATAATAAGTTCAAATTCAAATTATATGAGATTCCAATATATATTTATTCGATTCAGTTTTCAGAAGCGCCGTGATAGAATATGATGACCATACACAATATTGGCTAAGAAATCCGCCGGCTACTAATCTGTAGGTGACTCAATGCAAGCCACAATTTCCCTGAAGCTCCACACAGATCGCTATCCTTTTGAACAATACGATTGGGCTCCTCTACGCGTTGGTCATATGAAGCATGCGAACAGATGAAATTGCGCGAGCTCCCGTATGTGTGTTGTGGTGTGGCTTTGATGATGGAAGTCGGCTCTAGCGGTGCCGGCCAGAGCCAACGGCTCTGCCTGGACGACGACCGATCGATCCTTCTCCCGGGTGTCCTGCAATGAGTTCGGCATGTGAGGTGGTTGGTAAAGAGAGTGATAGAGAAAATGAACAAAATTCACAAGTTTCCCACGGCCTGAACTACGTCCTGACCTGGGATCTTGGATAGGAGCGACTACGTCCTCATAGCCAGATAGAGAGTGACTCCAAACTTGTGATGATTTCCATGAAGAAAACAATTGTAATAAATACATGATGGATATGCTGATTTGGAAGATGTCGGCCAGAGCAAGAAAGAAAAGAAAATATAAATTTAAATTCTACTAAGGCGTGACCCAAGTGAGTTGGCCCAATTTATTCAACTAGTGTTGAGAAACACTATTTTTCCAGAATTCTCCTGCCAATCTCAATTTGAAATTACGGGAACATTACACATGGTTATGAAAAATCAGATGTTTTTACATCTCAAGCTCAGTGAAGTAATATTTGCTTCGTTCGAGACTTCAACTTTTCTTTTCTCTACAACATATAAAATTGAAAGGAAATTGCAATAATATTCTTAAATTATGAAATTGCAAAAATGTTCTTAAATTATGAATTTGTAAAAAAATTTCCTAAATTTTGAAGTTGTAAAAGTTTTTCTTATACTATGAAATTGTAGGAAATAGTTCTTAAATTTTGAGGTTAAACAATATGCTTATCTTAGATTTGCAAATATGTTCTTAAATTACGAGGTTGCAAAAATACTGTGTTTCATGGGGACGCGTCCCTGGTCCTCAAACCTGTCCCCATCACCAATGGCATTTCAGGTATGTCGGGCTACCCCCCTGGCTGTCCCCAAAAATCTTCTAATCTTCAAAACGTTTCTGAAATGTGTTGTAGAAATAGGAAACACTGCAGGCACATTTGGCCATCCCCAAGATGGCTGGGGATGTCTGAGATGTGCCTGAACCATCCTGGGGACAGCCAGATGTCCCTGATGGCAAGGTAAGCTTTTATAATGTTATAAAAAAAATCATTCATGACATTAAAAATAAACTGTTAAATATATTTATTATATCATGACAGCATTATAACGGCAGTATAATATGACAGCATTATCACAGCAGCAATAAATATATCATGACATCAGCATAACATCAATAATTTGAATTTCTGATTTCATTGTTCAAACTTTAAACTCTACATCTCAAACTTAATTTTTTTTGATATGGTATTAGAGTCAGTTATGATTGTCAGATGCAAAGGAGATTAGAGGTGCGTCAGCCATGGTCTGGTACAGTGTGGCATTACATGAGTAGTGCAGGCAAAGAATATTTTTTGGAATGTGGTTGGCATGCAGGCTTCTGCAGACATCATCCAACATCTTTTTAACAGTGTCATGATATATGCTGCTGTTATACTGCTGTTCATTAACTTGTAGAAATTTGAGTCTCTCTCTCTCTCTTTCTCTATATATTTAAAAAAAATTCATACATATAATATATATTTAAAAAAAAAATCATATATATATATATATAAATAAATTTAAAAAAACTTAATACACACATACACATACAGACATATATATATATATATATATATGTATGTTCCACTGCTGTCCCCAAAAAGTGGCCCTTGGACTGCTGTCCCCAAAACACATTCCCTGCCATCCTGCTGTCTCCTTCTCGAAGACACCATGGAACATGCAAAAATATCCTTAAATTATGAGGTTGCAAAACGTTCTTAAATCACAATTTTGCAAAAATCTTCTTAAACAATTATTTAAATTTTTTTTTTTTAAATCAATGATTTTGTAAAACTATTTGTAAGAAATGAAATTGCAATTTTTGTTGTCGAGAAAACTGGATTTTCTTTGAAAAGTCTACTGTTGTTAGTTAGGATTCAGGGTAATGTTTTGATGCTCATTGTGAGCAGGTGAACTGAAATCAGTAGGGGAAATAGAGTGGGTCTAGAACTGCGAATAGTTTTTCCTTATGGTTGTATATGTGTTAGAAGGATATTGCTGCAATGGATATTTGTAATTGGTGAAGGCCAGGGAACTTTTACCCTGGTCAGTCAAGACATGCTCAATTATAATTTCAAGTTTTCTCATCTAGCAATAAAAGAAGAATTTGAGAATTGATTATTGAAAAAGATTTGCCAGAATTTCTAAAATGTCTGATTCTGTAAATTTTTCCTTAGTTCTTTGCTGGCTTCTGGTAAGAAAATTCATAAATCAAGGGACAAGAAGAAGAGGAAGAAGATGAATAAAGATAATTCCGGTGCCTACACAGCTGATCGTGCACTTGTCAGTTATATATTAGCTGGTCAGCAACTTGAAGCAGGCAAGATGGTAATGAATTGTGGCTCTGAAGCCTTAGATGATAGTAATAGTAACAGTCAGCAAGTATCGCAACTGCACTCTCAGTATGCACTTGATCCACACAATCAAGTAGGAAATTGCATACCATTAGCTGATATGCGTTTGGGAACTTTTATACATAGTATTGAATTGTTTCCGGGTCAAGGTGCACAGCTGACTCGAGCTGCAGGAACCCATGCTAAAATAGTGAAGAAGAATGAAACTCACTGCCTTGTGCGGTTGCCTTCAAATGCTGAAAAGGTGTTAGATTCTCGATGCCGAGCCACTATTGGTATGGTTTCCAATCCCAACCATGGAGCACGGAAGCTTAATAAAGCAGGACAGAGCCGGTGGCTGGGCAGACGCCCTGTTGTTCGAGGTGTTGCTATGAATCCAATTGATCACCCCCATGGAGGAGGTGAAGGACGCACAAAAGGAGGCCGACCTTCAGTTTCACCTTGGGGAAAGCCCACTAAAGCTGGATATAAAACAAGAAGCCCCAAAAAAGCTCCATCTTTTACAAAATCGTTTTGATGATTGGCAGAAATGGGTTGCACCTTTTGGCATATCCAATTTGATATCTTTCATTTACACATTCAAAGCATGTTTAAATAAAATTAAGTGATTGCTTGTCCACCCTTCTTGGTCACCATGAACAATTTTGTGGTTTCTGGTTCATTGTTTTCATGGTTGAATGTTGGTTCAAAAAACATAAAGAGGGGATTGGCCTGATGATATCATCAGTTTGTTTGAGTACTTCTCTTGTAGAATTGGGAACAAATTATACTTCTAGTTTAATTTCTTATCTAAATCAAATCTCAGTTGCATTTTTGTCTGTTGTATTCACTTGAATCTAATAGCATACTGGTTAATATTTTCTTGATTGTCAGTTAATTTCCTGACTTGCTTTCATAAAAAAGTAAAAAAAAAAAAATTACCTTTTTTGTTCATAATTTATATAATTTTTCAAGCATTAAGCTCATGTCGGTCAAATTTAAGTAGGGGCGAACTTAGATGGTGACTGCCCCAGAACAAATTGTGCACTATTGACATAAGAGAAAAATATACTCACTAAATCCATATGATACTACTTTACTTCTTTTGTGTATTATCTTCTTTGCCCATTTTCCTTTGTTTCTTATCTTTCATTATCTTTTATTATTCAAAAAATTGAATGTTGTAGAGTCCCATTTCTTCATCTGGTCAAGCTATTTACCTAACACTAAAGTCTAATATCCTTGTCATCCATCTTGTAGGATCTGTGTGTGATTTGGAAGCTTCAAATTCCCCATTTACAGATTGAGAATCTGATGTGAAATGTTGTGTTAACCTTCTAGTATTGTTACTCTTGCTTAATTCTCAAGTCATCCTTTATTTCCTAGCATTTTCCTCTTGATTATATGGTTAATTAGGATTTAGATGTGACTTGTTCTCGAGTCTAATCAAGTAGCATCTGGAGTTGCCATTCTTTGCTGGGGTTGGAGGTCCTGAATATCCTTTTAGCTTCAATTGAGTCCTAATAAATCTCTCAAGAGAGGTATCATTCCAGTACCCAGCTTATCTTATTTAGCTTGCAAAATGGTAAATACTCAGGATTATCTCCCATCTGATCCCAATTATCCTCTTAGAGAGCAGGAACTTGCTCATTAGCTGGGTTTTATAAATAAGAGGGTTATTCTTACTGAAGCTGCTAATGGCTGTCAGTCTGCCTAGGAACCTCTCCAGCATCTCATGATAACCAATCATTTGTTTTGAGCAGGGTCTTTCTTATGTTGCTACCATTTAGTGTCATCTTGACCACTTATTGGCTAGTGACAGATGTAGTTTGGAGAAATTTTGAACCTCATGTATCTCAGTTTCCTGAGTGGTGTGCCTATTTAATAATAATCTCTTTCTATTGAACACCAGGTTGCTAATTCGTTGGTAACTTTACCTTACTACAACCCTCCAATGCCTATTCGATAGTCTGTACCAGTTTATTCTCATCTTTCTCTCAACAAATATATTGACGTATTTAACAATTTCTTTCAGTTTTATCTAACCTCATTCAAGCACAAACTGTTAACCCTTCTGCCCAATCTCTATGCATTCTTATTTCTTTTATTTGGAATACTGTTTGATCATATTTCATCAATGGGAGGTCATTTTTCTCAAGATATCAATCAACTATTTTGCTGGCTATTCCTGAATTGTCTATTGCACAGCAATTGGCTTATCGTTCAAAAACAAGTTTTTGGCTATCATGAACAAGTATTAACTTTCTAACAATCAATTTAATGAAAGTTGCCACATGTTCAAAATAATTGATTTCTGAGCAACAATTGTACCACAGTATTCTCTGCCTCCTTATTAACATCTCCATGCTTGCCAACTTCCACTATGGTGTAAATACCCTTGTCACCAATTTGCAGCCAAGATTAGAACTAAGGCCTTGGGAAAAGTATAGGACAAGTCATGCTATTATCAGTAAAGAAGGACTTATTGTACATGGTATGCAATTTTTAGTAAACCCTTCTAAGATCCAAAATTCATAGACCACTGAAAACAACCTCTAAGTGCGATTAAGGCTGGCTATGTTTTTCTGAGTAGAGTAAGACCATAGTAGCCAATGAAATACTTTCTCTTTCAAGGTCATGCTGCTCCTGCACGTTATTTCAATTAATAACATTGTCAATACTCAAATAATAAACCGAGGATTGATCAATAACACTAGTCACTATATCCTTATAATAAACATGAGCTGTATCTTACAGAAACAACAGAGTACAAGGTCAAAACATCATGCTCTGCCTTAGGAGGGCAGCTTCCAGCAGAGTAGATTCCTGTCCTAAAGGTCATACATAAAATATGATTTTTTTTTGAAAACTTAGATACTTTTTCTAAATTTATAATTAGGTGCTTCAATGTTCTATTGAGTATAGATGCCAAGACAAACAAGGGGTACCGATATAGGGTGACAGGGTCTGCTCTAGAAACAGTGTTTTTGTTTTCATAACATCATCAATTCCTGACTACTTCCAAATTACAGGTCTAAGGAGATAAAATTTTGGTATTGCTTTCATGACATGCTATTGAAAAGGGATTATTCTTCCTCTTACCCATGGTGGTTGTCTTCAATGGCAAGCTGTCGGTCCTATGAAAAGGAAACGAGATTTTTAGTTCACAACCATTTCTTCTCTGAGTTTTGGAGACAGCAAAAATAAAAAGGTTTTGTGGGTGGGTGGCTGGACAGAAAGTTAAATAATATATAAAATTAATATTTGTATTTTTTAAATATTAATAAATTAAAGTACTTAAAAATAACTTAATAAACTAAAAGAAACTGAATTTTATAAAATGTGAACATTTAAATATATCTACTAAAAATATAAACATGAACATTGGATTGAATTGTTGGTGTTAGTTTGAGCAGTGTGATATATTCCTCTGGAAAGCATAGGATAAGGATCTCTTCTTGTGGGTGGCTGCCCTTGCTTTAGCAGTTTACTGTTGACTTAATCTCCATCTAGAACAAGGCTCTTAGTAGCATTTGAATAGACCTTTGACGACCATGAATAGGATGAGATCACGAGTCTGCTTTCCATTCAAAGGGTCACTGAGTTTCCTTAATGGCCGTTATTTATTCCTTGCCACTAATCAGTGATGCCCTCCTGTCTACGATCTTGCTTTTGTAAAGCAAAATAGATGTGCAGGAGTTGATGTTTATCATTTTGTTTGTGAGCACATATTGGTTAAACTAGATTTTCCCTGAGGAAGGAAAAACATTTATGTTGTTTAAAAATAATCTTGGCAAAGAATCACAGAATTTGCTTGCTTCGTGGAATGAATCTTCCCAGTTCCTTTGTGAATGGACTGAAATCACATGAGAAACTCTAGCAGGTGAGTGTTAGTAATTTCTTGAAGGCTACCTAGATTCCTCACTGTTCTCTTTATTCCTGAGAGGACTTGATCTCAGTCATAACAAGCTCACATGAATCCTTTTGCATTTTTTAGTTGGAATTTGCTTTCTTTCTCTCTTTTTTACTGTCTGTCCAGGATGGGTGTCTAGGTCCTGGAGATGTGTACTTGGGGAACACTTTTAACAACAGCATTGATACTTTATATCAAAACAAAACCAAAGAAATGATTTTAATAAAAAGTAGTTATTACAACTGGAAAGCAATATATTCGATATCTATATCAGAAAGTTGGTACAATTTCAGCTTTAAGTAATGATCAATGCCAAGTGCCTGTTAGCATAGTAGTTTCAAATTTTATATGTGCTCATTATTTTGATGAACGGTAAGAATATTTACTTAGTGCATCAGTAAGTCTAGGTAGAAATGTATAAACTATTTTGGGATTAATATATTCTCTATCCAAAGGATATGTTAGTTGAGGTGGTAACTACTGTAAAGGCCACCTCAATTTTAGAATGGTCAATATTCTTCATCTACATCAGTAATGCCCTATTTTTTTTTCATAGTTGGAACTTTCCATGATACAATCTTGCTGTGCTCTGACTCTGATTTTTCACATCTATCTTTTGAGCTCTGAAATCAAAATCTGTTCATAGTCTTAATTTGTTTGTTTTTTTGAATTTTGAAATATGTGATTTTGCTCTTATTCTTGAATTTGCAGTTATAATATCTGTATTCCTTATCTTATTTCAATTATTATTATCATTTCTTTTTGTTTTCATGTTGTTGCATGACAAAATTGGTTGCCTCTGCACTACATTCTCCTACACATATCCTTAATTCCCTTATTCAGTTCCTTGATGTGCTTAACATGACAACTTCGGGAAAATAACTCAACAGTAACAAAATTTAACATGTAAGCTAATACCGTTTGTTATATTCTCCCCATTTTAGAGAATGACCTTTCCTAGATTTTGATGGCAGCTTTCATAAAATGTGATCATGGTTTTTTCTGAAATATTTATTATATTTTTAAATTTAACTATTTCGAAGTCAGTAAAGTAGGGTTTTGCTCTCTAGTTGGTTCATATGGTCATGAATATGTCATGGTGATTGTTATTTAGTCTTTGATGGTGTTAGTTTGTATTGGTTAGACTTTCAGAAGATCTATGTGGTCTTGAAGTTTTACTATGATCTAAACTAGTAAAATTCTTTTTCTTATTTTAGGTACTTTCTCTCATATATATGTAGTATAAAAATATCATCAGAATAAAAAGGACACAGGTTGTGTTTCCTGCAGTGGCCAAAACTGGTGTTGAGATTAGGCCAAAATAATAACCTAGAAAGGTCCAAGCATTGGTAAGTACTTAGGCATAGGGTTCGCCGAATTTTGGCCATGTAGTTTGAATTTTGGTGGACTTCAAAACGTTACAAAAAATTTGTTGAAATTCATCGAATATTTGTACATATAAACAGCACTGTCTTTTTAATTAAAAATGTTTAAAAAAACATTTTTTAGGGTTTTTTCTGTGCTAACAACAACAAAGAAACTTGTCTCAAATGGATGAAGGAGTACCCGCAAATAGAAAGAGGAAGGAGTACCTGCGAACAGAAAGAGGAAGGAGTTTGAATGATCAGTCAAATAGGGCATTTGTGAGTGTTGTTCAACCCCCTCCCTCTCTTTCTCGCCAGTAGTTTTCAATGGATAATCTTTGTGAAGCTGTTTATCTCAGATTTATTATTTTTAATATGTTCTTAATATTATTTATTTTATTATGTTTTTATATATTTTAATACTATTTATTTATATTATGTTTCTATATATATCTAATATTATTTTTATTAGAAAATATATTATATTTAAATACTATTATATGTTTCTGTATTTCAGTTTTTTGTAGAAAATATATTATATTTAAATATTTTTTATATATGTAATATTTAATATTTTGTAATATTATTTCTTTATATTATGTTATATATATTTAATATTATTTTATATATAATATATATTTTTTGATCGGTAACATTGAGAATGGAGCTCTCTTCAGGTGATTTGGAGAAGGCGGGAAACCTTGGGTTTGGTTTTTAGGGGAACGTTAATGGCGGTTGGTGTGCTGATGGTGCGGTGGTGTCAAGTGGCTGTCTTGCTGATGGTTTATCTGGTGGGTCCTCATTTTTGGAAATCAAGACTTTGGCTTGGGTCCCTTTGAATGCTGTGGACATTGGTACTTGTTTTGCGAAAGTGGGGGCCCCAAAAGCCTTTGATTTTGGAGGTTTGTCTACTAGTTCCGTGCTTCAGATTCTTTTTGTTGATAAGGACGGAGGTGGTTAGAAGTTTGCTGATGATTTTGCTGTTGGCCCTAAATGGTCTAATCTTTTTGGTGCTAAGCTGAAAGGGAAAAGTACTTCACCCCTTGTGGACTTTCATGCTAACCCTTTTGCTGGTGAGTATTTTATTTCGGTTTCTGATAGCATTATTGAGAAAAGTGTCTTGTCAATGGATTTGTCGCTGATTGGTAAGTTTTTGGGCCCGCACCCAAACGTTGAGCTGGTTCGCAATCTCCCTGTCAAGTGCTGGCGTCTTAAGGGCTAGGTGGATGTTGCTGCCATGGCTAAGGGATTTTTCTTTTTCTCATTTACCCTCGAGGATGATTTGTTGGGTGCTTACTGGGGGGCCATGGATGATTGGAAAACCTACACTAGTGTTGAAAAAGTGGGATCTTGGTTTTAATCCCAATGCCTGCTCTTTCACTTTTGCCCCAGTTTGGGTTCGTTTGTTTGGTCTCTCATTAGAATTCTAGGATGAAGAAGTGTTTAAAGGGATTGCCAATACCTTTGGTTGCTTGCTGTCCATTGACCAAATGACTTCTTCCAGAAAAAGGCTTGTGTATGCTAAGTTCTGTGTGAATGTGGATCATTTTGCTGATTTGCCTTCTACGGCGAAGATTGAATCTAAACTTGGTGAGTGGAATCAAGTGGTTGAATTTGGGTCTATTCCTTTTGCTTGTTTTCACTATAAGAAAGCGGGCTATTGGGCTAAAAAATGTCCAAACAATCCTCAAAAACCCCTCTCAAGAAGTGGAGGGAGAAGGGAAGGATTTCGGATCTCAAGGTGGCTGGTATTGGGGAAGAGGATCGGATTAATATTGAGTTGCAGCCTTCTCAGGCTGTTCTGGCTTCGTTGATTGTTGATAAGCTAGCAACCTTGATAGTTTTAGCTCCGAAGGAGGGTCAGTTGGAAGATACTGGCCTGAAGCCCATTGAGGAGCTTATGAAGACTGATAATGTTGAGCCTCTGAAGAAGGATTTAGCTAGTGACTCTCTCTCTAGTGATAGTCAGTTTGAGGTGGGGCTTGAGGGCTCAAAGTTGGTTGATGCTAATGTCGTATGTGAGAAGGTCAAGGCAGGTGAGACTAACTCTGTGCAATAGGTTTGTGAAAAGGACATTGCTGTTGAGAATGGTTTTGTGCAACATGTTGTGGAGAAAGTTGTAACTTTTCTGGAGATAGTGAAAATGGTCTTGATGGGAGAAATATTTTATCTCAGAATGAGACTTGTGAACTTGTTGATCCACCTTACACTACGGAAAAGAATAGAAAGAGAAGAAAACTTGCTTCTCCTCTGGGTGTTTCTACTAGGAACAGGCAAAGACCGGATTGTGGATCTGAATCTAGAGGGAAGGGTAGGCCTTCGCTGCAGCAGGCTTGGGAGAAGGAAAGTAGATTGGAGATAGCTGAGGGCACTCAAAAGACCTTTTGCTTGAGATGTGCTTGAAAAGCACACCTCAAAAAACCTCATGAAGACCCTCTCTTGGAATATCAGAGGGTTGAATAACCCTCATAAACAAGATCTCCTCTCTAATTTGGTGAGAGATCATAGACCAGATATTGTGTTAATCCAGGAGACTAAGATGGTAACGGATAAATTGGATAAAATTAGGAATAGGCTCTTTAAAGATTGTGGGTTTCATGCTTGTGATGTTGATGGGGCTTCAAGCAGTGTTGCCACTTTCTGGAATCCAAAGGTTGTTAAAGGAGTTGCTCTTCATGGAGAATCCAATCATATTGCCACTTCTTTTCAAAATGTGAGGCATAATTTCTCATGGATCATTTCTAATATGTATGCACCTAACTTGAAGTGTGCTAGGAAACAATTTTGGGGAAGTGTGAACTCTTTTAAGTCACGCTTTCTAAATTTAAACTGGTTGGTTATGGGAGACTTTAATACACCCTTCAATGATTTGGAGAAGAAGGGTGGTTCCTAGGTTGCGGATGATAATAGATTTGATCTGATGAGTTTCATTAATGACCATGGTCTGATAGATGTGGATCTCCATGGTGCTTCTTATACTTGGTCAAATAGAAGAGTTGGTGAGGCACTCATCCAAGTGAAGCTTGATCGTGCTCTTCTTTCTCTGGATTGGCTCGTCTTATTCTTGTTCTCTTTTTGTGCTCACAAGGTTGGGATATGATCACTTCTCTATCTCTCTTTCGGTGGATTTGTTGGGGTGAAGAAAGTCTTTTCCTTTTAGATTTGAGCGTATGTGGGTGAATCATCCAGATCTTAGAGATAATATTTTCTCTTGGTGGAATATCCGTGTTGATGGGATTGCTATGTATAGGGTGGCAAAAAAACTTGCTTCAGTGAAGTTTAACATTCGCAAATGGAACAAGTCCTCCTTTGGGCAGATTTTTCAAGACACAACTTTGCTTAAAGAGGAGCATCAGGTTTTGCAACAATCTATCCAATCTTTTGGTTATGATCCTAATGTTGTTCAGCAAGAGAATGTGCTCCTTTCCTGATTACATAATATTGTTGTTCAGGAAGAAGAGTTTTGGAAGTAGAGGTCAAGGGCTATTTGGCTGAAGAGTGGGGACAAAAATACAATATTTTTTCATCTTTCTACCTTAAAGTATCGAGCCTCAAATCGTATCAACCATAGTCTTTCTAATGGTTAGATGTTGGAGAAAGATGACGATATTATGCAGGGTGCCACTTCCTTTTTTGCTGATTTGCTTTCTGATGATCATGCATTGGATCTTGTTTGTCAAGAGGCCTTTCTAAATTTCATTCCTCATGTTATTTCAGAGGAGCACAACAAGAAGTTAGTTTGCATCCCTTTGGAGGAGGAAGTTAAAAGGGCTGTTTTTTCTTTTGAAGGCAGTAAAGCCCCTGGTCCTGGTGGCTTTCCCATGTTTTTCTTCCAGCTCTTCTGGGATATTGTTTCGAAGGATTTGTTGGTTGCTACTAAGGAGTTTTTCGGGAGCAAAAACCTTTTGAGGGAATTAAACTCCACCTTTATTGTCCTTGTCTTGAAGAAATTGGGAGCTTCTGTTTTTAATGATTTCTGTTCGATCAGCTTTTGCAACTCTATTTACAAATTTTTCTCCAAAGTTTTGGCCTTGAGATTGCAGCGAGTTCTTCCTCAGATCATTTTGCTTTAGCAGAATGGTTTTGTTCCTGGTCAGCAAATTCTTGATCCCATTATTACTATTCATGAGAATATTCATTCTTTAACTATTAACAAGAAGGTGGGTTTTCTCCTAAAATTGGATCTTGTGAAGGCCTACGATTGGGTTAACTAGCAGTTTTTCATTAAATTTTTGAAGGCTTTTGGTTTTGTTGATAAGTTGTTGCAGCTTGTGGAGTAGCTAATCTCTACTCCAAAATATTCTATGTTAATCAATGGCTCCCCTTCTGCCTTTTTCAGTTGTTCGAGAGGGTTGAGGCAAGGTGATCCTATTTCACCTTTTCTCGTCATTATTATGGTGGAAACTCTTGGGAGATTCATCCAAAAATTTGTCAATGCAGGCTCTCTTAGGGGTTTATCCCCCTCTAGTATTTAGATCTGTTCCCATCAACAATTTGTTGATGATACTATCATCCTTGGAGAGGCTTCGGTGAAAGAGGCTAAATCTATTGATCTATTTTGTTAAAGTATGAAGCTGCTTCAAGGCAGAAAGTTAGTCTTCCCCAGAGTACTGTCTTCTTTTTGAATACTTCGGAATAGAGAAGGCGTAAAACTCCCAGGATTTTGCAATGCGAGATTGGGGAACTTCCTTCTTACCTTGGATTGCCTCTTTGCACTAATTTGGTGCCTGATTCCTTTTGGAAGGGGTTAATTGATAAATTTAACTCTAAGCTGGCTGGTTGGAAAGGAGCCCTGCTTAGTCAAGTTGGCAAAGTCCAATTGATTAAATCTACTCTCAAAAATCTTCCGATTTATGCAATGAGTTTATTCCAAATGCCTAGAAAGTTTCTAGATAAGATTGAGAGCATTCAATTTTTTTTTATGGATCGAGACTAAGGAGAAAAAAAGAATGCATCTAGTCTCCTAGGATGAGGTTTGCAGACGGAAAAAACATGGCCGGCTGGGAATTTAAAAAATTAAGGAATTCAATCTGGCTTTGCTTGCCAAGCAGCTTTGGAATCTTATCCTTGGGGGTAAAGAATGGTCGAGGATTCTTTCCAGTAAATAGCTTCGTGGGATTGACAGATATAGAGATCTCCTGGCGAATGGCTTTTCCCCCCCTTCGGGTTCAGCATTGTGGGATTTCATGTCAAAGGCTAGTTGTATTGTTTCTAAGGGGCTTTGTTGGTCCTTGAGTAATGGGCGAAATATCCTCTTTTAGGAAGATTGGTGGATTGGTGGCAGTCCTCTCAAAGATGAATCTTGGGCGGCCCCCTTTAGGGACCTTTGTACTCGAACATTTGGGAACTATGTGGCTGATTATATTTCAGAGGGCAAATGGAAGAGAATTCATGATTTGTACCAAGAGCTTGAGATCCTTTTCAGGTTTCTATCCTTGATTCATATTTTGGTGTCTTCTCCTGTGGATAAGGTGGTGTGGCAGTTTGCTTCCAATGGCAAATTTTCTGTCGCCTTTGCTTTTTATAAGCAGGTTGATACCTCTGTTCCCTTCCCTTTTTGGGCTAATTTGCGGTATCCTAAGTTAACCCCTAAAGTTAACATGTTTTTCTAGTTATTTTGTCAAGATAAAGTTCTCACTATTGATAATCTTTGGAAAAGGGGCTTTATGATGTCAAATAGGTGTTATCTTTGTGAGGAGGCCTCAAAGAATGCCTTCCATCTCTTTGTTGGCTGCAATTATGCTTTTGTTGTTTGGGCGTATGTGTTGTATCTTTGGAATCTTAGTTGGGTTTTCCCCTCCTCTTTGGGTGAATTATGATCTCACTGGTCTGCCCCTTATCTAATCCTTCGCTTTCCCTGCTATGGACCATTACTTTGCCTCGTGTGGCTTGGGGTTTATGGCGGGAAAGAAAAAATAGGATTTTTTGTAATGCCTCCCTTCCCCCTTGTAGGCTCAGCTTTAATGTTTTCTCTGCTATTAAGGAGAACTTGCTCTCTGAAGTGGCTCTTGTTAAGCATGTTTGTCCAAAAGTCTATGTTTCAGACTATGATTTGCTGGTGGCTAAGTGCTGGAGAACCTTCATTGTGATATTTCTTTGCCCTTGCAAAAGGTGAAGACTACTAGGGATAATGTTTTTGGCGGACCCCACCTCAGGATTGGATTAAAATTAACTTTGATGGAGTTGCAAAAGGGAATCCGGGACCTGTTGGTTGTGGGGGGGTGTTGCATGATTGAAATTGACTCGAAAAAAGGCTTTAAAAGGATTTGGTTGGAGGGGGATTCATTGAATATTATAAAGTGCTTAAATATGGTTCATCTTCCTTCTTGGACCATAGAAAACATTATTAAGGACTCCATCTCTATTCTAAACTCTATGGAGGAATATCATGTTTCTCATATTTTCCATGAAGCTAATGGACTTGCCGATTGTCCTGCCAACATTGGGGTCTTTTCTCAACCTAAAAGATGGGACTTAAACGACCCCTTGCCCATTGATATTTTGAACAATATTAAGCATGATCAATCTTTGCAAGGTGGTATGAGTGTTATGGCTTAGAGGAGCTAGTTTGTTGAATAATAATGCCCTATTTATAATGATAAGACATTTGCAGCTTGGCTCTTTCTCCAAAAATGATTGCGAGGCTTTGGGTAAGATTCCAATACTAATATTAATGATGGCAATTGGTCCTTTACTTGTCAACTTCTCATGGATTGTGGGTGTGTTTTTCGCACCTTTACCTTTGCTTTTGGAGCTTTCTTTTGATTATCAAGCTGTTTTGGGTTCTTAACTTCTTCTGCATTCTATTTGGAGAAGTTCGTTGCCAGCCATGGGTGGAGATAGGTGTAGAGTGGAATCTGTTTCTTGTGAATAGACGAAGGAAAATGAGAAGATATGGGATATCTTAGAACAAGGAGGTGTAACTCCTTATATTCAGAGGCTACATGGGTTTGACTCTCAAATTTCCTAGGTGTTTGTCAATGGTTGGAAGAATAGAGTCTTGAGAGTTTATGGTATGGACTATGGAGTTCAACATTACAGAGGAGCTTATAGCAAGTTTAATGGGCTTAACTACTGAAGGGAGGAAGTTTTACAAAGACAAAATTGCGTCGAATTTTGTTATGAAGATCTTCAAAAGGAATGAGAGGCAGAGATTGAAAAAATTGGCTTGTGGTTGATATGATAGAAAATTTATCAAACCTATTTGGGTGGACTTGGTTGTGGCGCTGATGAGGTACTTCACCCTCGATGGGAGATTCTCTACTATTTATGGTTTTCATTTTATGTTATTGAATCATTTTAGGCATAAGGAACTAGTCTCCTTCCCTTATTATTTGCTTCTTTCATTGGAAAATGGGATAAATGAGTATCGGAAGAACCCTAATAACACAATCCTTCATGAGGCTTTAATTATGTTGATAATGGAAAATGCAATATCATATTATGTCCCTGAAGCGCCCAAAAAGCTGACCAATGCCCGTGTTGAGGAGGTCCCTTCAAGTTATGGTACTGGAAGTGATTCTAGGGATAAGGATAGGGTTGAGGAAGGGTTTGAATCAATGGAAGTTTACTCAGACCCCTCAGAGGATTTCAACCATTTGCCCAGGAAACAAGCAAAGAAAGCCACCTGTCCTTCTTGGTCTGGGGGCTCCCAAACGAACATGGATGGTGATGAAGTCCCTTCAGTTGCTGATAAGGGTAAAGAAAAGAATGTTAAAGCCTTGGTGGAGGAGAAGGTTGCAGTTTCCTCAAAAAAGAGAGGGAGTCAAAATGTTCTTAAGGAGGGAAATGTGACCAAAAAGGGGGAGAGTTTTGAACCTCCTAGGGATTGTAAGAGGAAGAACCTTAAACTTGATATGGAGGGTGCCAAGGGTGCTAAAGTCAAGGGGATTGTAGCTAAGAAAATTATGAAAGTCAGTGGTGAGAATGAACAAGGGGTAAACATTGATGTTGGAAGGACAATTGGCAAAGAAAATGAGCAGGGGATTATTGAACCTGAGAAGGTGGTGGAGACTGGTGAGAACTGTGGTATTGATAGGTTTGGGAATTGTTGACGTGGTTTTTGCGACTACACCAACACAGAATAAAGTCACCAACGGCTACTCTATCCTCTCTTGAACAAAGTTTCCTGCATGCTAAGATTGCGAGATAGATCATACGTTTAACTCCAAGGTTCCTTTAGTGCGAATAGTCTCAGTTGGCTTGATGTGATATTGCTGGTATTTCAAGGGGACTTACACAATTGTTCGACAGTTGACAGCAGACAGCGGACTGAGGGCTTTCGTGTAATTAAAATGATTTGGCAAGTGAGCGCAAGTTTCCTAATTCTAACCGGAAATGAACTGAATTTAAAAGGGTGTAGGGCCTAAGAAGTTTATGTTCTACTCTAAGGCGTAGGACATGGCGATCAATTCTTACGGACTTCAACCAAGCTCCATTTTGCCTCACTTCAGACAGCTTCCGCGGAATTGGTTGAATCTTCAGAGGAGTGACTCAAGATGTTCAGATCACGATCTAGCATGAAGACACCATCACAACGACGCATGCCAACATATAAACCATAATCGAAGTTAAGTTTCACAAAGTTCCAGTTGACCACGCAAGGCGAACCCACCGTCATCGAGCCCGCTAGTGGTATGGACAAGCGAAGTATTGTTCAAATCAAGCACCACATTCCACAATTACTAAGTACTTGCATGAAAATGAAAACTACTCTACTTTACGCTACGTGAAGCAAAAGGGATGAAGAAACCTTGCTAACTGCTTATAACAAAGACAAATTCACCATTCAATGAAAGATCTTTTATTACAATAGTTTTTCGCAACAATCTCTTACAAAGTTTTCAAAGGAAAACTTTCCTTCTCCCTCAAACTATGCTATGCTAAGCTCTACTCTCTACTCTGATCTCTAAGCTCTACTGTCTACTCTGATCAAAATGTCTATCTAATGAATTACAAATTAGGGGGACTCCCCCTTTTATAGTTGGCCAAGTCCAACGGATGGCTCAGATTACAATCGGCTGGATGGCCCAGATTGTGCCACCTCAGCCCTAAACAAGATTCACCCTAAAAACCGCCACCAAGAGGAGTGGGGTAATAAATGAGCCATTAATGTCCGTCATCCTTCTAGAAGATTCCATTTTTGAAACGCGTTCACATTGTTCTTGATCTTCTTCTTGACGTTGTTCTTCAACTTCTCCTTTGTCACTTGAGTTATACTAAATCTCAACACTAAGCCATTTTTCGCAACTTTTCTTCCTTCGAGGTTGAAATGTCATCTTGGATCACTTAAGTCATCGCCGTTTGGTCTCGACGATTCTCCTACAAAATAAGCAAGGAGAAGAGTATTAGAATACTTCATAACATAAATTCACTCTACTTACCTGATTTTCACGCTCTAACTTCCAATTGTTCATCGCCTTCAGTAGCCAACTTTTGCCTTCTTCATGATTCTTCATGCCTTAGCCAAATTTCAATCCATCTTCCTCAAGGGCGTATCATCTTTGAGAAATTCATTTCATTAGCTGGGTCATTGACGATTTTGATTTTGTTCATCTCCGGCTGAAGAGTTTGAGCAAATTCACCTAGGCAGTTTCTTTCAAATTCATCGTCTGGAGGATTTCACCTTGAAAACACATTTTCCTCACTTTGCCGAAAACTCATCAATCCTGTGCCCATCACAAATATTCACCACGGAAGGCTTTGGCGAAGCGTGGAAGACTTTGAAATCAACTTCTCATTGAAGATCTTCAATACCCAGAAGAAAATTTCCCTCAGAATGCGTCGAACTCATGGGTGTACAACGAACGGGTTCATTTAAAAAAAATTAAAATTTTGAACCTTAGAAAAATATCTCCTTGTGCAATTTAACCCGTTTCTTCATCTCTGTGAACATTTCTTGTTGCTCTGACTTGAAAATATTTTTGAATTCATCCTGCAATGCCAGCATCTTCTGACTTCGTCACTGAAAAATTCATTCGTGTTTCAAGAAAATTTCATCACCTTCAAGGTCTAGGCGTATTTTCTTAACGAAGAAAGTACTTTGCCTTAAAGAAATTTTGAATCACTTAGCATTTTGAAAATTTTGCCTTGGGAAATTTTTATTCAATTTTACCCATTTTGCCTTGGTGAGAAAAATCATCAACTTCACTTAGAGGATTCTTCTATCAAATGCCCCGAGCACACTTGTATGTCATGAAGAAAATATTTTTCAATTTCAACGCCTGGCATATTATCCATCTCCCCTTGGGCGCATTTCTCACTTCAAGAGGACATTTTCATTTAAAAATTCCAACGCCTAGGATATTATTTTTATCACATGGCAATATTCTCCATTTAAATTTCCATCACCTTGCTTCCCCTTTACATCTTAGGCGCACTTCATGTACCATGGAGAACATTCTCAACGCCCAGCATCATTGCTCATCACTTCCAACGCCTTAGTAATTTCATTTCACACTACATGCACTTGGGCGCATTTTTGATGTCATGAGGGACATTTTAATTCCAACGCCACCCATATTTTATCATTGCCACCTTTCACCTTACTTTGGTGCATTTCACACATGGTGAAGGATTAACTTCAATGCTTGCCTTAAAATATTCTCTCATCCATCAACCTTGCATGGGCGCATTCAAAGGGTAGAGGTGGAAGTCAACATTTTGTCCTCTTCCTAGCTTGCATGGCGCATTCAGCTTATTGAGGAGGGAGGAATCTTTTTCAATGCCTTAGCTTTTTGTCCTCACATGCCATGATTTGGGCGCATTTTGCACCTCATGAAGGATGAAAATTGTTGACCTCTTTGACCTTCTTGAGAGGTGGGCGCATTTTAGCATGTGAGGTGGACGAAGCTCATACTTAGAAAATTTTTCAAATATCTTTCACCAACTTTCCCTTGGGCGCATTTTGGCATGAGAGGAGGACGAGTTTCTTTGACTTCCTTTGACTCATTTGCTGCATGGGCGCATTTTGGCATGGGAGGAGGATGAAAACTCATGCCTTAGAATTTTTTTGCTAACATCTTGCTTGCATGAGGGCGCATTTTGCCTAGGCAAGTGGATGAAAACTTGAACTTAGAATTTTGTTTTTAAACTTCTTTATCAACTTGGGCACATTTCAAGGCATGAGCAGGACGAGACCAACACTTAGAAAATTTCTCATTTCATGCCTGTGAAGAGGGCGCATTTTGGGGTAGCTACAGGACGAGACCAACACTTAGAAAATTTCTTGACGCCTCTACCACCTTGGGCGCATTTCCTGGGTGCTGCAGGATGAAGTCCAATACTTAGCCATTTTTCTTGACCTCTGCCAGCTTCTCCATGCCTGCTATTTATAGTAAGTCCTTCAATTCTTGCATCTCTGAAGCTTAGAATGATTTGAAATTTTGAACGCTGGATTCTCACGACTTCATCGATCTGTTGACACTGTTATCTTGGGTTGGCTTACTATTTTTAGCCCATTTCTGAAGGTGGTTTGCTATTTATAGTAACTGCCTGCTTCTGATATCTCCACAACTCCGTTTGCTTTGAAATTCGAAAGAGGTGCTCCTCAACACGTGACCTGCCTGCTGACATCTACGCATGCAACTGATTTGCTATTTTTAGCCTGTTTCAAAATGACTTACTATAAATAGTAAGTGCTCCGCTTTATCTTCAAATTTCATCGCCAGATAGCTTGAAGGATGCCGCGCGGTTTACGGTTCTCAAAAATTCTGACTTTTTACCTCTTTTAGGTCCCGGTTGAAAACCCTAATTTGCTCTGCATGCATATCAAATGATCTCCGTTTGTTCCCGTTTTTGCTGCATTGCGATCAGCTCGTGATTCTGAAGTGCTGGGAGGCGGCTGTCGGGACGCACCTGCTAAAAATAGTAAGTTCCCAAATGAGTGATCATCTCCGTTTGCATGTCACATCACTGCAAAGCTCTCGAAAAACCCATAAGGAATATGCAGACATGCAAAGAAAACCCTGACATGTAAACCCTAAAAATAGCCTCTGAAGGCTGAACTCTGAAAGTTGTCATCTCGTTTTGCATGTTACACTGTCGTGAAGGTCTCTGAAAACCCAGAAGGGATCTCTAGACATGCGTCGAAAAATCCTACATCTAGGCCCTGAAATCTGCTCCGGAAGCCGAACTGCTAAAAATAGTAAGTTGTCGATTTCAGATCAAATTTTGCACACGAGCAGTTTGAGGTGTTCTGGATGAAGTGTGACTGTTAAAACTCCGAAAGTGTCGAGAAAATGTTCCAAATTTCACACTTACTAAAAATAGCAAGTAGCCGGAATCCGATGAAATTTCAGTGGAAGCTTGCTGGAATCATACTGACAATAGTGTTAGTCTTTATTTTCAATTTATTCACCT
This sequence comes from Sequoia sempervirens, assembly GCA_007258455.2. Lineage (NCBI taxonomy): Eukaryota > Viridiplantae > Streptophyta > Pinopsida > Cupressales > Cupressaceae > Sequoia > Sequoia sempervirens. The sequence goes on along the minus strand of VDFB02270651.1, from coordinate 37,867,682 downwards.
TGCTTGACCTCAGATTGACCAGGAAAGTACAAACCCTAATTTTCAGACTTGGCCAAAATTCATGTTTAAATTCAATGGCGGAGACATCCCCGGAAAGGCAGACACCAGAAAAGAGACAGACAGAGAGAGAGAGACAAAAACCAAAGCCAAAAAGACCAGAATGGAGCAAAAATTAGGGGTCCCCATCTTGAATGGGGCGATGTGTGAAAAGGTCACAACAAGAATGAGATTATGGAGGTGCCTAATTCCTTGAATGTAGTTGTGAAGGAGGTTGCAACACCAAGAATCAAAATTCTTGGTAATGTTGATAAAAGGAAAGCTAAAGTGGTGCTACAGGGTGATTTTCATCACGAGGCTTAGTTCGAGGAGGCTGATAGCTTGTCTGTTGATACTAATATTTTTAATTGTAACAGGGAAGATATTAGTAATGTTTTTGGTATGGCTAAAGATGGTACTGCGAACTTTTTTAAGCTTTTTAAATGGTTATTTAGTGAAGTTAACCAGCTCAATATCTAAGTGCGATCGTTGGCCAACATTATTGTTGGCATCATTAATAATAGCAACCTCGAGACTTTAGTTTATGATCAGATCAAGAGAATGCATGCTATTCTAAATGGTGTGGCTAATGATGTGGTGAAAATGAAGATAAACCATGAAGCCATAATTGCTTCACTTGAGGAGAAGATGGAGAAATTACATGACAGTTTGAATACTTTGGTTAATGTTAGTCAATCTTCTCTTTATACCAATGTGCAGGGTCTTTCTCTTTTGAACGATAATGCGCGCAAATGGATTGGGGAAATGATTGTGCAGAGGAAAGGAGATGATGGTGATGAGGCTGGAGGATTGAAAGGAATACATATTTTGGCTGTGGATGTTGGCTCAAGTATTCGTATGAGGAGCAAGACTAAGAAGAACATGGAGATCCCTTCTCATGAGCTGGTTGAGGTTGTTGATATGCATGAGCATATCATTACTCATGATTTGGAAGCAGCCAAGATCTTGAAGAACTTACAGTAGTCCTCTGGTGTTTTTTGTTGTCTGCTGACTTTTTGTTGATGGTTGGCTGCTTATTTTGTCCCGCTTTAACTTAATGGCAGCTGTTGTTTCTTTTGGGCTGCTTGTTTTGTCTTGATATTTCTTTATATTAGCTATTCTCTTGTAAAGGGTTTCAGGTCCCTTCAAACCCTGTTTTTCCTATAATCAAAAACATCAAGAATTTTTAACGTAGCTTGAGCCAGCATGGAGGCCACAATCGGGGGACCTCCTCCCTGGCATGAATGCAAGTGATTAGTCCAATCCCGCAAGCACGGTAGCCCAACAAGGGCACAGAGCTTGCAAGAACATTAGTCGGATGAGGGATTGGGACAACACAGGCCTGAATGCTTGACTCATGGCATGAACGCCATTAGCAGCCTCAGCATTGCAGTTCAAACTTTCCAGCACATTGGATCAGCGGAGGCATAATGCTTGAGATTGCAATGGCCCAACAGAGATTTGAACCCTTGTGGCCACAACAATAACACTGCCTCTTTACCATCGCACTATGGATGAACCCCTATAATATATTGTTTTTATTTCTATATATATTATTTATTATTTAGCAATTTTAAATTATTTTGATGATTTTGTGGATATATTACTTATATTTTAAAAAAAATTCAAATTCTTATAAGGCGGATTTAGTCACAAATTTTTTTTTTTTTCAAATTTTTTCCTCTTGCTGAACTTCATCTGAATTTTGTTGTTGCCAAACACGAACTCAAACTTTGTGACGTAGGTTAAGCATGTAACTTTGAATAACACCATAAGAATTTTATTCCATTCTTCATTTGGAAAACTTCTCTCTTATCATTTTTTGCTTCTAGAAGATCAAGGGAGTGATAGAGGTCCCTAACAAAATTGTTCACGGGGAATTATTAGTCATAGAAATATTCATGGTGACTTTCTTGCTAGGAGGCATACAAATAGTCATTGATTTATAATTCTGTTTTTATTTAACATTTACAAAATTTCCACACTCTTTCTTTCAACATTTTGACAATAGAAAAAAAGTACATGAATGGAAAGAATTTTAATGATTTTGTTATAAAAGCTTCTAATTTCTTTTTATGTTGTTTGGTTTTTTTTCTTCAACATTTCAAGTGGCTGGAATGTTGATTTTGGTCTTCAGTTGTGGGTTTGTTGACTTCAGGCTTTATAAGCTATGTGTTTGTGATTAATAATTCAAGTGGAAGAAAAGAAGGTTGGACATATGAAAGCAACATTGTTCACTCGATACAGTCTTCCAAAAGTAAAAATGTAATTTCCTGCTTGTGGCCCTAAGGGTCGGGCCTACAAGCCTCAACTTACATGACATTATAGCCATTCTGTTTAAAAGTATGTATTTTGTTGTATTGTCCTGTGAAATTCCAGTTTTTTGTTCCCCTTTCCCTATTGCTTGGGGATTATCTGGCCCTAGTAGACTTTAGCGTGTTGTTTGGCTATGCATTATGAGCTCATGTTTGCTTTGGATTTTTGTTAAGTTATATGTCCAGGCACTGGATGATGGATAGGATTATATTTATATCTTATAATAATATTTTGCTTCTATCTTTTCTTTCATTTCTAACTTCTAAGTAATTGCTACAGTTTTCATTGTGTTAATCTTTAGAATGGGAAGGTTTATTATAGAAGAGTAACATTATACTTTGTTTACCATGCTGTTTTAGTGAATTTTATTTTAAGGCAATCTTCAAACTAACAGATTTGTTTGATATTTGTGATTTGGATTGTGTTAAGAGTTTTTATAAGTATTTGACTTTTCTCTCAGTTTTCTAATTTTTTGGTAAGCTAATATTTGGTCCTTATTATATGAGTGTGCCATATTTGTTTTTACATAACCCTCCACTTTGACATGGGGACTAGCACATAGGTTCTTGAACCTGGTCCTTCAGCCCTCCTAGTTGTTGCCAACCACAACTCAACAGACTAGATAGCTCTTTTCATTTGTATCATTGCTCAATTGCTCTGTATTTTATTGCCCCTTCCCTTACCATATTGGAATCATGTATTGTGTGGAAAAATGTTTCTGTACTATCGAGAGCTAACTGTTTTGTGGTGGGATCCATGGCTTCAAGATGCTGCCTGTCTTCACAAAATTCACTGGATCCTGAGGCAAGATGCTGCCTGTCTTCACAAATTCACTGGATCCTGAGGCAAGTGAGTCCTCGAAAGTGTAGTGGACTTGACTCATGAGTCTCGGCCATAAGCTAAAAAATATTCAAGCTTAAAGAACAATATGATATTTAAATTCCACTTTATGCTGTGAAGCTTCCATCCTGCCCATATTTTTTGCATCCACATGTCTGCTTTATAGTACTCGCGAGAAAAATACAATTTACTTTACTGAGGACCCTCTTTTGTTATTTTTAAATTTCAATAATTTTAATAGAGTTTTTTTGTGATCTGATTTGTCAAGTCTTGTCAAGTTCCTCTGGATTATTTTTTGCACAACTTTGAGCCAGGTCTACATCTTGAAACTACACTAAGATGAAAATGAAATTTAACAATTAAGAATTTCACACCCTTTAGTTATCTACGGAGTTGGCAGAAGGCCATGAAAATCTAACATTATATTCATATCCAGAAGCATTTAGCAAAGCAAAATGCTGTTAACAAATCACTCTCAAAGCAAGAACATTGATTCCTCCTGTTATATGTTATCAGAAAATTAATGCAGTAGTGCTCTCTACTTTTTTTTTCTTATAATGATTAATTAATATGTATTTTATTTATATTTGCATCATTTACTCGAGCAATGAATCCCATTTTTTTGCAAGATTAAATTGGGAGTTGACTTCTAGGTTCATGTGCACTTGATCTAGCTTGCAATTATTGCCATCAATTGGTATGAACTATGAAGCACATCATTTGAACCAGTGAATTGTAATGTCCCTACCAAGATATTTTAATAAACTTATAAATATTTCGACTTTAGCACATAGACATTTAGTCAAATAGTTGGCAAGCAATGATGCATTCAATATTTCTGATCTAAATGCTCATAGCAGCTGCAATTAACTCACAAATTGATTGACATAATCACAAACACTTCGCATTCATTGAGTTTCACCAGGACATTTTAGCAAACAGTTGTTATACAACCCACATTCTTAGAAATCTCTAATATTTTTGCAAGTATATAAATTAAAGAATTATAACGAACATTTGGCCAGTTGTTGACACTCAAGCATATTGTCAAACATATAGTATGCAACTGAAAATTTACAATAAGTGAACACCCAGAATGCTGCTACAGTAGGAAAAAAAAGCAATGGCTGTCAAAATAGAGGTATGGCTGTATACAAAACTGTTCTTCCTTCCAATCTACAATGTCCTTCTATAGGAGCATTTGATCTTCTACACGACTGCTGTTGATTAATATATCGGATTGTACAGAGATAATGAGTGGAAAATGTGTCGAAAGATTCTCAAAACTGATATAGCTTGTTGCTATAATCAGATGGTTGGAAAAACTGAGAATACTCTTGGAAATGGCTGATGAACGGGGTACTAACCTTTTTGCGATCTCATCCAAAGATATCTCACTGTGTATACCTTGGGCAGCTGGTGGCTATATGTTGAAAACCCTTATCATGAGCAGCAATCTCTTCTTAGACAACTCCCACACCTTTCCTTGTCTTGTACAGCCTGCTCGGCAATATATGGCCAGCAATGTGAGTATAAATTGTATGAAAGTTGAATGGCCAGCAATAAACTCTACCTTGGATGATATGATTTGTGTACAAACACTTCTGTCATTATGTTTGATAATATTTTGTAATATACCTGAATAGGGATAATGAAAAAGACACAATATCTCCAAAATATGCAATAGAAAAATTTGAAATTTTATTTGCAAATAGATAACCCTTGAACAAGCTCTCAGATCTATGCTTGGATTATATTTTTCTGATTTTTCTGCTAATTAATAGAAATTTTTGAATATTTTTAAATATCAAAAAGTTACAGAAAACACACTAAAAACTGCCGAGAACTTTCAGAAATAGCTTACATTATTTTTTCTTATTCTTTTTGAGATGAATATGATTAACAGTATGCATATTTAGGCACAAATACCTCAGAAATATCTTCAAACCCTAGCCACCCTTACCAAAACCCCATTAAACCAGCGCTAGGTTTGTCCCACTTGTTCGTTCTGGTATTAGCTTCAACGATGCTCAGAAACATGAAGACACATTGTTGTAGATAATCCAAGTCTGATCTTGATATTCTGAATCTCACCTCTCAAAATGGCCTCCATTCTTGATAACAAAGTGCAACTCTAAAAATGATGTGCTAGGGTATCACAAACCAAAACCCGTCCATCAAAACACACCATTTTGACTAGAGGGAGCCCGTATGTCTCTCCAAACTAGGGATACTCAAGGGTTTTCAAATTTTAAGCCAAAAATTGCAGCAGCAATAAAGAAAAGACTGATAACATAATGAGCTCCAAAAGAACCCTAAAATGTTATATAATAACTCCCAAAAGAATGATCTAATCTTAGCCATAGATTCATTGCAAGTCCAATCAAATGCTCCAAATAAAACCCTAAAAAATGAGCCAATAGGCTCCTTATTTTCTAAAGCCCCTTTGACCCTTTTTGTACATGTTTAATAAAAATCACTTAGAATACATGCCTCTTAAGTGATTAAACTCAAAAAGGAGAAATAATAAGTCTTTAAGCTAAGAGTCACCAAGTTGCATAAAAAGACGTGCCCACAACTTAAGAATAGTAGGATACAAGTCAAAGACTTCACACTTATCTAATAATGTTCTACATCCTCTTCCTCTTGGGTAATCCAAGGAAATGACAACCCATGCATTGTTAAGTCACATGGCTTGAGTTTGGGACTTCACATTCCTCCCCACCCAAAGACTGCTTGTCTTCAAGCATTTGTAGATTAGGATGCTTAAGAATCTTCTCTCCTTTCCATGTAGCATCCTCCAAAGGCAAGTTTTTCCACTTGATGAGATATTTAGAAATTATTTTACTCATTAGCTTCTTCCCCCTTACTTGCAAAATTGTTTTTGGAATGAGTATCAACTTACCTTCTTCATCCATAGGAGGCAATTCTGTAGAAGGAATCATTTGCTGTCCAAGAGTCTCTTTGAGGCATGCCACATGGAACACATTATGGATTTTGCTTTTAGGTGGCGGCTCCAACTCATATGCTACTTCAACAATTCTTTTAATCACCTCGAAAGGCCCATAAAACTTTGGTTTATGCTTTTATCTTCCACTTACTTTCAATGAGGATTGTCTATTAAGGTTGAAGACACAAGAATACCATGTTCCCCACCTCAAAAGACATCAACTCGATGGCGTTTAGCATATTTTTTTTTGCTATTCATGTGCAATTTGAATATTATCCTAAGTGTCTAAGGATATTTTGATTCTCTTTAGCCCACACAAGAGTTTTTGGAGCCCTAGAACTAGAAAAAACCAAGTCACAAATGTAGAAGCTTCATAACTACTTAAAGCTTTGAAAGGTGTTATATTTATGCTCATATGATATGTAGTGTTGTAATAGAATTCTGCCAAATCTAACCCCCTTGCCTATGCCTTTTGTTGCCCTGAAACATAGTTTCTCAAGTAGCTTTCAAGCCATTTGTTTACAATCTCTATTTAGCCATTTGTTTGAGGATGATAACTAGTGCTATGATTGAGTTTTGATCTAGCTAGCTTCATCAACTCTTGCCAAAAAGTGCTGATGAATATGTGATCTCTTATCACTTACAATTCCTTTTGGCACACCATGAAGTCTAAACGCTTGTTCAAAAACAGTTCGATAACTTGTGGCGCTTTTAACTCAAAAGGCATTGATATAAAGTGAGCATATTTAGTGAGTCTATCCACCACAACAAAAATACAATCCTTACCATTGGTCTTGGGCGGATCGATAATGAAATCCATTGATATTTGTTCCCATTTTTGATTGGGAATAAGGAGTGGATGTAGCAACCTTGTTGGAAAAAAAAATTTCATCTTTATTCATTTGGCACTCTATGCATTCTCTTACATGCTTGAGGACATCTTTCATACCTTTACATGAAAATCTTTCATAGATGTATTTGTATGTCTTCAAATAATTCGGATGACTAGCAAGTTGATTGTTATGGACAATAATAAGAATCTTATGTTTAAGCTTACTTTTCGGTACAAAATAGATTCTATCCTTATAATAGATGAGGTCATTCAACACTTTATACCTTTTATCATTGATTTTACCATCTAGAATATCACAAGCATGCAAGCATGCTGATTTTTTGAATACTCTACTACTAGATCTTCCTTCCAAGAGGTCAATTTTTTTTGGAAGAGAGCAAAATGAAAGGTTTCTAGATAATGCATTAGCAAAACATTATTTTTCCATTTGACAAATTCAATTGCAAAGTCATATCCTTGAAGCTTACTCACCCAATGTTGTTGTCTCTCATTTAATCCCATTTGCTCCATGAAATGCTTGAGGCTATTTTGATTAGTCCTCACTATAAACTTGCTGCCCACGAGGTAATGACAAAACATTTCAAGTGTGCATGATTGCCAACATTTCCTTGTCATATGTAGAGAATCCTTTTCAACCTTATTCAATTTTCGGCTCTCATAAGCAATTGGATGGTTTTTTTTGCATCAAAACAATCCTAATACCAATACTAGATGCATCACACTCGAGCACCATAGGTTTAGAGAAATCCGGTAACGCCAAAATAGGTCAAGCACTCGTTACCTTTTTAAGACGGTCTATGATATTTGGAGTCTCATCCGTCCAAACAAAGACATCCTTCTTGGTCAAATCTGTTAAAGGAGTAGTTAATGAAGACAATCCCTTCACAAACCGTTTATAATATGTACATAGACCAATGAAGCCCCTCAAATGGGACACATTCTTTGGCGGTGGCCAATAAAGTATAGCTTGAATCTTCTCCCTATGTGCCTTCACACCACCTTCACCAATGGCATATCCCAAATATAATAGTTTAGTCATGCTGATCTCACACTTAGAGGCTTTGGTAAAAAAGGAGTTAGCCGCTAAGATGCTTAACACCTCATCTAGGTGCCATATATACTCCTTCCATGTCTTGTTGTACACCAAAATGTTATAAAAAAAGACTAGCACAAACTTCCACAACTACTTGTTGAACATATAGTTCATGCAAGATTGAAAAGCAGCTGGAGCATTTGATAACCCAAAGGGCATCGCCAAATACTCAAAATGTTCATAGTGGCAGCTAAAAGCTGTTTTAAGCACATCTTGCTGCCAGACCGAATCTAATGGTATCTAGAACAAAGATCTATTTTGGAGAAATAGATCGCTCCATGTAGCTCATCCATTAGCTCATCAATACGTGGAATAAGATATTTGCTCTTGATGGTCTTCTTATTTAGTGCACGATAACCAATGCACATCCTCATAATACCATCCTTCTTCACCAAGACAACAAAAGAAGTGAAGGGGCTAAAACTAGGCCGTATATGTCATGCATCCAACAACTCTCAAATAGTCTTCTCAATCTCATCTTTGAATTGTCTAGGATGATGGTAGGGATTCATAACAACTGTCTTGCTATTTGCAAGCTCAATAACATGCTCAAAACCATGATCTAGAGATAGGCCATGTAGTAGATCTGAAAACACCACACTATGCTTGTCCAACAAGCCCTATATGTCAACATGATAGTCACGTTGTCTTGTATTAGTAGTCCTATTTGAAATGAAACATTGCATGGCCCACTCAACCTTTGACTGTCGAAAAACTCTCTTCATCCTCCTAGTTGAAATGACTCTAGGAGCATTTGAAGATAAGCCTTGTAATACCACCTTCTGACCACCTGCTGTGAAACTCAACTGCATAGTCTTAAAGTCTATGACATAAAGACATAAAATGCAACCATTGAACACCCGACACAACATTGGTCTCATCAATGTCGACCATGTAAAAGTCATTAGTAAGGGTGTAATTACCCAAAGTCATACTCAACTGGGGAACACAATTAACACAACACAACATTGTGCCACTCATTGTCCGCACTCGAAAACCATCATGCTCCTCAACTTGCAAACCCCGCTTCTTCACATATGACGAATCAATGAAGTTGTGGGTAGCTCCACTATCAATCAACATAACAACTCATTGTCCTTGAATAATGCCCCTTACTCTGAGGGCGTTAAAATGAGGAGTGGTAGTGATAGTTGCAATCACACCATCCATCTGTGCCAAATCATCTTGATGCTCATCTGTGTCCGTCTCCCCATCCATCTGCTCATGTTACTCATCAAGGACCTGTCTCCTCCAACTCGTCATCTCTAGGTTCCTCAAAGACCTCAATCCAGTGGGCCTTGCCCCCACTCCTACACTTATGTCCAAGTGTCCAAAGTTCACGACATTCAAAGAAAAGCCTCTTATGTTTCAACTCATCCCTCGAATCATGAGGTGCCCCACCAATTAGCCTAGAAATCTCCCTTGTTGGTCTAGAAAACTTTGGTTTTTTGTCCCTCCTTTGTGGTAGATTTTGTGTTAAGGGTCTATGCGAAAAATTGCAAGGAAATCTAGCTTGTGGTGGATGGCTCCATGTTCCTTGCATGCTTAATAGCATCTTGCAAGGAGGGTGGATCAAAAGCTTTAACCCAACCCTTGAGAGGTTCTGACAAACCCTCTATGAACCAAGAAGTCAACCTCCTTTTAGTCACATCAGAAACCATTACTAGCAACCGTTGAAACTCTGAAATGCATGCTTCAAGTGTCCCAACTTGTCTCAATTGAGCCAACTCTTTGGAGTGTGCCTCTGAATCATTGCAGACAAACCGTTCTATCAATGTAGTGCAAAACTGATCATAAGAAACTGTCGCACCATGACCCTGTGTCACTAAACCATGATACCATCGCTCATGTGCTACTCCTTCAATGTGAAGGGTACCAAATTTGATGGCCTCAGTCTCCATTTGATTCAGGGCAAGGTAAGTATCCAATTTCTAAATCCAAGCTCTAGTTGTACCCTTGGATGATCCATCAAAGCTCAATTTGGATAGACGACCCAACCTTTTCTACAACCCATAATTCTAGCTTCCTTTGATTCCATTGATTCTACTTTGGCTTTGTGCATTTGGTGACCTCCAAATATTCTCTAAAAGAGATAGCTGACTTAAAATCTATCCCCAAAGCTTGATACTTAGCCAAAATTTTAGCATCCTCATTGTTCTCTATGGGCTCCTCCTATATAGGCTCATCCTCTTTTAGAAAGATAGGCATGAAAGGTCTAGATTGTGATGAACCTGAAGGTTTGCTAGTAGAGTGTTCATTGCTTTTCACAACTTTGCTCCTTTCCTCTCTCTCCACATGCACCATGTTTCTTCCATTTGTTGTGTTATGAACCATTTGACTCATACAATTTGGTATTTTGTAACTCTTAGCTTTTTGCAAACATTTGTTTTGCCTCCTCTTCACTTGATGTTGGTGGCTGATTACTGTTATCCATTATCTCCTTCTGTTTTTCAAGGTTATGACCACCCTTCCCATGCATACAACCAACCCAAACAGGCTGCCAAGATTTGCAGCTCTGATACCATTGCAATATCCCTGAATAGGGATAATGAAAAAAACACAATATCTCCAAAAATATTCAATAGAGAATTTTGAAATTTTATTTGCAAATAGATAACCCTTCAACAAGCTTAGATCTATGCTCAAAATATTTTTCTGATTTTTCTACTAATTAATAGAAATTTCTGAATATAAAAAAGTTACAAAACACGCACTAAAAATTGCCCAAAACCTTAAAAAATAGCTTACATTATTTTTTCTGAGATAAATATGATTAACAGTATGCATATTTAAGCACAAATACCTTAGAAATATCTTCAAACTCTAGCCACCCTTGCCAAAACCCGAGTAAACCAGTGCTAGGTTTGTCCCACTTGTTCTTTCTATTATTAGCTTCAGCGATGCTTAGAAACATGAAGACATATTGTTGTAGATAATCCAGGTCTAATCCTGCTATTTTGAATCTCACCTCCCAAAATGGCCTTTAAACTAGATAATGAAGTGCAACTCTGAAAATGATGTGCTAGGGCATTACAGACCAAAACTCTTTCATTGAAACACACCCTTCTAATTATGGGGAGCTCATATTCCTCTTTGAAACTAGGGATACTGAAGGGTTTTCAAAGCTTAAGCCAAAGATTGCAACATCAATAAGGAAAAGACTGATAACATAATGAGCTATAGAAGAACCCTAAAATGTTATATAATAACTCCCAAAAGAATGATCTAATCTCAACCATAGATTCATTGCAAATCCAATCCAATGCTCCAAATAAAACCCTAAAAAATGAGCCAATAAGCTCCTTATTTTCCAATGCTTTCTTGACCCTTTTTGAACATGTTTAATAAAAATCACTTAGAGTACATGCCTCTTAAGTCGTTAAACTCAAAAAAGGGAAATAATAAGTCTTTAGGTTAAGAGTCACTTAAGTTGCATAAAAAGACGTGCCCACGACTTAAGAATAGAATAGGATACAAGCCAAAGACTCCACACTTACCCAATAATGCTCTACATCCTCTTCCTCTTGGGTAATCCAAGGAAATGAGAACCCATGCATCGTTAAGCCACATAGCTTGAGTTGGGGACATCACATATTTGCAAACAAGTGATTTATTTTGACTAACTCTCAATCTTCAATTTGCAACTAAACTAGAAATCAAAGAGAACAAACCTAGAAATGATATTTCAACTCTTTAATATAAATCTCCACAAATCTCATAACATGCAACACATTGACAATCTTTGTATGAATTGCTCCAATGGATGTTGAGGGTTTTTGTCCCTAAACTAGATATACACATAGGTGACTTCTAGATGAAATCACTCGCAAACGGATAAGAGGGTTTTTTTCCTCAAAATCATTCTTCCTTTAGGGTTTTTGTCCCTGAAACCATTCTTACCTATAGTTTTTGTCTTAGGCATAAAAGATGGATGAGTTCAAATTTTTAATGAAAGGATTTGATAATGAACAATGAATGACCAACCTTGCCCAAACCCTCCTTAAATAGTTTTTTTAGGTATTTTATTTTAATTTATTTAATTTCATTTTTTTTCCCAAGTGACTTTTGAAATTCCCCTTTTAATTCCACTTTATTCTTGGCCCAAAAATGAGTCACTTTCATGTCTCTACAACTTTTTAAAAATAATTAATTATAAGTTGTTTTTAATTTTCTATTTTTTTGCCAATTTAAATATTTAGCTATTTAATAATTTAGTTATTTTTTACACCACCAAAGTTATAAAAAATATTAAAATAGCGCAAAATATGAATTTTGATCAATACCATCAATACCTTAAATGTATATGATATCAATCTATATGACAGTTGATGTTCTCCCAAGATAATGAATTTCTTCAAAAAATGTGAAATGCTCCCAAAATGTCAGATCCACACACATAAAGTATCATTGTACTCTTCTTGGCTTTAGGAGCTCTCTACCACTATCAGAATACCTTTCCAGTAAAGCTGGTGTTCTCCAAAAAAGTTGGAGTTTCTAGAGATGATGGAATGGACCAGAGAAAGGGACATTACTTCATTTGCATCAATGAAATTCCATATTCTTTGTTGGATACTATGTTGTGCTAAATGGTCCACATAGCAGTTTACATGATTGCACCTCCCCATTTATCAATAATTCCATATGTTTATGGATCAAATCATGGATGCATACACATACACATACTATGTTTATGTAATCAAGTGATTGGGATGAGCTCATTTTTGTGTGCCATTTAAAATTGTTGGTAGTATAGGAGTTTTGGTCCTTTGGGTTGCAGTGAATTTTAAACTTCATAGGCTTTATTAGTTCTGTGGTCACATACAAGCTGCAGGAATTTGTAGCCAGTATCTTTGGACCAGAAAGCCCAGTACAAATTTGGCAAATATTTAAGCCCTTTGAAATGCAATAGTGTTTTATTTTTTTAAGTAAATTATTGACTACCATATTAAGGCAATTGAATCCAATGATAGAATTTAAAGAATCTCTTGTTCGCGATTCAATTTTTATAACTAAATCATGGAAATTTTTATGAAGGTAAAGCTAAGTTAAAGGTTCTTTAGGTCACTGCCTTTGGTGTATGAAACTGCCCACGAGAGTATTTCTTCTTATTTACCTTATAAGTCAAATTCTGTATCGTAGGGTTTCAATTTGATTACCATTATCAAGAAAAGTGAGACCTTGCCAATCCACCTTTCCTGGGGAAATTCTTAATGCTTTATTTTACAGTCATAAAGAGCACGCTTTTTTATATTCTCGATCCATATTTTATTCCAATGTGAGTAATCCATGCATAATAATCTTTACAATTGTTTTATATAAATACCTTCGAGAATCCAATCAATGTGTATTTCGTTCTATTTAACTAACAAAATTGTCGATTGCCCAAAAGAGTATGTTTGACTTTGATTATGCCTATGCGTAGATGAGAAAATAAGCTTATTTGATATCTATATTAGTCGTTTTACCTCCCTTGCAAATTTGCGTCATTCCATATGTGCCATGGATCCACTTTGTGATGCTTGCACACAGAGTCAAAGTACATATCATTGGAGACTAATTAGCATCTGCATATAAACCAGATAAATGTAACCAAAAACCTACTGAGCCTAGTGCAGGTGCAGACCATCATCGTCAAGGCAGTACTAATTTGCGTAGTTACGGTACATGAAGTTTCCAGAGCAGGTGGATGTGGGAAATATCCCAGGAATGTTGCAAAATTGTTGGGTACTTTAGGGGGAGGTGAGACATTGGTTTAAAAATAAGATAAAATCAATTCTTCATATATTTTAACGACGAAAAAGTGAACAAATTAACAATAAATCCAAGATAGAAGAATCATCATACATTGGGAAACAATTAAAATAGTAATATTTTCGTGCAGTGAGTAACACTTGCAAATGTTTTATCTCATCGTTTAACATTAGTTTTTTTCAGATAAATGGCAATATTATGTTATCATAGAATGGGAAAATCTCATAATATATAGACATATACCAACCTTTTTTGCCAATGAATGTTAGCCCAAACAAGAAAACTCAGAGACTGGGTTATAGTGTCTGACCTACTTATCAATGTGCTGCATCGTGACTAGATCAGAAACTAAATATGTAGTCTTCGGGATAATTAACATCTTCCTTGTAGATGGTTTTAATAATCTTACCCTCAGCTTCATACTAATTTATTTAGAAATTTTGTTGAAAAGTACTTAAAAGCTCCATTCTCTTGCTGATTGCATCCATGGCTTTTAAAGCACCTTTTGTGATATCTTGCATCATGTCTAGTGTTTTTTCAAACATGGGAAAGTGGTTGGCTACTCTTTTCAATATTTTTTTTGGAAATGTTGTAGCTAGCATTTATTGCAATATTCTCCCAAGTCTCATCCAATTACTGCTTTGTTCTTGTGCATACTAGAGGTTTCTTTGTCTTACGTTTTGCCTTCTAACAAATTTTCCATATATATTGTCTTCTGCTTTTGAGTGCAACACTTGATTGGCATTATACGAAAGAGTAATCCCTTTTTTCTTTCAACTGCATGGCAACTTTCGTGGTTGGAACTGGATTTAATAGCTTGGGAAGACTTCTCATTGTCCAAATCGGACAATCCTTATTTTTGTTCATGTCCATAGAATTTAGATTTGAATACTCTGAACTTATCAAGCCTATTGCAGGGACTAAATATGCTTTCTATGGATGAAAGTCTCCTATGTATATGCCTCTTGACACTGCTGCTATTGACTAATTTTATGATATTTAGCTCTACATTGTGTTTTTTTATTTGGCAAGATGGAGAAGGCACAAATTTGCTGATCCTCATCAAGTGCTTAAAGAAGGTTTTAAATTCCTTGTTCTTTGCTAGCACTGTCTCATTGAATCCAACCCCACTACCTTCCAGCTTTCCGGAATAGTCAACATCCTTATGAGTGCCCACTTGTTGAGGTAGACCCATTTCTCTTTTCTTCATCAATAGACTAATAACATTACTTATTTCGATGTTTTGAATGTTTTAAGATATCAGAAATGTCTATGACAAGGATTGTCTTCATGACGTGTCCCTTCAATGTAGCAAATGAGAGATGAGAAAAAACAAAAGAAGACATGCAAGAACTTTGCAAAAGCTAGAAAACACTTGGTCCTCAAAGAAAAAAGTTAATAGAAACAAAAGAGGGGATAATAGATTCATAGACTTGGAAAAGAATTGCCACTTAAAACAAGGAATAGATAAGGGACCATCTTAGATAGAAAGAGACAACCACCTCTCCAACAAACAAACAACAAAATTACACTAGACAAGGCATCACTTAAGCAGGGGAAAGAAGCTATGTAATATGGGGATGTGTTTGTACTCCTCCATCAAACATGCTCATCCCTTGGACAATGGGATGGTAGAGGATGTCTCTTGGATGCCCCTTTTCACAAGGAAATTAGGATGCATCTTTAAAATATTAGATGTTTGACATTACAAAAAGAAAATTTAGTTAAAAAAAATAGCAAAATAGAATAAATTTAAAAGTGGATGCTAGAGGTCCACAAGCCCTTCCACACTCCTTATGAAACCCTAATCAACCTAATATTTAATTCATTGTCCACTAAAACTTGCCTTGCCACAATCATTTGTGAATAAGAAATGGTGAAATTACAAAAAATGATGTGATATGAAGGTCCATGTGGTGTTGAAGGTCTTAATTGTAGAAACACCACACTTGACTAGTGCAACTACTAGTACACTACTCCTTTAGTGTTAATATTGCATGCACTTGCATGCCACAAGTAGACATTTCCATATGTGGGTGCACCAAAACTAGATTGAGGCATTATAAGATTAGGTTAGGAATTTAAGATCATTTTATTCTAATCAAAATTAACCTACTTGATGTTGCGAAGAATTGTTTCATCATGTTGCTGACTAATAATGAGAAACGATGAAAACTTACCTAAGATGGCAATAGAGTAGAAGAATAATAAATATCAATGCCAAGACATCTCTTGATAGGTTTCTTGCTTACTTCATTAGCCTTGCCTATTTAATAAACCCAAAATCTAGACAAATAAGCTTGACTTCAGCTAAAATGTAAGAGGAATCAAAGAAGAGTCAAACCATCCCTTATAGTTGATAAACATATTTGTCACTATGATATTTCATTGCAAATAACTCAAAATTGTCTAAAGGGTAGTGGCAAATGTTCTAGCAATTGGATATGTTGTAATTGAACAAACAACCTTCTAGGTCTGAGAGAGGCAATGCCCTTGTATGATATGTTTAGATTTTGTAGTGTATTATTTTTACTAGAAAGTAGGAAAGGTAGGCTAACTAAATAAAAAAAAAATAAAGAAGGGAAAACCTTATGTTGGCTAGTAAGAGGTTGCAACTCACATTTTCCAAAAAAAAAGGGGAGAACTTCACAATAACACAAGGATAAACTTAGATTTATCTTTTGAAAACATACTTAAAAAAAGGACGCAACTAGGGTTTGTGAATAGGAGATTCATATAACGTAAGAAAGAATCCTTCCCAATAGTTTTTTTAATGCACAAATTAGAGAAAACTATTTCAAATTCAACCCAAATTTGCATGAAATAGATTTAAAATGATTAACAATAGTACACAATGTAGAAAAAGATAGATATTTAATTGTCATTTCAACATCAGAAGAATTTAACAAAATAAAGAAATCTAATATGGACACACGACCCAACAAATACTAAGTTCTCTATTAATCAAAATTGTAAAGCACAAAGACTTGACTTTCCAACTATGGATGATGAAAATGTGAATCACAAATAACAACAATGCAAAACTCACACTCTCACAATCACATAGTGAAGTTCAAGATATTGGCTAAGAATATAGAATTTAAATAACAAGCAAAATCATCATAGCTAAGATATTGATTTGCTCCATTGTTGGTTGTTTTATAAAGTAACAAGCTATGAAAAAACAATAATGATATGATGCAATGATAATGATAAATGTTCAAAGATAAATGATACCCATGCTTGATAAATGACAATGATAATGCTTGAATGTTTGATAGATTTTTGATAACAAGAGTGCTAAAATCATAAGAGTGCTAGATATATTTTTGATAATAAGTGCTAGAGGGTTTGAATGAAATGAAAACTTTTTATTTATATGTTTCACTTAACATTTGATCAATGTCAGAGATTAATTTGCGAGATCAATTGATAAGAAAATTCAAGATAGGGTAAGACCCATAATTTGGGTTTGATGAAGGAAATATTAGAAGAATTAATTATATAAATTTATTTAATTATATTTAATTCAAACTGATAGTTGGGGAAATAAATAAATATTAATTTATTTATTTTAGAAGAAACTATTTAATTTAAATATAGAAACAAAATTTTATGTGATCATTTTTTTAGCTGGGATGACAAATTTTTGTTGATGATTAAGCCTTGGCATGTTGATTTCAACCCTTCCTCTGAAACTTTCAATAAGATCCTGATTTGGGTTCAGCTTCCTAATCTTCCCCTCCATTTATGGGCTGATCCTCTTTTAGAGGAAGTGGGTGATGCTCTTGGAGATTTTTTGTTGGTGGATGATGAATCCTCTGATATTTTTCACTCCACCTTTGCCCGCATATTAGTTGAAATGGATGTTTAAAAAGGGTTTCCTGCTGAGATTTTACTTAAATCTTCTAAGGGTTCTTGGGTCCAATCTTTGGACTATGAAGGGATTCCCTTTCGATGTAGAAGATGTTTTAAACAGGTCATGCTGCTGCACAATGTGGATTTGAGAAAAAAAAATGACGGCTACATGGTGGAAAGGTGCTTCTCAACAACATTATACGGTTGAGAAGAAATCTGAGCAACATAGGAGTTTTTCTGAGGTGGTTGCTTTGGAATCACAGGGTTTAGGGGCATCCTCTCCGGATGTCTCAAATGGTGGGGTTGCTGATGCAGTGCAAGATTACCATGTTGAAACCCCTAAAGAGAGAGAGAGAATGGGCCTAAGGCTGCCACTTCTGGTGATAGCGCTCCAGCTATGATTCTTGGTGGCTCTCTTGATAAGGCCATGCCGGTAGGGAGGAATACTGATGAAATCTCTGAGACAGTGGCTGCAGGCATTCTTTTTCAGGAAAATGGTGCGTTGGCTTGGCTTGATAAGGCAACACAAGTGGAAGAGGGCTGAATTTCTATAAAGGGCAAGAAAGCAAAGTCCTCTAAGCATTCTTTTGACATGAATCCGCTCCCACAAGAGTAGCTCTAAATGTAAATCTTGATGGTTCTTGTTTGGGGGCTGGTTTTTGGCTGGCTGCAGGCTATTTTTCTTGCAGTTTTGTTTTTGGTTGTTGTTCTTTGGCTTTGGTTGCCTTTTTTACCCTTGGTTGTCTGTGCTTTCATGGTCTTTATGTTAAGACAAGTTTCTGGTTGAGGGTTCCAGATCCATTCAAAATATGTTTGTAAAGGGTTTTGGGTCCCTTCAAAACCTATTTTTTCCTTAATAAAAAACTATTTAATTTAAATAAATTTATTTAAAAGAGGAGTTTTAGCTAAATAATAAATTATTTAATTATAGAGGATCAAAGATAAATTGAATTTTAACTTTAATTAATGTTGAAGGGAAAATGATAAGTGATGAATTAATTTTAGATATGATAAAAAGATTAAGACAATTAAATAACTAAAAACTATTTACTTATTATGGATGAAAAGAGGAAAATGTTCGCATAATTAAAATTATTTAATTAATTATAAAAATAATAATGAAATTGATAAGATGAGAATGCATTAAGTCATTTTTAAGTGTCTACATTTTGCCTTTTTGAGACAATGTGTTTTATAGCATTGTTTCAAAGAAAAATATTGATATGCCTAGTGAAGCCAACGTTGTTACTTTGAAGAGGAACCTTAGCAAGTGGATATTGTTTGTCATTTATTCAATTTGCATACACACAACACACACAGAAACATGAAAAGAAAGAAACTCATGTCTAAACTCAAGTTGCTCTAAACACATTAAGATATAGGCCAAGCAAGACTTCATGCTATGACCCAAGTTGCTCTAAGCATATTAGGATAGGCTCTTATTGAGCAAATGGGACATAAAAGATAAAATCAAGAAAACAAAAGAAAAACAACTGAGAAACGAAATCAACAACCAACATATCTCTTGCCAAAAGGTAAGCTCATTTTTGATGAAATAGGGTCCATTGTAGGAAGGATGCATCCGTTAGGACCTTAGATTTGTTTTGATAATGCCCATCATAGGAAAGATAATTCTGTTTGGACATGAAAAAGTTTTGATAGTGATACCAAAAGATAGGCAACAAGTTATGCAAGCCAAAGATTTAGTTCAACAATTGAAATTTGTTTTGCTCATGATTTTTGTTAAAGCTCAATGTTTTAAGATTTGTATATGATCTCAAGATACAAGAATCCAACCCAAAACTAAGGTCAAGGTACAAGGTGCCCCCAACTAGGCAAATTTTTTTTGACATGGATAAAAGACATGATAACGATAGATATAAACAATCAAGCCATGGTAGACAAGGAAAAAGGACATGCAAATGGCTGGTGATGGGTGAATGAGATGCAAATAGGGGATTAAATGGAATGCATATGCAATGATGATACTAGTATATACAAACTATTAGGGTACCCCGAGGGTCAAGTATAAAACTTCTTAAGATGAATGCTGTTAATGGGCTCTTCCAAAGGTTCTCCTTCAAGTGTACCAAGTTTATAAGCTCTAGAACCATAATTTGCAACAATAATGAAGGGTCCCAACCAATTAGGTTCAAACTTTCCTTTCTTATCTCTATCTTGATTTTTTTGATTCTCTTTTAGGACCATGTCTCCAATCTCAAACCCTCGACTTTTGATCTTTTTGTAATAGCTATGATGAAGGCAGTTTTGATAAGTTTGTAAGTGATTTAATGCATTAAAATGCCTTTCATCCAATACCTCAAGCTCATGTAATCTAGATACTCGATACTCTTCTTCACCAATGATACGCTTTAAAGACGCTCTTAAGGAGGGGAGCTCAACCTCAATAGAAAAAATGACTTCGGTTCCAAAGACTAAGGAATATGGAGTGGCTCCTATATGTGTGTGGATACTAGTGCAATAGGCTCATAAAGCAGGATTAAGTTGTAAATGCCAATCACGACCAACTTCATTGATCATTTTCTTAAGGATTTTCAATATAGTCTTGTTTGAGACCTCAACTTGACCGTTACCTTGTGGATAATAAGTAGTGGAAAAGCAATGTTGGATATGGAATTGATAACAAAGATCACAAACATCTTGATTTTTAAAAAGCTTTCCATTGTGTATAATGATAACATGAGGGATACTGTAGTGGCAAATGATATAGTTTAGAATAAATTTGACTATTTGCTTTCCAATAATATTGGATAAGGGAACAACTTCAACCTACTTTGTAAAATGCTCAATAACAGTGATAATAAACTTATGGCCATTGGATGAGGGGAAATGGATTTTGCCTATGAGGATGAGTCCCCATTATGAAAAGTGCCAAGGATTACTTATCAGTTGTAACTTCTAGGTGGGTGCATGAATCAAGTCTCCATGCTGTTGACATTGACGACATTTCTTAGCAAATTGTTGTGCATCTTGTTCCATAGTTGGCCAATAATATCCAATTCTTAACAATTTTCTGACAATGGTAGGTCCACTAGAATGAACCCCACAAATACCTTCATGTACTTTAGATAAGGCAGTTTTTGCTTTTGAGTTTAGACACCTAAGGAGGACACTATCAAGACTCCTTCAATAAAGGGTATCACCAAGGATGACAAAATGGGAAGATTGACAAATGAATGTTTCCTTTTGAGCACTAGACAAGTTGGGTGGAAGGGTACTATCATGAAGGTAGGTATAAACATCATGATACTAAGGGGAATTATGACCAACAAGCTCACACACTAGTTCAGATTTAGGAACATTAAAAGTTGGAATCAAAAGTTGTTCTACCAAGAACTCACAGTGATGAGTATTATGAGGCATGTCTAGGAGAGATCCAATAGTAGTCATGGCATCTACGGTTTTGTTGTTTACCCTTGGTATTTGCTCAAAGATGATAGTTGAAAAGTATTGTTTAAAAATATCTACCATCCTTTTGTAGGGGAGAAGTTTTTCATCCTTTTTTTGATAATCATCATTTACTTGCCTTATAACCAATTGTGAATCTCCATAGACATGAAGTTCCTTTATTTGCCATTGAATTGTCATTCTAAAACCAGTGATTAATGCTTCATATTCTGTAATATTGTTTGTGCAAGGGAAAGAAAGTCTATATGATTTTGGAATACAATCACCTTGTGAAGTGACAAAAATAATTCTAGCCCCAGATCCATGTTGAGTGTGTTTACTAATTGATTTGCAATGATTTGTCTTTTGATAGCCTTATGATCCACATACTCAATGTCAAACTCACTTAGAATCATAACCCACATTGCTATTCAACTAGTTAGAGCAATCTTAGACAAAAGGTACTTTAAAGGATCCACCTTAGAGATGCACTTTGTTTGATGATTAAGCATATAATGTCTCAATTTTTGTGATGGAAAAACAACTAGGCATGCCCTTTTCTATTGGAGTGTAATTAAGGTCATATCCAACCAATGTACAACTAATATAATAGATAACTCTCTCCTTTCTTGTATCATCGTATTGTGCAAGGAGAGAACCTAATGCAACTATAGTAGATGATATATATAATAACAAAGGTTCCCCTTGAATAGGTGGCATCAAAATCAAAGGTGAAGCCAAATAGTCTTTTAGTTGTTGAAATGCTCGTTGACACTTCTCATCCCATTTAAATGTGACCTTTTTGTGCAAAAAATGCGTGAAAGGTTGACACTTGTTTACCAATTAAGCTATGAAACACCTAATTGATTGAATATTTCTTTGAAGGCTACACAATTGCTTTAGATTAGTTGGAGGCATACCAATTATAGCTTTAACTTTAGCAGGATCCACTTCAATGCCTCTATGGGAAACAATATATCCAAGTAATTTCCTAGAAGTTACACCAAAGACACATTTTTTTGGGTTTAATCTCACTCGATATTCTTCTAACATGTCAAAAATTATTGCAAGGTTGGCCAAGTGAGAATCTCTTGTGATTGATTTTTCTAATAAATCATCCACATAATCTTCCATGATACTATGAAAAAGGTCATGAAATATTCTTGTCATTGCTCTTTGGTAGGTAGCCCATGCATTCTTTAAATCCCAAAAGACATAACATTCCAACAAAATGGCCCCCAAGGACAAGTGAAAACTGATTTATGTTGATCTTTAGTGACTATACGTATTTGATTATAACTGGAAAATCCATCCATTAAGGATAAGATTTCATGCCTATTTGTTAAAGTCACAATCATGTCTATGTTGGGTAGAGGCAAATCATCTTTAGGATATGCCTTGTTTATATCTCTGAAATTTGTATATATGTGGATGCCCCCAATGGGTTTGTTAACTGGAACTAGGTTGGAAACCCACTTAGGATAATGAATAGTTCTAATGACTCCATCCAACAACTTTTGAAGCTCAACCTTGACCAATAAGGCTACTGGAGAATGAATTTTGTGAAGTTTTTGTTTTACTGGTTTTGCATTGGGGAAAATTGTCAAATGATGAAATACCAATTTAGGGTCAAGGTCTAACATGTCTGCGTAGGATCATGCAAAGTTTATAGTTCTATTTCTAAAGAATTCCATGAAGTCCTCATTCTCTTGTGATGACAAAGATGTTGCAAAATGTGTGATTGTAGGGATTTTTTTGTTGTACCCAAGTTTGCTTCTTGTGACTCTTCTATCAAGATAGAGGATATTTCTCGATGTTTAGGCATGATAGGAAGATCAAGAATTCCATTTTCTTCATCAGATAATGACAAAGCATGCTTTCCCTTAGAGGTTTGCCTTATGATATTCAATTTGTTGCTAGTAAGAAGTTTTGAAAATGATAGAGCATGCTTTCCCTTAGAGGTTTGCCTTATGACATTCAATTTGTTGCTAGTGAGAAGTTTTGAAGTTTCACCAAAATATGCTTTCTCATCAAGCTCAATGATAAAACCAACTTTATGATCTTCCAAAGATATAGTTTCTCTTAATCCCATAAATTATGCAATGACCTCATCATTTTGGAATGTATCTAGAACTGGCATACCCTGTTGATCCCAATCTATAAGCTGAGGATAAACAAGTGAACTCTTTAGATTCTTGTGATGTGGAAGTAAATGATATGGAAGATAAGGTGCAAATGGAATGCTCTTGGAATAGATTTGTGATATGCATGTAGTCTTCAAAGGTATCTGATTAGGAGTTTCAACCATGGGAGAAGCCTTAGCTCCTTTAGTTAGATTGGATTTTAGTTTGAATGAAACCTTATTAGGGGAGTTATATCCAAGCCTTTCATGATTATTCCTCCTTGAGATAGATATAGGCTCAATGATTCCTTGTTCTTGATGACCTAGGCCTTTACCTTGATAACCCATATTCTTAATTATTTTAAGGCCTTTAGGATAGTTTTCCATTGGTAGAATAGGGGCATGATCCTCTTCATCCTTATATAACCATGTTGAGACATCATCTTCAATGTTTTGTTTTCCCAATTCACCCTAATGCAAGAATGTGGTATATTTAGATTTGACAACCATAGTTGATACATCTTGCATAGGTTTAGGTCTACCATATTCTCCCAATCAACTGTCAAAATCTCGAACCTTTCTTTCGGGAGGAGAAGTGTGTGGATTGGAAGACAAGGATAAAGTGGATGGGTATGTGTAAGATGATGAAGATGGGGCTGCTTTATTATTAGGCACTTGAATGGGTTTGTGATATTTTTCTTCCAAGTTTTTGCAAAACTCAAGAGGGCAACGATCTCTAGGACTAATGACTTTGTAACCCTCATAGGGAAATTTTAGGCATTGATGATATGTAGAGGGAACAACTTGCAATGCATGTATCCATGGACAACCAAGAATAATGTTATATGGGAGATCAAGGTTCAAGACGAAAAATGGTATCCACCATAGCAGGGCCAATTTGAATTGGGAACTTTATTGTTCCTTTTGATTCACGTTCAACATCATAAGCTTTTATTGTGATTTTCTTTTGGGAATCAATTACATCATTAGAGTATCCTAATTTCTTTACTATCTGGTGGGTACACATGTTTAGGCCTGCTCCACTACCAATCATGACTATTTTGATTTTATGCCTATCAATGAAGATTGAATAAGGTATATGACCTCATTGTGAGATGAATTATTGAGAGATAGGTCCTTTTTAGTAAAAACCAAGTAGTGAGGAGTTTAAATGTGTCCAACCATGGCTTGAAATTGAACAATATTTGTCTTTGGGTACAAAAGACTCTTGAAGGGCCTTGTTGAGGATTTCCTTATGTGCTGGAGATATTTTTAGGATCTCTAAGATGGATATTTGTGCTAGAATTTTCTTTAGATGATTGAGGAGGTTATAATTTGATTTTGTAGATGATGTGAATCGATCCCCTTGAAGGGTTGGTTTAAACCTCTACATGTAGTTACTACATATTCAATTTTGGTGTTTAAAGGGGTTAAGGTAGATATGTGAGGAGATGACTCCCCTAGATGAGCTATAGTGTAATCATATGGGACAACATCATAATTGGATCCTTGAGGATTACTATTTTTGTTTGAAGGTTCACCATTTCCATGATCAAAGATAGGATTCTGAATATCTTGAGATCATTAGTGGAAGGTTGATTGTCTACACCAACATCACCTTGATCTATAAGATCTTGAATAATACTTTTCAATTTGTAACAAGTAGAAGTTTTATGTCCTTTGATCTGATGGTACTCACAATATTAATTCTCCTTATGCCATGGAGGTTTGACTTTTGGTTCTTGATTTCTCACATCAGGTAATGCGATAAGCTTAGCTTGGATCAATTTTTCCAATGCAGATTCAAGAGATTCCCCTAAAGGAGTGTATTTCCTTTTAGGAACATTGTTTTGCCTAGGTGGTCTTTTACCACCTTGATTATTTTGAGGGTTATTTGTTTCCAATTGTAGGGTAGGTTGAACATTTTAAACTATTTTTTGCATCTACCAGACCATCATTGTCATTGTTTTTGTTTTTGGTCCAAATTCTTGGATTGTCTTTAGATGTTGAAGGGTTATCCTTATTATCTTTAAAATTTTTCACTAGACCCTTAGTAATGAGAAATTTTTCAATGTTAATTCCTCTTTCAAACCACCTTGAATTTGAAGGTGAACAAGCAATTCATGGTTTAGATTTTGAGTGAATATAGGGGCAAGTTGTTATTCAAGAATAGGATGAGGAAGTTTACTTGAGGAAGTTTACTTGCCAAGTTTCTCCATCTTTGTAAGAAGGAAACAAAGGTTTCTCCATCCTTTTGTTTAGCACTGTAAAGGTCAGTCAAGGAAGTCTCAGGGTCCATGTTGTATAAAAAGTGCTCAATGAATTTATCTACCATCTCATGAAAAGTCTTGATTCAATGAGGTAAATGTGAAAACCACTCAATAGCTTGACATCATAGGCTTCTAGGAAAGAGGCACATTAGATATGTATCATTATAGGAAACCTCTAGACAAGCTATGTCAAGTCCCTTATGCATTCCCTTGGATCATCTTTTCCCTTGTATTTTTCAAATCTAGGCATTTCAAAATTTTGAGGGAAAGGTATCATGTTCAAAGACTTGTAACAAGGATATAGGCATACTTCTTATAATGTATAACCTTTCTTAGTGCTAATGTTTCCCATTTCCATGTTTGCTAGCTTTTGTTCCAGATTATGGATTTTTGTTGTCAAATCATTTGGAGGTGTCAATGGCGGTGCATTGTATGAATGTATTGCTGTTGATGTTGATGTAGTTGATGTTGATTTAAGGGAATGTAATTTTGTTGTTGATGTTGCTTTTGACTTGGCGGAATAGGCACATTTTACATGTTTAGGGTGTGCATGTTTAGATGAGATCTAGCAAAGGTAGGTGATTGTTGGGTGTAGATTGATCATGAAGTATCTCTTGATATGTTTTCCATTAAACTTTTGATATGTTAGGTGGATGTGGTGGTGAATATGTAAAAGTAGCAACCACCTTGCTTGATGATCTTTGAATTAGATTGGGTTGGCTTGTTTCTAACCCCATATGGGGTTAGTGAGATCTACATCCTTGACAAGGTGAGCAGGTATTTTAGCACCCTCTTGAGCTAACATTTGGAGATAATAATCAAGGTTATTTCTGAATAAATAATCTAGCATCTTCATTACTTTAAGATCTTGTTCAAATTATTGCAAGTCCTCTAATGCAGGTTCTTGATTTGCATCATCATCTTCCACATAAGGTATCCTTGAAGGATCTCTATGGAAAATGGGTGGATTTGAAGCTGCTCCATGCTCATATTGACCAAAACCCATGCTTGTTGGAATTTTTGACTATTCATGATGGGATTCCATGTTTTTCTTATATTGAGATCTTGTAATTGACATATGCAATATAAGACCTTAGATAAAATAAGATTTACTTTCAACAATTTTGATGCTTGTTTCTCAAAACCAAAATAGACCAAAGCTAAGTTTGATCTCCCAATGATGATAATGATATTGATTGATAGAATGATAGATTCTTACTTGAACTAGACTTGTGAGTCCAAGCAAGATGATAAAGATAGATATTGATAAATCCCACTTGAACTAGACTTGTGAGTCCAAAAAAACTTGATAAAGAGTGGAGATTTCCAACTCAAGAGTAGTCTTGCTACTCTCAAGATGATATATCCACAAATGAGATGATATGATAGAGATAAAAGATGGGAGATCCATTTGAAACTTGATAAAATTTGATAATGATAACAATATACCAAAAATTTATCCTCTCCTCAAATACTATCAAGGACAATCCAATGAAATAGTGGCAATAAAAGATTTGTTTAAGCTCTATTTTACTGTTTTGACAAATTTTGATTGTGATAAGTTATTGAAAATTTTAAGGACACTATTTATAGCCAGAAGCAGCTGGAATACTCCAAAAGTGTAGTAGAATAGGACTGAAGTGTTGTAATGCAGACCATAGGCATTGTAATATTGCCTAGAAGCACTACAAGATATGCCAACTAAGCTACAAATGTGTAGAAGAATACCCAAAAGCGCAACTTCAGTAGTTTTACTATGTTTTTGATTTCGGTTTTCGATTTTTGATTAATTTTCTTTAGCAAGAGATGTAATAAAAAACTGAACTGATTGAAAATGCACAATAAATGCAAGACCTAGTTTAGAAAGTTATGCAACATTTTTTTTGTTTTCTTAATTTGTTTTTTATTTTTATTCTTTTTGATGTTTGAATGCCTTTTTGATTATTTTGAACTTTTACAAATTTATACTAAAAATGTCAACACTCAAAGTAAAGATACAAATAAGCAAGATTTTAGGCTCAATTTCGGATGAATATCTCCACTTCATTTTCAAGTGGAAAATGGGTGATCTAAACATTCAAGCACATAAGACACACCAACAAACCTATGCTAGTGGGTATGGCCAATAGGTTTTGACTAGGATTCACAAGCTCCACTAGGGGTATCCTCCAAATATACCACAAGGGTATGTGAGATCTTAATCCGTAGATGAAAGGGAATACTCCCAAACAATTAGGAGGAAAGGGTAACCCACTCTCCATATTCACTTCTCTAAGGTATAAAGTTCTTAGAGGTTTAGACCAAATTGACAATATTCCACTTCCAAGAGGCGTGTCTTTCAATTCACCCCTGTTATTTATACTCTGTCGGAACATGGGAGTTGAGGTCGTCCCCTAGAGTGCACTTCTCTAGGCATGCCCCCTAAAAAGAAAAACATATCACTTATTTTTGATACTCAATATCACCATTGGACGCAAGAGGAGAGCATACATAAGTAGATCTTGGGAATTTAAAAGACAGTCATTTTAGATCCCAAATTCAAATGTGAGATTAATTTTAGCCCAATTTCCAATATGAGGAAGACACACCAAACAAGATTAATAAAAGCAAAGAAAATATTGTAACTATTTTAACACTTTCCAATATCAAGAGTGATAAGGTGATTAGAATGAATGAACCCAAAGACCAACATTAATTTTTGAAATGCCAATTTGATGAAGAGCTCCAAATCCACCTTCCTTTGTATTTATTTTTGATTCTTTTGAAGACTCAATTTTCTACACACAAAAATCACAAACAAAGGGCACCAAGACAACAAGATCTCAAATCTGGGGTTAGCTACAAATCAAATATGAGGATAGGTGTTAAGAAAATCAAATTCCCTCAAATTTGAATTGGACTAATACAAATTTGAATTGAATCCTAGATATTGCCTTGATGTGCAATGACAAAAACTTGAAGTGCTGCAAATTTGATCGAAAGTGTGGTGATAACAACCAAAAGCATGATGATAAAGACTAGGAGCACTACATAAAATACCATGTGATTCAACAATGACCAAAGGCACCATAGAACATGCCAAAAGCACAACATTGGTTGTCAAATGATTTGCAAAATACTTTAGTTGACTAGAAGTGTTGCTAGTTGGACCAAAAGCGTGTAGATTTGACTAGAAGCAAAACAAAATTAACCAAAAGCACATATCTACCCTATCAATAGAAAACAAACTCTTTGCAAGAGCAAATTGATCCGAATTAGATGTGGTCCATGTCGACTTAGAAATGTTGTCTCTCGGTCTGAAAGCTTCGTGAATCGATCCAAAAGCAAAAATATAACCTATAACTTTAAAGAAACACAAATCTTGCAAAATTCCTTGTTAAATCTAGAATGTGGGTCCTACTGGGTGTGCCAAAATTTGGATGATGAAAACATGAATCACAAATATCAACAATACAAAACTCACACTCTCACAATCACACAATGAAGTTCAAGATCTTGGCTCAGAATATAGAATTTAGATAACAAAGTCATCATAGCTAAGATTTTGATTTGCTCCATTGTTGGTTGCTCTTCAAAGTAACAAACTATGAAAGAACAATAATGATATGATGCAATGATAATGATAAATTCTCAAAGATAAATGATACATATGCTTGATAAATGACAATGATAATGCTCAATAATGCTTGAATGCTTGATAGATTTTTGATAACAAGAGTGCTAGGATCATAAGTGCCAAAGAGATTTTTGATAATAAAAAGTGCTAGGGGGTTTGAATGAAATGAAAATTCTTATTTATATGTTTCACTTAACATATGATCAATGGTGGAGATTAATTTGCAAGATCAATGAACAGGAAAATTCAAGATAGGGTAAGACCCATAATTTGAATTTGATGGAGGGGAATATTAGAAAAATTAAATAAGTAAATTCATTTAATTCAAAATGATAGTTGGAGAAATAAATAAATATAGAGGAGTGTTAGAAAATTATTTCATTATAGAGGAGCAAAGACAAGTTGAATTTTAATTTTAATTAATGTTGGAGGGAAAATGATAAGTGATGAATTAATTAAATAATTAAAATTATTTAATTATATAGATATGATAAAAATATTAAGATAATTAAATAATTAAAAAATATATATTTTTGTTTGGTAAATAATTAAAAAATATTTAATTATTATGGATAAAAAAGAAAAATGTTAGCTTAATTAAATAATTAAAAATTATTTAATTAATTATAGATAGAAGAAATATTAAGGATAATGATGAAATGACAAGGTGGAAACACATTAGTCATTTTTAGGTGACTACATTTAAAAATCTAATATGAACACATGGTCCAAAAAATACTAAATTCTCTATTAATCAAAATTGTAGAGCACAAAAACATGACTTTCGTATCAAGTCTCTTAAAAAAAATGGAACCCCTTGCTTTGTAATTGAGGAGGTATATATAGAATTCTAGTTTGCAATTGATTCTTTAAACACAATCATTAATAATAATAAACAAAATTATTAGGTTTCATATAATATTTTTAGGTAATAAAACCCTTTTTATAACTGTAGTAACTTTTAAAATCTTTTTCAAGAAGCAATATAAAAATCATCATTTTGGAGTGAAAAATCTAAGCTATGGATCTTGTTGAGGTGTGATAATATCTTTTTCTGCTTGTCTTTATCAACTTTTGAAGATGTTTCTATTGTTCGATATTGTTGGTATAGTGAAGAAGATTTAACTTTGTAGGCTTGAAATAATTTAATAGATGGAGCAATATAATTATGTTTTGTAATAACAACACTATTCATTCAAAGTCTCCAAAGAGACTTGTTATTTCAAATTTTATCTAAATTGTGGCAAAAACTTTGGTAGGTGAGTACTACAAGTGCTAAGAGTAGAGTAGATACTACTGAGCTTCTTCATAGATTCCATATTAAACACTTGCTTGTTGAACAATTCTTTATCAATTAGGTATATGAAATCTCTTTTGATAATAATAGAATTGATAGGTTGCTACTCTTCCCTTGTCTAGACATTAGAGTTAATAGATAAGAAGTCAACTTGAATTTTCCCTTTCACTTGATCACAAGTCTTTATAAGTTTATTTGGCTCCAACATAGTTTGTTTAATTGCCAATGTTTTTCATTTTATGCTTTGTAACTGTAGATTAGATTGATTTTCCTTGGAATTTAGGAACATTTGCTTAACAATCAATACATTAACATTGGTTTTGACCATTTTTTAAATATTCCTTATGACTCTGAATCATATATAGATTCTTCATTTTTAGCATTTATTATTTCATCTTCAATCTCTTTCTTTATGACTTCTACTTCATTATACATTTTCTTGGCCTCTTTCATGAAGTTTAATCCATCTGATATGATCTGTCCAACCCAAATTTCTATCGCTTTGCCATATGATTGATATTTGTACACATTTTCAATAACATTCTTATCAAATTCATTTTTAACAATTAAAATCAAAAGGAGTTGCTATTGCATCCAGTGGTTGAGTTGAAGTATCCATGATAGAATTGAGATATGAAGTCAAGATTTTTTAGTTATTGTTTTACCTAATATTATGTATGTTTCCCCTTTTCTATTCTTTCTACCAACTTGGAAATTATGAATATCTTACTGTAATATCACAAAATTGCACCTAGGGGCAATTCCATATTTCCACATTTTTGCCTAAGCATTTATGACACTCCAAAACATTAAATGACAAAACCCCTCGAGTCAGAATTTCACGATTTTGACTTCAGGAGGACAAGTGGCTGAGCAACAAAATCCTGACGACGCGTTCCCTGAGAATATAGGCTTTGAAGGAACGCGTGATGCGCAGATGTCTGCGTGACGTGCTAGCATCTGCATGATGCGCTAGCATCCTGGCCGTTTCTCGAGCTCGAAACATGGAAGCTAGAAGGTTAACCCTTATGACACGTGTCCTGGCAGTTACATTCCGAAAGTAACTGCTCTTTTCCGCCTTTGCAAGCATAAGAACCTCTTTTTGCCTCTCATTTGGAGGTTGGAAGATTGGAAGATGACACACTAGCTCTCATTCAATTTCTTGCTACCACTTTGAGACTTCTTCTCCTTTGATAGCAGCACTCTCACAGGCGAAGCCATGCCGGACTGAGGTCCCCCCAACAGTAGCAGCAACTTTCAAGCAAGCACTCAGCGGTGCGTCCATGTGCTCTGGAGAGGGCCTTGGCTCGTGGGTAACACTCTCTCTCCCTTTCTGACTTTCCTTTTACAAGCATTTATCTACTCTCTAGTGGTGCAGGTTCTACTCCTCAAGCGAGTATTGCTTTCACCACACGCTTTATTTTCACCCAAGCGCTAGTGCTACAAGGAAGACCAAGGGTCACACCTTGCAGCAATCCCCCCCAGCACAAGCGTGGGGTTTGAACCTGTGACCAACTCTAATACCAATTGTTGGACTTGCTGTTGCACCAAAAGATCGACTTGTCAATGCCCGATACAAGCTTCGGTTAAGAACCACAGGAGGCGGTTAGACCATGTCACAAACCCAAGCGCTAGTCCTGCAAGGAAGACCAAGGGTCACACCTTGCAACACAACTTTCTCCTTGATCTCTTGTGTGCAGGTTACGAAAAGGAACTTGGAGTGAAGATTCGAGTGTCCAAGAAAAGGGTAAGCTTTCTCCAAGTATCGTGATATTTCCTTCAGTATTTGGCTTTCCAGTTAGTTGGCAGTTCCGTTTACATCACTCTTGAGTCTGTGAGTAGGATTACTTTCTGTCCGTTGAGTTCTTGAGTTCTTTATTGCTCAGGACGCTAGCACGACTTTCAGACAACAGTGCGCCGCGCTGGCGTCCTAGATCTGCGCTGATGTCCTCTGGTTGAGAGCTCTCTCTTTTGGGACATAAAACTTCTGATCCGACTCTCTCAGGACCTCTAACTATTTCCCTTGAAGACATAACTGTGTTCTTGGTTCTTTATCATTATTCTATCCTGAGGTGCATAAGGGCAGTTCATTCCCTGGTGATCTCTCAAGAAAGGAGAGACTCATGTGCAGTGAGTCCCTCTTATATCACACTTACTCATGTGAGGAAGGGCTAGTATCCACTTTGGGAATGCTAAAATTTACCCTTTTTGTTTCATCTATGCTTTTCTCCACAATGGGATTTGCTACTTCTACATGTATATTTCTACATGTGGAATCTATCATCAATCTAGATGTAACTTTAGCTTTCTTAGGCTTGGGAGGCTTTTGAAGTAGATTAGCAACATCATCAAACTAAGTAAAAATCAATTTAGTAATTTTTGTTTTCTTTACTAAAGTTTGTTGCAAGTAGGAGGAGGAAGAACTAGATGAAGACTCTAAAGCATTTGAGGAAGATGGAGGTGGTAGTGCAAGTAAAGGGTTGACAAATGGAGGAACAACATTATCAAAAGACACCTCCTTTGATGGAGTAGGATTTAGTGGGATTGGATCCACATGAGGAGGTAGTGGAGAAGAAGAAATGGGAGATGAGTGAGGCAAAAGGGAAGGAAAAATATTAACTTGAGAGGTAGTAGGGAATATCAGCGTGTGTAACAAGGGGAAAAAAATCTTGTTGCTATTCATTATCAAGAGGAGAATCTAAACAATTTTCTTTTCGATGTTCCTCTTGAATATGATAATGTTTCTTCCTCTTCACCTTCAATTTCTTCACTTTACTCTTTAGATCTTCTTTGCACGAATCTTTGAAAACCTTTTTCCTTGGGGGATCTTCACCATGATCTCCTCGGGAAATTTTTTAAGACTTGACAAAGTGTGAAGGAGGTGTTTGAGAAAAGGAAGTTCTTGCTTGTTTATATTCCCTCTTGTTTGAAAATTTATCTTTGATTGAATCTTTTGTAGTTGCTCCCTAAGTAGTTTTCCTTTCCACCCACTCTTCTAATCTCTAGAGGACATAAGTTGTTTTTTATCAATACATTTTATTTTGTTATTTTCCCAATTAATTGGTGGGAGAGGTTGTATTTGAATATTTTAAAAATAGATAGGATCAATTAAATTTGTCTCATCATCTTCAATTCCCTCAATACACATAACCCAACCTAAAATCATTAATTTTTTGAAGTGTGAATCTTACTCAATCCCTCTTTCTAACTTCAAAATCATCTTCATGGTCTTTCCAAAAAATCTTCAATTTTAGGATAATGGTATATCCAGATTTGTGTTAATTTTTTTTTGACATAATCTTTATTATTGAAAGGAAATCTAATGGCGTGAAAATACATATCAAACTTTGGAAGTGATCATTTAATATTTTGTGCATTTGAAGACAAATTGCACTTGTAATGAGTAAGTCTAGTAGGAAAACGAATTCTATCCTTGTTCTTCTCCTTACATCTTTTATTTATCTCACCAATTTATCTATAAACCTCCATGGGAGCAAGCTTATCACTTACAAACCTTGGTAATTTGAAAGGGAATCCATCCAATCCTTTAATTCAAATGTAAGTAAATTTGGGAAATTGAATAAAAGAACTTCTATAGGTAGTAATGAGATTTGTTGCTTTAGATGATAATCTTAGCCCAATATCTCCTTTGAGCTCTCTAATTGTAAGAATATTGAACGTGTCATTCACTCTCTTGAACATTTTATAACTATGCTCCAATTGTAATTATGGATAATGATTATATATTTGTGTTATGTTATCATACACTCCTCTTGTAAGAAGTCCTATCTGAGGCTTCGTGCTAGCAACAATATAGAAAAGATACAAAGACATATAAAAATGATGATTCAACTTGAAATGAGCAAGTTGATCATGTAACTTGCCACTAATAATATTGCCCCAATTAACAAATTGATTCTTAGTGCTAATCATAATAATAAAAAGATACATTCACTTCTCAAAGTCATGAGTAATTTTGTTTCCCACCAGTCTATGAAGCAAAACAATGATGTCAAAAATATCCTTAATGAAATGTGATATGTGAAGGACTTTAGGCAATTGATGTTTTCACTTTTTAGGTACGAATAACCAATTCCTTTCTATGGTATTACACATGAATTTTTATTTTTTGTGCAATGCTTT
This sequence comes from Sequoia sempervirens, assembly GCA_007258455.2. NCBI lineage: Eukaryota > Viridiplantae > Streptophyta > Pinopsida > Cupressales > Cupressaceae > Sequoia > Sequoia sempervirens. The sequence continues at coordinate 37,833,129 of VDFB02270651.1, read as the reverse complement.
TGATATTGGTAAAAGTGAGATTAAAAGGGCTTGAACCCTTGTACAACATAACAACCAAACTGACAAATAGAACAAGTACCATGAGATATGGGAAAAACCAAACAACCCTTCAAGATGAAACATAAAAAATACAATTGTAACCAAGTTGCCAGACATAACATCAACAAAAAAGGAAACAATTTAGAGCTATGATGTCCAACTTAGATAATGCTAGTTCCAATCCTGTTTAGTCACACCCTTCACTTTAGTATGGGATTGGGAGATATATTTAGGAAGGCCTTTCTTCTATCTTTATACAAAAAATCCATGAAATATTATCATCCAAGTTCTTAAAACAAGGAGAAGCAAGGGGGATTCCTCCTTAGAAGGCCCATAAATGTGCATAGAAGGAACCATGGAATGACAAGGTGGAGTAGACAACTGTTGAAGGACCACCACATGAGTAGGCTAGCATAGAATTGTTGCTGAAGGCATAATAGGCTGAGTGATCAGATTAAGTGGTTTTTGGGACTCTCCAATGTGAGTCGATGGAGTAGTAGGGATTGGACACTCCAGAGGCACACCAAGTGCAAAGTAACCAGCATCTTGAGAATACTACTTGTCCTAAGAGGAGTCCTCAACTGAATAGTTGAAGGCCTGAATGGTCAAGTGATATTTGCAATTATTTTTCACCACATTATTGTGACCTTGCATCAAGTGAGAGGAAAATTAGTAGCTAGGTAGTTGATGGTAAAACATTTTCTGCATTTGAATGGGAGACCCTGATAGCCTAGCGGTTGAGTCCAAATCCTATATGTCACCATCAAAACAATATTTTTTTGAAGAGGCTTAGAGATATTAATTCCCATTAGAATACACAAAAAACATGGAGTGACCCATATAAGAAGTGGTAGAGTCAGTTTTCAAGAAGCATCCAATTGATTTTCCTATGGCCTCATAGCAAGAATTTTCCTAGAATTGGAGGGGGAGATTCAAAAGGAGAAACCACATAGGTCTAACATTGAGAGGTTCAGAAAGGGAGTTGAAAGAGGTAGACCAAGGCTTGATTGAGAGAGAGTTCTCACCCCACAACCACAATATATCATCAAGAACCAAATCCCTTATCCTTTGAAAATTCAAAACTATAATGAAGAAGCCCCTAGCAAAAGGGAAGAGCTCAAACTTGCCTTTGATGAGGGGATTCAATGAATCTAGTACCAAAGTGTGTAAATATAGAAGGGAAGACAAGAAATTGTTACATTTTCAAACCAAGCCCCTACGTAGGAAAAACTTCTCATTCACTAGCGCATCTTGCCCACACACAATTATTATGGAAGATAGTGCATAGGGAAGGGGCCAAATTTTTCATGTGGAGGGAAAGCATGAGACCCTTTACCAACAATATTTGTGTAGGATTATTGTGCCAACCCCAATACAATAGAATTGGCACTTGCATTGATCTAGTGAATAGGAGAAGCACCATTATTTGTTTTAGTGAGGGAAACACTATTAACCTCCATTGGTATATTAAGGAGAGGCAACAAGGGACAAATAATAAATTTTGAAGTCCCACCACCAATGAAATGGGAGGCGAGTGAAAGAAGAGTCTTTGAGTGATGAGTAGGAGAGATGAGAGGAAGCACATGGTGTGCAAGTTAAGTGGTATTCAATCCCTCTTTGTAGGTAAAAAAAGTACTAACTAAATTGCAAGATGTCAATGCCCCAACACGAGTACAAGACAATAACAAAATGACCCCTATGATGACATTTTCATGAATGTGAGATGTGGAGAGAGCTCGGGAGGGTAGAACAAGCCTTGCAATGGTGTCTGTGTGAGTGGGAAGAGGCACAAAGGAAGTTGGAGAGGGCATTTCAAAAATTTGTGAAGGATTGATACACAATTGTATCAATATCGGTAAATTGATCTTTGATAGGGAATTTGAGTGTTATTCCAAGAGATACACCATTCAATTTTGCCACTAATTTATCATCTATTGTTATGCGTTCTCTAGTTTGAGATTTATAATGTTGTATACACTCCAAAGCCAAATCATGGCATTGTATCACCATAAACAAAGTAGTTGCATGGAGAATCCCACTTTAAAAAACCTTTTGTGAAATTAGAGATCATTTTCCTTCTTCCATCCTCTTCCAAAAATAATCTAGGTTAACATGACCCAATTTTGTATCGCCTATCTCTAGGAGTGTAGTTTCCAAAATTGATAAATTTTTTTATCCTAAGTACTTGTATTTCGTGGTTGTTGTGTGGGAAAATTCACAAAGGAAATGACTTGGAGGGAGTTTATATTTGCATAGAGTATGAAAATAGTAGTTTGTTTTCATAGAAAAAATCTGCTTTCCCTTTGCTTAGGGTTTTCTTACTTCAATGTTCATATGGAAAACTAGACTAGGAATTCAATGTAAGAGTTTCGATTGAACTAGATAATTTTTGTTTCAAATGCTTGGAACAAACCATGAAACATGTGGAGGAAATCACAACTTCAAATAACCATAAAAACTAGCAACATTGAGATGAATGTGAGTGGAAGTACCTTTCTTTATCTTTGATATTGCATTTTCAAGAAGGAAAGACAATATGTAAGTCCTTGAAAGCTCTTGAGCTTAGATTGTGAACTAAGGCATGTGGGAGGTTTTTCTCTCTACTATAGATTGTCTTCAATACCTTATGTTTATAGACACCCTGTTTTTTCTCTTATAACATCTTTCTATAACTTAAAGGTTTCATTTTTATAATTTAAATTATTGATCCCCTTGCATGGTTAAAAAAACTCTCTAACTTGTTGACATAGCCTTTATTGGCTACGAACTAGGTTGTGAAAACCTTCAAAACCCTTGACAAAGTTCCCCCCTTTTTTTATATCTGATTTGGCTTGTGGTTTTGAACCAATTATAAATTTCAACACCTTCACTCCTTTGTCCTTAGTTCGAGGTTTGATAGATTCTAAAAATCCCTTTGGGCCTTGCCACTAGTTTTGGAACTATATGGAAACAAAAACATGCACATTGATTAAGTCTTGAAATATTTCTTCATAAAGTAGTTCCATTTTTTTTGAAATGAGTTTCAATTGTTGACATTGTGTTTGAAACCAATGTAACTTTAATGCTCCTTTTTTCTTGAAGAGGTTATGAAATAATTGTGTAGTTTCGAAAAGGTTTTGAGAACCTTGTTTGGAACCAATAGAGTTTCTGAAACTACTCTTACCTTTCAACACACATACTTGATTTTTTTAACATTGCATGGGTTTAAAATAGCATGTCGGGAGATGCCCAAAATTTTAAAACTAACAAAAACATCCAACAAAATTCTTAGAAACTAAGATCGTAGTTAATTCTTTTCTACCTTATGATTGGTTATGAAAGTAGTGTCAGAAGCCAATGTGGTTATGGGAACCTTGTTGGTCTTTGACATGGGTTTCAAAGCCATTGATAAATTTTAACAAATATAAATAATTATTAACAAACACTTCTCAAAGGGAACTTAAGACTTAAAATAACCTAAATTGGCCAAAGTGTTAAAAAAATTATTAGGTTGATCAAACCATTTCCTATATAACCCCATAGGAGAAAATCATGCATATAAGATTATAGATAACCATAATGCAAGATCAAAGACATACCACAAGATTACACAAGATATACCTTGGGAAAACCCTCAGGAGGGAAAAAACTAGTGTCTAAAAATCCACTCAATGTATTATTCAACAAATAAAACTTTTGATAAACCAAGAATCTTTAATGCATCCTCCATGTGTCCATAAATGTAATCACAAAAACCATCCTATGATTCACATGTGCACTCAATAAGAGAGCTCAATATAATGACAACCAAGCCAAACAACTAACAAGACAACAAGCCAAACATCCAACCCCAACCATTACACATGTGCTTGCTTTTATAGATTCAAGTTCACACAAAACAACCAAGTGGTAGAGTTAAAACCATGACTACACAAAACCATTGACCTCAACATTACTTTTTGGGACTAAGTTTTCCTAATATTATATATTTTTTCTATGTGCAATCCACTCAAATATTTAACTAATGTTACATACAACTTTACAAGTGGACCTAAATAAATATTTTAATGAGGATAAACACATCTCCTAAGATGCACCACAAATAATTATTTAGTTTATATAATTAAAATAATTCTTTCTTGTGCAAGGTGTACAACATCCTTTTCCTAAAATTCTTCCACTTTTTCTATACATTGCATAAGGGTCAATTGATGAAATATATCATCACAACCATCCATGAAACCACACGAATCTCCAACATGATTTCATGCTCCATCAAGATACTTACAGTAACATCCAATATGACCACAATATCAAACTAGAACTCCTCTCTTCCTTCAATATGACACCCATGGAAGAAAAAGAACAAGAAAAGGTAAAAGTGAACCAATCCAAAGAACATAAGCATCAAATCCAAATGATAACAAAGGCTCCAAGTTGCTGCTAAGGAAAAAGATCAAATAACTAGAAATAAGAACCACAAGTTATAATACATCCACTCATCCATATCTCTAAGGCATCTAAAAACTAGTATAACTCATGCCAATGACATACCCAACTCATAAATCACAATCACAAGCTCCATGTATAAAACCTGCCAATGAATAACACACATCCAAAAAATCCCATTACATGGGCACTGTCAAATCTAAAAATAGATCAAGATATACTAAGTCTACCAATCAATGACCATACGAAGGTGTAGCTCATAATAAACCATGTAGTAGCAAAGAACAATCATAATGATCCACACTTGCAACAAAAATCATTGCATACTCTCTCACAAGTCAACATAACTGTCACAAGTTCACCACACCAAACCACATGAACATGAACCTCCACGCAGTAGCCCTAGAAGAAAAGAGAAAAATAGTAAATCATATTACTTATCATGTTCTACCAATATCTCAAAGTGCTAAGTTATGCCAAGTTAGATCTCCTTCATGACCCCAATTGAAAAGACTTAACAACAACCAACTATTCAATCTCATATATAAAAATATGCCTCATATAACCAAAATATATGTAATCCCTCTAATCAAGGAAGATCAAACTCAAATCCATTTTGAAACTAAGAATAAGCCCAATAATATCTCTTGAAATTCTCATAAATGACATCATAAATCAATCTCATTTGCATAAGGATATAAACATGACAAACACTCCTCAAATGACCCTCCATAATTAACATGCATAGCTCAAAAGCCACATCCTTGAGAAGACAAAGCATAAAACATAATGCATTTGAAAACAAGATGGGAAATACCTCTCAAATGATTATCCATTGAGTAGACCAAGAGTACGAAATGAGATTGCTCCTCTAGGATACACCAAAGTATCATGAGATTCTCCAAGAAAAATTTCCTTTATAGGTCCATCATGAAATCACGTCCATATCTAGGTGAAGATTCCTTAGAATTCTTGATAAAACCTTCATTCAAAGAGTAACTGTCTCAACAAATGTTTTTAAACTTACGAGAACTTCAAGCTTATCCAAGTCTCTAAGTATCCATAAGCACCTACAACTGATCTATCCATGTAAGATCCAAATGCAACACCACACTATCATGAAGCTCCCAAACACATGATCAATGTGCTTAATCCCAAGAGAATTAACCGAACCACTATCAAAGCTCTCACCATACATCTACATAATCCAGGAACATGCCATGACATCATGATCTAACATATCCTAGAAATTACATATGCTCCAATAAATATAAACTACTCCCAAATAACACTTGTATCATGCCAAAGCTCTAATGTGCTATCAAGATTCCATCATGGCATAAAACCAAACATCCTCTCAAACAAGGATCACCTATCAAAATTGATGCCATAAATTGACACTTCAATGAAAAAATTCAAGAGTCCTCCATGGGTAACCAAGATATCAACATCTCTAATCACGTAAAGATAAAAAATGTCCCGTTAATGAAACTCAAGATGTCAAAGAATTCTCATTATAACAAACATGATTCAAAAGCTCCTCCATGACACCAACTACTATAGAAGATAATCCGGAATTACATTGTGGAAAAGATCCAAAAGAAATTGGCTAGGTGGAAGGGAAAATTGCTGAGCTTTGCTAGGAAGGTTCAACTTTTAAAAGCTTCCTTACAAAATATACCTATCTATTATCTCTCTCTATTCAACATTCCTGCTTATATTGCTGAGAAAATTGAAATGACTCAAAGGAGATTCTTATGGTTAGGTGTGGAAGAAAGGAAAAGAATGACACTCATTAAATGGGAAATTGTTTGCACACCGAAGAGGGAAGGAGGTTTGGGAATTAGAAGAATTAAAATGTTCAACAAAGATCTTGTGGAAAAAATGGGTTGGTTTCTTCTAGAAGGTGAAAAGGATTGGGTACAAATCATGTGGGCTAAATACCTAAATAATAAGGATGTTGGCTGTTTTCTCAAGAAAAAGGAGCTACCTTACGACTTTGTCTTTTGGAATAATCTGCTAAAAGTTAGAGGTACCCTAACTAAAGGAGCGAAATTGAGAATTGGAAATGGGCTTAGAACTGATTTTTGGGAGGATGCTTGGTCCACCTGTGCTCCTTTGTCTGCTAGTGACAACCTTCAACAAATTAGAATAAGGTTAAACATAAGCATTGGCAAGAAGGTCTCTAATTATTTAAATTGGGAAGGATTGAGACCAAAATGGATTGACTTCAAGAACTATCTGAATAATGCTATTCTCAGAGGTGGTAGACAACCGAATTAGGATGCTGCTTTGGAATCACTGTTGAAACTAATTGGGAATCTTGACCTCTTTTCAAGAAATAAAAAGGATGAGTGGATATGGACAAAAAATGCTTCAGGGAGGTTCTCGGTTAAGTCAACCTATGAGACTATGGATTTACAATCTCTTAACCTCGGAGTCTTTAACTGAAACATGGTGTGGAGTAAGAACTTAATCCCCAAGATTAATTGCTTCTAGTGGGTAGTGATACATGGTAAGATTCTCATAATTGACAATCTTAAGAAAATAGGATGGTATTTAGTCAATAAATGTTATCTTTGCAACGAAGAAGAAGAAACTATTACGCATTTGCTCTTTCAATGCCCCTATGTTCAAGAAGTTTGGGCCTTTTTCCTAAAAAATATTATGGTGGAATGGGTTTTCCCTGATTCAGTCAAAATGTTTGTTGAAGGGTGGAGCTTATGTCCTTACTCTCACAAAATAATTCTTGACCTCTGGAGACAAGTTCCCTCGTTCCTCACTTGGGGTTTGTGGAAAGAGAGAAATAATAGGATTTTTAGGGATGCTGCTAAAAGTAGTAAGGAGCTATGTACAATTATAAGGAAATAGATTCATGAAAACATTGAAAGCTGTAAGTGCACTCGGTCAAGGAAAGGGCCTTCCTATCAAGAGTTGAGAATTAAGCAACAGTGGGGGATTTCTCATGACCTTAATAATGTTAATTGGGCTAAATAGATTATCATAAAAAGTACTGTTTGGATTAATCCAAATACAGGATGGGTTAAATGTAATTTTTATGGATGTTCAAAAAGAAACCCTGGTCTGGACGGAGTAGGTGGAGTGGTTGGAGATGATCGCGACATCTATGTGGCTAGATACAACAAAGGCCTAGGAACAACTAATAATTTTGCTGAAGCTTCTGTTGTTTGGGAAAGAATAGGTTATCTCAAAGATAATGGGTACATGAAGGTTATGTGGAAGGAAACTCCAAGCTTATTATTGATTATTTAAAAAATATAGCTGAGGCACCTTGGGAAATAAAAGACCTTTTGGATGATTGTAAAAATATACTATAGTCTTTCCAAAATTATAAGATTTACCATACATTTAGGGAGGGCAATAGTGCTGTTGATGCTATGGAAAACTTTGGCCTTAGACAAGAGGTGTTAAAATACTGGGATTTCTCCAATCTATCTAACCAAATAAAAGAAATAATTGCTAAGGATAGATTAGGAGCGAAGGATAGATTGGGAGATTGGATTAATCATGGACATAATAGAAATAATTAATAGAAGAGGCTTGATTTTGTCCAACTGTCAAGTGGGGTTATCCTTGGTGGCAACTGGGTGAGCTGACAAGATAGATCAGGTGGTACGTGCATAGAGGTAAGCCAAATCCCAAAGATATTAATAAAATTGGATGGAAATGACAGTTTATTTTAGTTACCTCGTGCCTCAAAATGAAAGTTTTTAATGAGGATATTGGGAGCACCATTCGCAATACTAAAAATATTGAGTTTGATTTTGGAAAAGAAACTTTGACATGTGTTAGTGCTGATGGGAAGGAGAGTATTAAAATAAGAATAATCATGACTAATAAAGGTGGCAGAGTTGTCAGATTTCATAATGACGGGGCTCAAAAAGGTGAAAATCGGCTTTGTTTCAAGAGTTATTTTAAACAACCTACCAGAAGATTCAAGCCGTTATCTTCTTAAATGAAAAACCACAAGGTCTCCTTCAAAACTGACATTTTTGAATTGTTAGTTGCCATAGTTGTGAACGAAGAGGGACAAAAAGATGAGTTTCTTCTCCTTCCAAAAAATTACTCTAGCAAGGATAAAACCATGGGAGGACCCAGAAAGAGGATGAAGCCACATTAGTATGATTCACTGGGAAAGAATTCAAAGCTGTGGGGTCTATTTGAGAGGGTTGGTTTTACCTCGTACTTTGTAGCCATGGAAGGATACAATGAGAAATTGAGCTAAAAGTTTGTGAACGCTTGGAAGGACGACATCGTGGAGCTGGGTGGTCTACATTTCACAGTGGACGCTAAGCTCATAACTAAGGTGACGAGGCTGGAATATGAAGGGAAGAAGGTGGCAAAGGTAAGTAATGGAAAGTACCAAACTTATACTGAGAATTTTTTTGAGGATAAAGAGAAAATTGAGAGATCCCAAAATGGTTATTCTAGGGTTGTGCTTCCTCCCCCGTACCATAATGTGTGATTTTTTGTTATGAAATACTTTACGCTTGAAGGTCAGTTTTAGTATGTACATGGCTACCACTTCCCAATCCTGAATCATATCCGACACCTTGAGAAGATAAACCTTCCTTTCTTCCTCTTTTCATCCTTGAGCCATAGTCTAACCAATGGCACTAATCCACCGTTACACCAGGGCCTGATTCATGCTATCTACAAATATGTGTTAGCTACCTCCCTGTAAATAAATATTTTCCTTAATCTAATTGAAAACCATAACCCCAAGAGCTTTGTGAAAATTGAGCTTATAGAAAGCCGTCCCCACACCCCGACCAAAAAATCTGCTAAGACTTCTCCCAACCCTATGGACCCTTCATGGTCGGACCTTCTTAAAATCACTCCTAAAAAATGGAGTGTTGCTCCTATGGTCCTTACTGTGAACAAAAAAAGAAAAATGCTGATTTGTGAGTTGGGGGTTGATCCCAACACTATCATGATTTTAAATGATAAGGACAACAACCCTGATTGTTCTACACCAGTGGATCGAAGGTCAACCAGGCTTGCTTTGGCAACGTCATATGAGGAAATCCTGGACAAACTTGGGGGTGATTCTACTAAGGAGGAGGAGTCGGAGTCGAAAGATGAGAAAGACTCTAGCAATGAGGAAGAAGAAGGGGAATCACAACAAGAGGAGGTACAGGAGGTCAAAGAAGATAATGATAGGGCCATGGAAAAAGAAGATGCTACCAATGACACAGAGGTTATGGAGATCAATAACCCTAGCGAAGAGAACATGTTGGGTTTTGACACTGCTAGAATTCAAAGGGTGGAGGAAAGTATGGAGCTGTTGGAGAAAATGATGCAAGAGGAAGGTAAGGATAGCAAATTCTAGGCTCTTGAAAATGCCGTTAAGAGCTTATGCAGGGTGGTGGATGTAGTAATGAAAAAATATGTGATGGCCATGATTTTGGGTCAAGGTAAAATTAAGAAGCAACAAAGGAAAAAGGCGATGGATGATGAAGCTGACTTGTTTGGAAATATGGAGCCCAAAGAGAAGTTTGAAGACTCTGTCGAAGACCTGCTACCTGGACTATAATATTTATAGTTATATCTTTGTTAGGAATTTTGGTTTTAGACTGAACACTATGTTAAGGTTATGCGGTTATAACCTGCTTTTGTGGTGAGATTTTAAGATGGAATGGATTTATTTTTTTGTTATGACTAATAGGGATATAATGTTTGATGCAGAGGGAATAGGTTAAGCTTTTTGGTTGATGGGTTGGGGAAGTGTTTCTTTGTTTTGCTTCCTCTTTGTGTTGTTTTGACTGGTTGTTGTTCTATAGCCTGCTATACTAATCTGTAAGGGTCAGGGTCCTTTCCCTGCTTAATCAATAAAAAACATAACACTTGATAATTAGTTACCTATCTAAACTATGAGTCTTAGTCATAGTGCTAAACTAAGAGTCAAATGTCTACCTACAACCCCTCATGCTGACTATAGACTCCAAGTCATGGCATCAAACAAATAGCTAAATAAGTTAAATAATTTAACACGATTGACATGAACTAGGTCACTTCCATGGTGAAAAAAGAGCAGTTAAATTCCACATGGCTTCATGAACTCAAAGTCAAACTAGCTCAATGCACATCTAAGAAAAAACAAGGAAATATGAATCAACCTCCACGACTGCGAATTACTAGAGAGGCACTGTAATTCAAGTGAAAATAATAGATTATCAACCATATTAAATAAGTAGGTGTAGTAAATAAAGGGGGATGGGAGAATGGTCAAAGGGCCACTGGGGGATATGAATAAAGTCTGGGCTGAATTTTATTGGAGGGAATATCTCCATGAGTCTGTAGAATCTCCAAAGTTTAAGGAGGAGGTTTGCTTGATTTGCATTATTTTATTTTAAAATATCAATCTTAGGTTTCAAATCAACTTCTCTCATAATCAAGTATGTACTAAATGGCCTTTTCTTATCTCTATTTCTATAAATGTCATCAAATGTTCAATCGCTCCATATTGTTACAGTAGAAAACAATTAGAAAACATTATTATCAAGTAGAAAACATTGTAGAGCATTGTAACATCTACACAAGCAACTACTTTATTTTAGATTAGAAAGATAGATAGGTCACTGTAGAAATCATAAGATTTGATCTATTTGGGAGTTAACATTCTTGAGGTTTAATTTTTTTTTGTTTTGTGAAAGAATAACATACATTAGAATAGTTGTTTTTCAAAAGGGTTTCACATCCAAAACTAGATTTCACTATTAAATATTCATGAAACTTGAGTTTGATCTTCCAAAACCAACATATTTCACTATTAAATATTTATGCAACCACTATTAAATATTCACACAACTTGAGTTCAATATGTATTGATAATTTATCAAGTTAATCACTAGGTTCCTCAAAATCCTCAAATGCCACTTCCTAAATTCATAGAAGAGGTTCAAACTTCATAGTTATAATCAATTTCTAGGAACAAATTCTGGTTACAAGGGTCACCCAAATCAAGTAATTTCCCAAAACGATTGAGAGATATATTCAAATCCTCTTATTTCCTTCTAAAGCTATTAGGTACATTGGATTGGTGTTTTATCTTGAAATGCTTTAACATTTCCAAGCTAAGAGAATACCACCTACTCAGGATGTTTGAATAAGATTAAGGAATCTGTGTATAGGTTTATAGCTACTTCAAATCTTCTCAAGGTAAAAATGCTGGAGCGATATTTGTTCTTTGCTGCTATATACATAACTATAAATTGCCTTTTGCAAAAATCATTTTAGTTAGTATTATTTAAGCTATATTTTTTTAAGAAATATAAATTTCTATGTTTCTTGTTTAAGTATCATGCATGCCTACAAACAAATAGATGTAGTGATCAATGTATCTCTATTATGAACATCATATTAATTGATAATTTCTACATCACAATGATCATTGTGCTAAAATAGCTGAGATTGAAAAGTGTAGCGTCGTAAATTGTCACCTTTGAAAATTTCACACTATGTTTTTCTCCCCCCTGAATTATTGAGCATAATTGGGTCCCTAATTTCCTAAATTATGAATTCTATAGCCCATTTGTACTACTTTCTGAGATACTGCAAGCATTGAACAAATGCAAGCAATTAATGTTTTTCCCTTGATACATTGTGTCCTAGAAAATAGGGCCAAAACCCATACACCCATGGGTGATGGGGTCCCCCTATTCTTCTGGGGACCAATTTTTAATATGTTGGAGTAGCCATCTTAACATTCAAAATTCAAAATTCAAATATCAACTATCAGGATTTAATTATTAGGAAATTAGAGAAATACCTATAAATACCTAGTTATTGCATCATTTCATATCTAACAAGAGATATCTAGAAAATCATTGGAGCAATCATTATCAAGAGCACTATCAATCAAGTCAACAACAACATTTCAGAGCTTTATTGCAACAATTCAAAATCCTAACACCATGTCAAATTTTATGTGAATTTATGTGTGCTGATGTTATCATTATTTTGTGAAGGCTAACCCCTTTTGTAGGTCTCCAAAGCAATTCCAAGCATTCAAGCAAACAAGATCCAATTCCTTGAGGTGATGTGCATGACTTCAATCATTCAAGGAAGCCATTAAAGGGTGGTGAGTTGCAAACACTTACATAGGGTTTGAATGAGGCAAGCCCCTAAATGGCCCAACATTTTCCCTCTCTTTGAATGTGCAGGTTCTAGGTCTGAAGAGGATTGAAGAAAACTTGAAGAAAAATTGTTTATTGTTGCATTTGAAGTTCTATATATTGTCAAGCCATGAAAACTCACCTACAAAATTATCTAACATTCCAACAACTCTGCAACTAGAAATCAAAAGCTCAAATCTGTCATCGGAGGACCCCAAAAGTAGAGCAAGACATCCTATTAGAGATCTATATGTCCCTAGGCATCCCAGTCCTCCTAGATAATTCTAAGGCTCAATAGGATGGAGATTTAGGTCTAATTGGCTCACCTTCATGGTTGAAAGTCAATCTATCACCTTTTTAGTCTCCATCTTAATGAAACAATAGAAATATTACAACACCCCCATAATAACAACACATTTTCAACCTTAGGTTTACATGCTAGACCTAGGGTTCATTATTTATTTGTTTAAGAAAGATCTTAGATACATGTATGGATCTCATATAAATTAAATTTAATATGCTGCTAATATATCCAAACTATGAAAGAAAAAAAATATACAATTGAGATTTAATAAATTACATGATTCTTGATAGAAGACCAATTGTTTATTTTTCTTTATAGTTGAATTAGGTTGGAGAATGTGATGAAAGACATAAGCTTCTTTTCCTGTAAGTTTTGGTTTTAGTGAGTTGTAGACTTGTACTATTGATGTAAACTTCTATTGGCTTCAAAGAATTTTGATTAATATGTAGGTGCCTGTGGTCATTAATTAATTCTTCTACATTTCTGCTTTGATTTGGTGAGAGGGGAGACCTTTGGTAGTTGTTTACCTTTTCAACCTTGACAGATTAAATATGCCATTCTTTAAAAAAATTCCATGTAATGTTATCAAAAATTTATTTCCAGTGGTGTTGTTTGCTATATATATTTTTATGAGATCTTGGTGGAAGAAATAGTATGCCTAAAAGTTCGAATAATAATAATGTTGATGAAAATAATGTTATGGTTCATAGATGAACCTCAGCCTTGAGATTGTATAAAGTTACAAACATATTCTTTTATCATAAATTGATTTATAAATTAGCTTTTTTTTTAATTATGTAGTGTTCTGCTACTGTGGTCAAAGTAAATATGTATTATTGCTTGTTTAGAGGGATCCAATGATTTGGGATGCAAATAAAAAAATCAAGTAGTCAATTATAGATACCTTATATATACAAATTGTAGGGTTTTATCATATGCAAGAAAGAGGAAGACCTTTATTTCCTTGCCTGTGTTGGGATGGTGAAGAATTAGAGTTGTTTTAATCCAATTGCTAATTTGGGTAGAAAACTAGTGAGCTGCATTGCAGAGGATACTGCTCGCACATGTTAAAGAATATTCTAATTTTTTTTTGGGCTTTGTTCTTTGTTACTTCCCCTTTCTAGAACATATTGAATTTTTAATTTAAGCTAAGAGACACAAAATTTGTGATTGTTTCAACATTGTGCTTTTTGGCTGCAATATGTAGATTTAATCTTATGAATTGATTTATATAATGTAAATTACTCTTATAACTATTTTATTTTATTATTACAAAAAAATATGTGTTAGCAGTATCTATTCATTAATATTTCCAATAAGTCATAATCCAATATAGAATGTGTTGGATTGTTCTTCTAGTACCATGTATGCACAAAATAAAGGTAAATTGTGAAAAATCAACTTAGTTGTACATAAGGGTTGTGTGCATCATCTTGTTGTTTTAGAAGAATCCTTGTAAGATCCTATATGTGTGCATAGTCATAATCTTTGACCTTGAACTATTTTTCCCCATTGTTGTAGTGTAGACTAGTGACATTGGAGACATGATTGATTTTTTGTCAAATTATTGTGAGAGTTGAGATTAGATGATATACATTATTATTGGCCAACCAAGTGAATGTTGGTTCAAGTCCATGTTGTCGAACTATGAATCCTTTGCACGTTACGTAGGCAAGGCCATCCGAGATGAGCCCCTGAGGCATAGGTCTAGCCCTTAGGGATTGTTCTCTCATAACTAATTTAGAATTAAACTTTTGTGAATTAGTCATGTGTTTGTGGTCAAAATTAGGAAATTGTGTCATGTTCTTAGCTATTTTTTGGGTGCATAGTTTTGGGAATGATAGATCTATTTGTATACTACCTCCTTGATATGCAAAATCCTCTTCTCCCTATGTAGCTTGACTTATTCCACATGCAATATAATAGTAGCATATGAAATATTGATTTCTATGCTACCTCCTATCAAGGTTTCCCACTTTTTCGATAGAAACATACCCCATTTGGATGGACAATAAATAAAATGATTATATCCATTAAGAATGATTTGTTTGGATATGAAGCCAATCAACCTCCATGTTTTTCATAATTTCTACAATATTCACCTCTCTAGAATCCCTAGAAAAGAACTTACTATAGGAATTGGACTCTTGTACACCTAAAAAAATAATAACCTAAAGGAGAGTGGAATCACTTGAAGCTTTAGAGTCTAACATTTAGTTATGAACTAACCATCCAATCAACAATGTGGTATATAATGGGTCAACATTAATTTGGATATTATATAATAAATTACCTAAGTAGACCTCGTTGGTATCTTATACTCTTTATCATTTGGAGCATCATTATGGATGAGATCATTTTGATATTTTTTTTATTGTAGTTGAAAGAAAACTTGCAGCCATCTAATGACAATTTCCATATAACCCAAAAGAGAAATCTATGCAAATAAGTATTCAGAATCCACATGCAAGAGAATAGAAAACATACCCATCAAAAGATGACACAAGATATACCCTAGGAAAACCCTCATAGAGGGAAAATGCAACATCCAAAATCATCCATGCTCAATGTATTATTCAACAATAAACACCAGAATACATCTTCATAGCCTCTATGAACACCTCTGAAACATCAAGCCTCTCCAATGCATCCTCCATGTGTCCAAGCATGTAACCACACATCCCATACTATGCTTCACATATGAACTCTTTAGAAGAAAACTCAAAACCCCAACAAGCCAAACTTAGACAACTACCCTTGTGTTTTCTTTTATAGAAACAAGCTCAAACAAAAACACCAAGTGGTATTACATAAAACCATATGACTAAAACCATGAGATTACAAAAAAATGACTCTACATTTAATATTAGGTACTTTATTAATTAACTTTCCCCAATATTAAATAAATACATTTTTACAACTTATATTCAACTTATGTCCCAATGTTACATACAACATATAAAGTGACCCCAAGAATGTTAACTCCTAGTGATGCACGTACTTCTAGGTCCCCCTAGGTGCACCACCCACATAATAATAGATTAAACTATGCAAGTTGTACAACACCTAATTCTTAACATTCTCCCACTTATTGTACATTGTATAAAGGGCAACAGGTAACCTCAAACATGAACAAGGGAACAATATCTATAAACAAATATACCATCAAGGAATCAAAGTGCTCCATGTGCTCCATCAAGATACCTATAACAATAAACAAGGTGACCTCCATCCCAAACATGAATTATCTCATCCTACATCATTCCATTGCATAAAGATAAGAATCCATCCAAAGAGATGCCACACTATCTATCACAACGAAGAATAAGTCCTACCTCAACTAATATCCCAAACAAAAACACCCAATCCAAAGGTATCAATATGCACCAATAGATGTCAATATACAAACTCCATAGTTGAAATAACTCCCATAGAAAGTGCTAACACATCCAACTATCCATGCCTCAAATGTATACAAACGTAGCAAATTCATGCCATCAACATATACAACCCATAAATCACAAACACAAGCTCCATGTGCAAACTTGTCAATGAAGAACATACACATCCAAGAACTCCCACTACATGGGTAATGTAAATCTGGAAAAAGGTCAAGGCATCCAAAGTCTACCACATGAATCACATAGAAGGTGTAAAAAACATCATGTAGTACCAAGGAACATCCACAATGATATGTAAATCTTGTAAACCAATAACCTATAAGTACAACTCTCACCACAAGTCTCCATTGCTCTCCCATGTTCTGCACACCCAACAAAGGAAAGAGATAACATAACCTCCATGTCATAATCCAAAAACCAAGTGAAAAAACATGACCTAAAGCCTAGTGATCACCAGAGCTCCAACCACACCTCAAAACCAATGTCATGTGAAATCAAACGTCCAAGAAGATAACTAAGACAAAAAAGAGAGAATATGCAAATAATAAGCATGTAGCATGTCCTTCTACATACACCTCTAAATGAAAACTTGTCAAGTATGATCTCCTCCATAACACCCCAAGCGAAAATCCATAACAACACCCAACCCGTTTAATATCATAAATAAAAAACAACATATATATCATATAATCAACATGGATTTTAGCCTCTCAAACCAAAGAAGATCAAACTAAATATCCATTCTCATATTAGGAAATTAGCCCTTGATACATCTCCTAAAATCAACATCAATAAATGTATTCACAATGCATAAGGAGATAAACATGCCAACACTCCTCAAATGAACCCTCCAAAACCAAATATCCATAGCTCAAGATCCATATGCATGAGAAGACAAAGTATAAACATAATGCACCTAAAAGAAATAATGGGAAATACCTCTCAAGTGATAATTTTCTGAGTAGACCAAGAGTGGGGAATGAGAATTCTCCTCCAAGATATCCAAGTCATCATGACTCTTCCAAGAACAATCTCCTCATAGGTCCATGTTGAACTCATGCCCAACCAAGGTGTAGGCTCCTCAGATTTTCTGCTGAAATTTCACCAAAGAGTAACCATATCAACACATCTTTAATCACAAGAAAACTCCAACCTCACCTAAGTCTCCAAGTATCCATGAGCACCTGTAACTGATCAATCCATGCAAAACTCCAAATGCAACATAGAATCATCATGAAGTAATCAAGAAAATGATCATAGACTCAATACAAAGAGAACCAAACAAGATCAATTCCTCATATCCAACCTAGGAATCGGGAACATACATCTAACCATTGCTTCATAGGAGATCATATGCTCCAATGAACATATCATGGTATCAAGAGCACTTGCATCATGCCAAAAATCTTAGCATGTAATCAAGAGTATAACATGAAATAATACCAAATCATCCTCTAAACCAAAGAAACACTTGTCAAAACTGACAACCCATGAAATATCAACCAAAGACTAAAATTACTCCATGACATACCAAGATGTCAATATCTTCAATCAATATGAAGATAACCATCCATCATTGAATGATGAATCCACATTATTGCCAAAGTTCCCATTGAATCGTGTAACCAAGCTATCTAGGCATCTTGATAACCATCCTCTAAGTGAATATCATTCGTGGCCCCAATATGATCAAAGAAATCAACACTGAGCTCCCAAAGGGAAGAGTAAAAACCACGATCTCCAAACGAAGAAGATACAACCGCCAACAAACCATCAGGAATCTATCCAACACTACCATCCCATCACTATCAAAGGATCCCACTGGAAAGAGTAACCAATGAAATTTAACCAAGCCATCCATGACATCATGATAAGCCACATGCTAGTAGTCCCATCAACTGACTAATCAGGTACTCTAACCATCCATCCTCTCATCTCAAAGCAACATACCAATCCACAAATGACCATAGACAAGGCTAACTAACAAAGTCTACATCAACATTGAATCAATCTTGTGGATATAGACAATCCACACTGAGTCATGCCACTGCAACTGAATAGGTGATTAGCCCATACAACTACATAACTTGTAGATACCAAACAATGAAGCATGCAAAATCATCATCACATTAGTAACTTTCAAACTAAGATATCAAAGAGAATAATCATATAGACCACATCACTCAAACACCAAATCAACCTTAGATTTGATTTTCCAAACATGTCCACAAACGAGTAACCAAAGTCAAGGAACTAAATAGGCATCCTAGAGATAAAAACAACCTCCTAACACCAAACCAAATCACCACAAAAACTACCACAAACCCGATCATGTTTTGCTAATGCAAAAGTGTACCTGCATAATCATGACACCATAACCTAAACCAACGATGTACCAACACTCAACTATCACCCACACAAGACTCCAAGTCTCAAATCATGTCAACCCATGTCCTCAAAACCAAAGACAACATGTGTACTTGTCACCATCAAAGTCCAACTATGAAAAAAATTATAAACTTGTACCATAAAAGACCAAACTAATAATTAGTTGTACCATCATGCAAATCACGTGAAAACATGTACTCCCTCAAGGTTCTTCCTCTTGACTCGTTTGGATGCTCACACAATCACACCCCAAATCTCATGAACCCACAAGTGTTCAAACAAGTACACAATTCTCTCTGCTCATCAAACTGAGAAACTATTAACACCACTATAAAGTAAATTGAACATGCTCTCTAATGCCTATTTAAAATCGAAAAAGCGATCCACATGCAAAAGTTATGCTCAAAACTGTGTAACTGTTGATTGTGTTAGGATTTAAATGTTGGGGTTGGATAAATAATATAGGCTCTTAATGAATGAGGCTATTAATCTTATATATATCAAATTTAGGTGGTAACTTAGTTCCTTCATGAATCAATTGTCTCCAAAATTATTTTTTTATCAAGGTTGTTGAGACAATCTAGATAGTTGTGTTTGGTATCATTGTTGACAAAATCCATGAACCAAGGGGAATGTTTAGGTTGATTGACAAGGATTTCTCTCATTTATGATCTCATGATACATGTGGGGTCTTGAGCTATTTCCTTGGGTAAAGTGGCTATCACTAGGTACTGTAGGGTTATCTCTACATTGTTCCATATTCAGTTGCACTTGTGACCTATTAATGGGTGACAAAAAAAAAGTTTTTCAATGACTTAATTTTTTTTAGATTTTTGGGCTTTTGATTTTTTTTATATTTTTAGTTTTGTAATATTTTTGGACTTTTTGATTTTTTTTTGATTTTATTTTTATTTTTTATATTTGTGGGCTATTGGTTGCTAAGGATAAAGGTGGAAACTCGATAGATGGATGATTTTTCACTATAATTGATGAAGAATGGTTAGATGATTAGCATGGAAAAAATAGTTAAAGGTGGGTTAGGATGGGATAATGATTGATGTTGAGGAATTATGAGATTATCTAGGTCACATTACCTTCTAAATCAAGATGTAGGATAAATGATTTATGATTTTAATCCTTCCTACTTGAGATGGGAAAGTTCTCAAGAAAGATAAGATGTAGGATAAATGATTTATGATTTTAATTTTTCCTACTTGAGATAGGAAAGTTCTCAAGTAAGATTGACTAGAATTCTTAGAATAATTAGCTTACCTAATAGGCCAAGTTCCTAAGTTAATTTCATCCAAGGTGATAAGATAATTTTATTTCATTAATGAACTTGCTACTTAAGATAGGAAAAGTTTATAAGAACACAAGAATTGAGGATAGAATAGGATATGAAGTCTTGATTTTCAAAGGTAAATTTTTACTTAGATTGAAATTGATTATGGTGTGGGTTTATTTGGTATGGTATTATGTATTAGATATGTGAAGATGCTTGGTTTCTATGTTTGAATAGCCAAAATTTGATGTGTTGATGTAGGAATGTTTGGTGGGGTATGATGGTGTTAGGATATGATATTATGATATGGATATAGGTGATGGTGTGGAGCTAAGGGTTGGAAAATATGATGTATGATATGGATTTAGGTGATGATGTAAACCTAAGATGTGAATGAGATAAGTGTGATGTTGGATTGGGAATACAATATTTTGTTATGATATGCATGTAAATGGGGATGCTAAATAAGATAATACTATGATGTGGATATAAGTGATGATATAAACTTAGTATTTGGACACAAAGATGGTATAGTATGGATGTAAATAATAGTATAATCATAGAATATGGATGCATATTTGGATGTTCATGACAATAGGATGTTATGATATGGATCTATCCTAAGAATTGGACAAAACAATGATATTGTATGGATGCAAATGATAATGATATGATCACTTGTATGTTGGTTGTAAAAGGTAAAATGATGTTATGGATGTGGATGTAAATGAGATATTAGTGACAAGATGATGTTATGATATGGACAAAATGATGGTATGGTATGGATGTAAATGATAGTCTAAACCTAAGATAATAATGTATATGAGGATGTGGTTTTGACAAGACAATTTAATGATATCTAGATGTAAGTGAGGGTGTTGATGAAAAGAGGATGTTATGATATAGATGTATCCTAATAGCTAGATAAAATGATGGCATGATATGAATATAAATGATAGTCTAAACATAAGATATGGATGTATATGGTATGGTAAGTTCTGAAAGGAAAAATGATGTTATGGATGTGGATGTAAATGAGAATGTTGACTTTGAGATATGGAAATATGATGTTATAATATGGATAGATCCTAAGATTTGGACAAAATGATGATATGGTATGAATGTAAATGATAGTCTAAATGTAGGATATGAATATGTATGGGGAAATTGATGACAAGAGGATGTTGTTATATGGATATATCCTAAGATTTGGAAAAATGATGGTATGATATGTACATAGCATAAAAAATTATACTCCATTTAAGGTGAAAGTATAATTTCACACTCTATTTGGAACATACTTTATTAACCTATCCATTCATGGATTTTAGACATCCTCTAGCCCTAATTCTTCCTATCAACCTAGGAGAATGTGTTTACATTGCCTTAGAAAATGTATTATCGATTAAAAATCATCAAAATGACCATAACAAGTGCTCTTATATTGGAGAATTCCTAATAATAGTAGAATCTAAACACCCAAATTAAGTTTTGTTGAGTGTGAAAGAGCTAGATAGGGGTGCCTAGCATCCTAGTCTAGGTATTTTGCTCAACAAACTTAATTCCATGTTTTTGTTGGTCTCTAATTTCGGGGATGTAATTTCAAATTTGAGCCTTGTTGGTAAATTAATCCAAAAAATTAAAGTCAAATGAGTCAAACTAGTCTTTAATTTATTCTAAGTTCCACTATATAAATATGAATTATTATTTCAAGAAAAAGAGAAGCAATCATAAGCATAACAAGACTCTATCAAAATATATCTATTTTTATAGGTTTTAAAGAAGTATTTTAGAATTGATCAAGTTTCTACAATGATTGGAGTTTCATTCCAATGGAAGAAAATGATGGAATCTAGGTTTTTGGAGATGGCTTTGGCTTCTTTCAAGCACCTAATGACTTGTTTTTAGAATGTTCTCATCTTCAGACTTTGATCTACTTGCTTCCCTAAGCAAGGTATTGCCACATTTTAGATTTTCCTAAGGGTATTTGACTTTCTCTTGGGTTGATATCATTTATGTCATTTAGGAATCCTTCTCTAACGCATTTGAGTAGAATTTTTAGCAATTTATCTCATTACAACCTTAGATGCACTTAAGGTTAAGAGCACACATTTTTTATTAGTCAATCATTCGGCTATTTGTGGAGATAGAAATACCAAAATGGGGATTTGACTTAGGAAAAATCCTATACAACCACCCCTTCCCCTCTTTGTTGTGATTTTGTAGGTTTAGATTTGAAGACATAAAATTGTAGAGTAGGACTATAGAGTGCAGACCAGGAGTTACAAGCTTGTGAAATTAGATCTCCAAAATCAGGAAGCTAGTCTAGGGTGTCCCATGCCCATGACCAGTCATTTTTAGCCTCAAATTCATATCTTAGGTGCACAAAATTATGCCCTCATATTTTTTCTCTGTTTTCAAGTTTTCAGTTTTGTTAGTGCAAAAAAATTGTGTTTTCAAATTAGGTTACATAGTTAAATTAAATCAATTAATCTACATTAAATTCAATCAATTGTCAAAGCAATAAAAGAACTAGATCCAAGGAGGATTGGCTCTTCTTTTAGATTTTTATCCAATCTAATATCCTTGTTGGTTTGGCTTCTAATGTTACTTTGAAGAAGGATTGATCTTAATGACCTACACACTCAGTCCAGGATCTATTTTTCAAGAAAATAGTGTGAACACAAATGATAGTCTAAACATAAAATATGGATGCATATGGGGATGTTGATGACAATAGATATGATATAGATGTATCATAAGATTTGGATAGAATGATGATATACATGAAAATGAGGGTGTTGATGACAAAATGCTATTATAATATGAATGTAAATGGTGGTCTAACCTAGGATATGGATGTATGTGAGGATGTAAGTGTAGTACTTAAACAAGGTAATAATATGATATGAATTTATGACATGGATGTAAGTAAGGGTATGAAACCTAGGATTTGTACAAGATTATGGTATGGTATGAAGTTATGATACAAATGTAAGTAAGGGTATGGATGACAAAAGGATATTATAATATGGATTGTAAAATGAAGGCGTGAACCTAGGATTAAGATAATTTTTTTATATAACATGGATGTGAATGTGGGTATGAACCTAGAATTAAGACAAGGTTATGGTATGAGATGGATGTGAATGAGGGTATGAGCTTATGATTAAGAAAATATTATTATATGTGATGGATGTTATAATGCCCCCTGTTTGGATATGCTTATATTTTTTTCCCTAGAATCACAATTTCAAAATAAAAGGTATATCTTATTAAATTACAACTTCCAATAAACTCATCTTTTAACCCTACAGTAATGATAGTCACTAATTCATTAACAATAATTGATTATTTGTGTTGTTTGCAACATTCATTAAATTAGTTGACAATTATAATTTTCATTGAACTTTAAAATAGGTAAGTAACTATCAAAACAAATCCAAAATTATTATCCACTGTAATGATCAATCATTGGGAAGATTGGAGATGAAGCCGCAATAGGATGCCTAGAGTATTCCTCTTTCTAAGCCCAAGGGCGGATAGGAAACCCCCTTGGCCCACTAATGGCAGACACACATGCATCGATTAGGGGCGGTATACTTAGCATGAATTCTCCCTCCCTCTAAGCCCAAGGGCGGATAGGCAACCCCCCTTGGCCCACTAATGAAAAACACATGGGAATCCATTATGGGTGGTCTACTTAAGATGAAAAGGATATCCCCCTTGCACTTCCGCCTCTTCTTCCCATGGTTAATTGTAGAGGCATAAATATATTATAATTGGACTAATAACTTAGTTTAAAATGCAGTCCTTATTGTTCCATATGAAATATATGGAATTAATGTATTAAAATCATATACACTAAATAACATACCACAATATTTATAAAACTATGTTATTGCTATATCTCAGTATGTAGATGCAATTTATTAGCGCAAAAGATTTACTTGGGTCAATCTGCTGTAGTTGCATATACTAATCTATATATATATATATCTCTTCCTCTCAATGGTTCGATGCCCTCCTCTTTTGGAAATATCCTTCCTTTTATACCATGCAATGGATGCCAAGAGATATGCCTATTCAATTTACTTGTCCCTTGGTAAGGGACATGTCCCTTTATTGCCGTTCTTTCCAATTGCCACCTTTATTTTGCACATTAAATAAAACTGCCTTCTTTAAAAGTATAATCGTTTCATACTTGAATTGTTGCTTATTTGATTTGGACTAATCACTACTTTAGGATAACTTTTGTCTTTTTCCATAATTTGTCTTATGTGACCTTTGAGGATATTGCTATTTTAGGGAGTGTCGTGTAGGAAGTTTTTATAGGTTTATTTTATTTCATTGCTTTTTCACGGGGGCATGATAGTCCACCCTTTGCAAGATTTCTTGTCCTCAAGCAATTCTAAATTTAGGTAATAAAAAATCTCGACACCTTCCCAAGTTACATCTTCTGTAGGAAGTCCCTTCCACTTAACCATATATTCCGGGATAGTTTTGTTTCTTAATTTCTTCTCCCTCATATTAAGAATGATCTTGAGTTCTAGAATCAGTTTACCTTCATCATCCAATGGGGGAAATTCTGAACATGGAGTGATGTGTTGTCCTAGCACCTTTTTGAGACAAGAGACATGAAAGATATTATGAATCCTACTATTAGCTAACAGTTCCAATTCATAGACAACTTCTCCTATTCTTCTCAAAATTTTATAGGGTCCATAGAATTTGGGTTTAAGCTTCTTGGCTTCACTTTCCTTGATCGATGTCTATTTATAGGGTTGTAGCCTTAGGAAAGCCAAATCCCAAAATTCAAATGTTCTTTCAGTCTTGTTCTGGTTGACATAAATATTTTGTTGATTTTGGGCTTGATGCAGATTATCTTTGAGAGTCTTCATGATATCCATACTTTGTTGTATAAAGTCCTTTGCTCCTAGTAAATGTATTTCTTGGATGATCAAATTTCCAAATGAGGTGGTCTTGTAACCATACAATGCCTTGAAGGGACTCATCCCTACTGACATGTGATGTGTGGTGTTCTATTAATATTCTCCAAGGTGCAACCACCTAATCCAAGCATTTTGTCGACCGATAACATAATTCCTTAAATATCCTTCTAGCTACTTGTTTACAATTTTTTTTTGACCATCAGTTTGAGGATGGTAACTTGTGCTTAGTGTGAGCTCCATCCCTGCTAGTCAAAAGAGTTCTTGCCAAAAAGGCTAAGGAACCAAGTGTCTCTATCACTAATAATATTTCTAGGGAGGCCATGTAATTTGAAGAATTTCTTGAAGAATATATATGCTACTTGAGGAGCTTGATAATAAGAGGATATTTCCATGAAATGCACACATTTGGTAAGGTGATCCACCACTACGTATAAGCAATCTTTACCTTGTACTTTTGGAATTTCAATTATGAAATCCATAGAGATACTCTCCCATTTTTTATTGGGAATGGGTAGTGGCTGTAGGAGACCCACTGGATGGTTTTGTTCTACTTTATTTTGTTGACAGGTTAGGCATTCTTGAATTTGTTTAAGGAAATATTTCTTAAGACCCTTCCAAGAGTATTTTTTCCTAGTTTATAAGTTTTTTAGTACCCTTGGTGACCTACTAGAAGATTGTCATGATGTTCTCTAATAGTTTTTTCCTTCAACTTGGAGCTTGGTGCAAGGAGTAACCTATTTTTGTATAGCATAAGTTCTTCCACTACCTTGTATTTTTCATTTGGTATATTCCCTTCTAGGATGCCACTAGTCTGTGGATCTTTAGCATATTCGGCAATGATGGAGTTTATCCACTTTGCAAAGATGCTTGCTATGGAACATAAGTAGGGATTGCAAGATAATGCATTGACTACAATATTGTTCTTCCCCTTCACACACTCTATGTCAAAGTTATACACTTGCAACTTTCTAACCCATTTTTGTTGACAATCATTTAGATCCTTTTGGTTTAAGAGAAATATTAAGCTATTGTGATTGGTTTTAATGATGAATTTTCCCCAAAATAGATATTATCTAAATTTTTTTAGTGAGTTTGTGATGGCTAGCATTTCTTTATCATAGGTAGAGTAATTTTTTTCAGCTATGGTGAGTTTGCACCTCTCAAATGCAATGGGATGTTTTTTTTACATGAGAACTACTCCAATTCCTTCTCCAAATGAATCACACTCTAACTCGAATGGCAATGTAAAGTTAGGAGCGAAAATGATAGGACATGAACTCATTATCTCCTTCAGTTTCTCAAATGTTTGTTGGGCTTCTTCACTCCATGTAAAATCTCCTCTTTTTGTTAAGTTTGTGAGGGGGGTAGCAATTTAAGAGAAATTTTTGACCAACTATTGGTAATAGCTATATAAGCCCACAAATCCTCTTAGGTTGGTTAAAGTTCTCGGTTTAGGCCATTCCTTGATGGATTTGATTTTTTCTTCATCCACACTTACTCCTTGTTCATTGATTTTATGTCGTAGATATAAAATCTCTTCTAACCCAAACTCACACTTGGAGGCTTTGGTATAAAGCGATTCTTGCTCAAAGATTTCTAAGACTTCTTTAATGTGCTTGAGGTGTTCTTCCCATGTTTCACTATAAATTAGAATGTTGTCAAATAATACTAGTAGGAATCCCCATTGTTTCCTCCTGAATATATGGTTCATACATGATTGAAATGTCGTAGGTGCATTTGTTAGACCAAAGGGTAGGACCAAGAATTCAAAGTGTCAATAGAGAAATCTGAAAGCTGTCTTGGGAATATATTCTTTCCTCATTCTAATTTGATGATATTCGGATCATAAGTCAATTTTAGAGAAATATTTGGCTGCATTAAGTTCATCTATTAATTCATCAATCCTTAGGAAAGAATAGTGGTTCTTTATAGTTTTTTTATTCAAGGCTCTATAGTCTATACACATCTCATAGTACCATCCTTATTTTTAACTAACACCACTAAGGATTCAAAAGGACTAGAACTCAACTAAATGTGACCCATGTCAAGAAGTTCTTTAATGGATTTTTCTATCTCTTCCTTAAATCTTTGGGGGTGTCTGTAAGGTGTGGTGATTATGGGTTTAGCACCCTTTTCTAGTTCTATAATGTGTTCAAACCCTCTTTTGGGAGGTAGGCCTGGTGGAATATCTTTGAATACCTTTTTATGTTCCTTAAGGATAGGTTGTATATCTACATGTATGGATTTACCTTGGGGAGAATATTTTTCAAGGATCAAACATTGGGTGACCCATTCTCCTTGTCCATGTCTAAATATTCTTTCCATTTACTTAGATGAGACTATCCTCGAAGACCCGTCAAATAGTCCTTGTAAAAGGATATCTTGTCCACTATGTTTAAAGAAAAGTTCTAACTTTGGTAAATCTAAATAGAAATGTCCCAAGGAGTGTAACCATGGGGTGCCCAAGATTACATCAGTATCTCCCAAATTTACAATGTATAAATATTCTTTGATGGGTGCTTCCTTAAGGTTATGTCTAGTTGTGGAATTTTTCTATTGCAAGGGGAGGTGGACCCATTGTCTAAGGCTACTTTAAAGCCTTCAAAATCTTTGGTTTCTAATTTCATCTTTGCAACCAAGTTTTCATCAATGAAATTATGAGTTTCCCCACTATCTACAAGGGAAATTGCTTTTTGTCCCTTTAGAATACTCCTGATTCAAAAGGGGTGGTGTTTGGATGCTTTTGAGATGGTAGCTAAGGTTCCATGTTCTTCTTCATCACACCATCTTATTTTTCTTGGGATTTCTTCCTATTTTTCCCTTACTTCGTCATTAGATAATGCCTCTATATTTTATTCTTGGCTTTTCCTTTCGCACATGTGTCCCAACTCCCACTTCTCCTTGCATATGAAGCATAATTTTTCCTTTCTAAGGTCATTTAATTAATTTCCTTTTAAGTTCATCCCATTTGAAGACATGACGACTCTCCCATTTTTCTTTACAATGGTAGCATAGGTTTCTTCTTCGAATTTCTTCACATTCACTTTTAGAAGGAAATCCCCTCTTATGCCAATTATTCTTATAAGGGGGTTTGGTATGTGTGTTTGATAAATTCTCTGAGTAGGTTTTGTATTTTGATGATGTGGATTACAATATTAATTCATTTTGAATTGCATCCCCCAACATTTTAGGTTCGTGAGCACTCATTGGGCCTCAAATTGATTCCTTGAGCCCTTCTACAAATAAGTATGTGAGTCTACTTTGGGAAAATTTTGGTACCATGATTGAAAGTTTTTGGAATTCCATGGCATAATCCTCCATGGTTCCATGTTGTTTAAGCTGTGTTAGTTCTTTAAAATACCATTCGGGATGCTTTTGATAAAATATTTTAATAATTTTTTGAGTGAACTCGTCATAAGTTGTTATGTGTTGGTGGTCTTGGGTAATAAGGCCACGATGCCACCAATCATGGGAAGTTCCCTCCAAATGTGGGATGGTGAATTTAATAGCATCTTATTCCATCATGGGACTAAGGGATAGATATGTGTCCATCTTTTGAGCCCATGAATGTGCTATGATTTTTCCCGATCCATCATAGTTGGGTAGAGTCATTTTACTTACCATTTGTCTTAAATCTTTGTTGGGTTGTCTCCTTTCTCTTTTAGAAGTAGTTCACGATCTTGAATCAAAATATACCTCAAATGAGATGTCTCTCTTAATTTCAAGGTCTAGCCTTGAGTAGGTTACAACATTTTTGTCAAAATTAATTTGTGTATTGGTTTCTTCTTCCTCTCTTCTTGGCCCTCTTCCAAGTAGGAATGCGGGTCTTGTTGCCCTAGGTGTTGATATCATTGAATGGTTAGAGTTTTCATCCCTCCCATTGGTTTGGTTAGATTGTGGGTTATTGTTGTTCATGTTTTGAATGGTTTGGAGAAATAATTGTGTCATTCTCTCATTTTTCTCCATAAGAGTCTAAGTTGTTTGCTCCATGAAGGTTCTTAATTTTTCCCATTTTTTCACCCATGGTATTGTTTTGTATAGAGTTACTGGTGGTGGAAAGTTTCTTCTTTTCTCTCTCCAAGGCTCTCTAGGCTCTTTGGCTAAGTTGCATCCACTAGCTTTCATCCCTCAAGCTGGAAAGAACGATGCTTTGATACCAATTGTGTTGGAAGTTTAGAGATTGTTGGAAACTTGTGTTGTCATTGATGTCAATAGAGCATTATTGCATTGATGTCAACCCCTAGCATTGGAGTTGTTGGGAGTGTTGGTATTAATGTCAATACACTATATTGCTGTTGTTATTGATATCCTACTTCAGTTTAGTTGCAGAGGTTGTTAATCTGACTTGTATTGGGGGAGATTGTTGATGTTGTTGAGCTATCATCAATTTCATTGATGTATGAGATAAGTAATGTTTCTGATGTGTTTGGGTCACTTGGTTTCCAAGTACTTTTGAGAAAATATAAATAAAAAAAGTTCAATATGAAAATGGTGTTCAGTTTTTTGCTCTACATTTCTTCATGGTTGAAGATGTTCCCATATGGTTTGGACATGATGATTAGAGGTCTTCAGAGGTGTCATATTCAAAGTTTCAGGTGTTGGATCATTCTATAGTGGAAGATGTGTTTGACAATATGTTTGTTTGGTGAAATAGGGTGTTTGGGAGAAATGAGATTCCTTTGCATTTCTTCGCAGTAAAAGTTCTGGTGTTGGGTCATAATGTTTGCATCTACCTTCCTTTGAAGTTTTAGGTGTCGAGTTGTTCCGCAAGGTTTTTTGATGTGGTGGATGTCTGTACCATTATGTATGGTTGCATAAAATGAATGTGTTCTTGAGTTTCACATGGTTGTAGTAGTCATGCAAAATATTTTTATAATATTTGAATATTTTGAGATGTTTTATGGATAGTGTGGAGTGTTTCTATGTGGTCTGCAAGATGTTTCCAAACTTTGAGAGGTGTGTTTGGTGTCGCTTATTAGTGTTAGTGCAGGTTTGGTTGACTTGGCGTGCTAGCACTAATTGTGGAGGATAACTGTTGATTGAGGAAGTGTTGAGAAGTGTGTTTATGTAGATTTGGGTCCTAGTTAAGTAAAGGAGTTGTTTGGCTTCACTTCTCTATATTGTGGAAGTGTTTGGTGCCAACCCATTTGGTGTTATACAATAGAAGAGTATATGTTTCATTAAGGCCAACCTAATTGAGATTTTTTTAGGTCATGAAGGGTATAAATGCAAGGTGAATTATTGTGTCGATTTAGTGTGAAGTGTGTGTAATGTGAAAGATGCAAAAGTGATCAAGTTTGTTAATCTGAGTGCAATCCTTAATGCTTATGACTTCCTAATGCGGTGAGAAGAATGTGTCTACATTTTAGTCTGTTTGATGAGTTGTTTGTGCTTTTGTGAAACTGCACCTTTGACATATGAGAGATGCATTGTTAGTAGTTCAAATTGGTAGTGAGCCATCCCTTCTTTCTTCTTTCTTCTCGATAGTGAGTCCTTTGGCAGTGAGCCATCAACAATGAGCCTTTCTCTATCTTTCTGGGTAGTGAGCCCTTGGCAGTGAGTCTCATTGTATTAAGTGTTGCAATTCATATATTAGTGAGCTAATCCTCATCATGGTTGTTCCATTCTTGGGTTTTCCACATAAATCTAGTGTTCTTATGTGTTTGATGCATTTGCATTCTGTTTCACATGTTTACATTTTGTTAATGCATGTTAAGGGTTTAATGATGAATAAGGGTCTAAGAACTAATGCAAATATGAAAGTAAATGAGGTTTTCTGATGTTTTAAAGTATACAATTGATTCACCCCCCCTTCTTAGTTGTCCTATGCATCTAAAAATTGGTATCAGAGTTGTGGTTCCTAGGAAGAAGCTTAACTGCTTGAGGTAGATCTACATGGCACACATGAAAGGTGTCAAAGCTCCCTTGTTCGATGTAAAAAATTATACCTAATAGAAAGATAGGATAGAGTCTTTCTTAGTCTCCCTTGGATTTGGGGTTTGGTAGTCTATTGAAAGAGGTTATGTTAAAATTGCAAATGGACCATCAACTGATGATGAGATCAAGGAATATGAGAACAATGGAAAAGTAAGGAATGTAATCCTAAATTTTCTTACTGATTTAGAACTTATGAAGGTTATAAGCTACAAGTATGCTAAAGATGTCTGGACAAAACTATAAGCAAACTATGAAGGAGATGACAAGGTCAAACAAGTAAAGATGCAGATCTACAAAGCCAAATTGGAAACCCAAAGGATGTTTGAAGATGAAGATATTTCTACTTACATGCTCAGAGTTGACGAATTTTTCAATGCCATCAATGATCTTTGTGGAAATATGAATGAAAGTGAAGTTGTGAAAAAGGTATTAAGAACTCTACCTAAATCTTATAGTCATAAAGTTTTTGCTATTGAGGAAGCTCAAAATTTGGATCACTATTCTATAGATCAAATGTTTGGTGCTTTAACTTCTTTTGAAATGAGAGTCTGGTCAAGAAACTACAAACAAAGAAATTGCTTTTAAAGTCTACAAATTAGAAAAGGATGATGGGTCATATCCAAACGATCTTGATGAGGTGGAAGTGAAATTTGTGAGGAGATTGAAAAATGGTACTAGAAATTACAAAGGTAAGCTACCTTTCAAATGTTTCAATTGTGGAAAGATAGGTCATTATGTATCTAAATGTCCGATGAAAGTTACTAATGAAAAACAAAAGGATCATAAGGGTAAATTTGTCAAGAAGATTTATTATGTTGAAAAAGACATTGGTGTTTCTGAGGATGAAGAATCAAATTATCAAAATGAAGAAAATGATGAATGCTTATTCATGGCTCTAAATGTTGGAACTTATTCTACTAATCTTGAAAGATGTGCATGAAGGAAAGTGCTTCAGAAACATATCATAACATTGAAGGAACTATGTTAATTGCTTTTCATTCTAGAGAGGAGAAGAATTACTGGATCATTGACAGTGGATGCTCAAATCATATGACAAGTGATAAGAGTAAGTTTGTTAAGCTTGAAAAGTATGATGGTGGTCTTGTTAAGTTTGGTGATGATACATTTGCTAAGATCTGTGGAAAAGGTTCAATTAGTTTTGATGGAAAACATAATACAGATGATGTTCTTTATGTCAAGGGCCTTCGACATAATCTTCTAAGTGTAGGAAAAATGTGTAGCAAAGGATATAATATTGTATTTCAAAATGGTGGTTGTGAAATATGAAAAGGAAGCTTTGGTATTCTGATTGCTGTTGGAACAAGGATAGGAGGCAATGCCTATCAAATCAAAGGAAATGGTGCAAAGTGCTTTATGTATCAAACTAATGAAATTTGGATATGGCATAGAAGAATGGGTCACATTAATTTTTATAGCTTAGCAAGAATAAGCTCTAGTGATTTTGTGAGAGAATTTCCAAAGATTACAAAACCTATCAATGCAATTTGCAAAGAATGTCAACTTAGAAAGAAAACAAAGGCAATATTCAAGACAAAAGAAAATTCTACCACAGGTCCCTTGGAGTTAGTGCATACAGATCTATGTAGACCTATTAGAATTAGAAGCTCATGTGGTGATAGGTATTTCATGTTATTAATTGATGATTACTCTAGAATGGCTTGGGTTACATTTCTCAAAGAAAAATCAAAAGCCCTAGACAAGTTTAAAGCATTTAAGGCCATGGTTGAGAATGAAATGAATATAAAAATAAAATTTTTGAGGTTTGATAGAGGTGATGAGTTTACTTCAAATGAGTTTAATAGTTTTTGTGAAGATCATGGAATGAAGAGGCATTTGTTAGCCCCTAGAACTCCTCAGCAAAATAGAGTTGTGGAAAGGAAAAACAAAACAATTCAGGAAGCAACTAGGACAATGATGAAGGAAGCTAATCTTTTAGATGTCTATTGGAGAGAAGCAATTCATACTGCACTCTACATTCTTAATAGAGGTCAAGCAAGAGAAAACAATTGAAAGAATACCTATGAGTTATGATATGGTAAACCCCATATTGTGAAATATTTTAAAGTTTTTGGAAGAAAATGTTATATCAAAAGAGATGAGGAAAACTTGGGAAAGTTTGATGCAAGATTCGATGAAGGAATCTTCCTTGGATACTCTACAAGAAGCAAGGCCTACCAATTTTTTTTGTTAACAATAGGGATATCCCCACGACCCAACCTAACATCCAACGAGGTGAGATGAGGTGAGACTAGTCCATTGCGAGGGGACCCAAAAACCCACAAGCTAGTCCCAACTAGGTAAACTCAGGAGTGGAGTCGAACCCAAAACCAATGGGGAGCAAACCCATGACCCAATCCAACTTCGCTACCCATGTGGGCTAAGGCCTACTGATGTTACAATAAGAGATTGATGAAGATTATTGAGAATGCAAGTGTCAAAGTGGATGAAGAACCACATCAAAGTTTGGTACTGATAGAAGGATATGAATATGATGAATCCCCTTGCAGTGAAGAAGAAAAGACTGAAGGCAAAGGAAAAGAGGTGATAGTTGAAGAGGAAGAAGCTCTAGAAAAGAATCCTAAAACTCCTAAGTATGTGTAGAAGAATCATTCTGAAGATCAGATCATTGGAGATGAGAGAAAAATGTGCTAACAAGGAGAAAAGATGTTATGATTGAGGAACAAGTAAATTTTTGTTTACTTTCTGAGGTGGAATAAAAAACAGTGACTGAGGCATGCAAAGATGAGAATTGGGTCAAAGCAATGAAGGAAGAGTTAGAAAAAATAGAGAAGAATCTGACTTGGGAATTGGTCTCAAGACCAGTAGACAAGAATGTGATTGGTACTAAGTGGGTATTCCAGAATACGCTAAATGAAGATGGAAAAGTTGTTAGGAACAAGGCTAGACTTCTGTTTAAGGGTTACTCATAGGTTGAAGGTATAGAATTTGAGGAAATTTTTGCTTCGATTGCAAGAATGGAAGCTATCAGGATGTTTTTAGATTTTTTAGTACAAAGATTTCAAAGTATATTAGATGGATGTGAAGTCTATATTCTTAAATGGTGAATTGGAACAGGAGGTATACATTGAAAAAATAGAAGGTTTTTAGTTGTTAGAAGATGCTAATATGGTCTCTAGATTGAAGAAAGTATTGTATGGATTGAATCAAGCTCCCAGAGCTTGGCATGCAAGGTTAGATAAGTACTTGTTTCATCAAGGGTTCAGAAAAGGTACTGTAGATAGCAATATGTACTTCAAAGTTGAAGGAGATTAAATCTTAATTATGGTGGTATATGTTGATGACATAATTTTTGGAGGAAATTAAGATATGTGCAAGAGGTTTGCAGAGGAAATGCAAAAATAATTTGAGATGTCAATGTGTGGGGAGATGAATTTCTTCCTTGGTTTGCAGATCAATCAATCAAAGAAAGCTATATTCATATCACAGTCTAAGTATGTTAAGGAATTTTTTAAGAAGTTTGGAATGGATGACTCTAAACCAGTATGTACTCCTATTGTTACTGGATTTAAGCTGAGTAAAAATGATGAATCTCCTAAGACAGATCAGAGCAAGTATAGATCAATGACTAGTGGACTATTATACCTTATTGCTACTAGATTGGATATCATGCATTCAGTTTGTCTTGTAGCTAGATTTTAAGAAGATCCAAAAGAATCTCATGTTGCAGCAGTGAAGAGGATATTTAGATATTTGAAAGACACTCCAAATTATGGTTCGTGGTATCCTAAGGATACTGAATTCTCTTTGAGTGCATATACATATGGAGATTGGGCTGGATGTGCAGATGATAGGAAAAGTACAAGTGGTGGTGATTTATTTTTTGGAAGCAGGTTGGTTTCATGGTTAATTTAGAAGCAAGATTCAGTGTCATTATCTACCGTAGAAGCATAATATATTGCAGCAACATCATGCTGTACACAAGTGTTGTGGATGAAGAAAATATTGAAAGATATCAGAGTTTCATATGATGAATCTATTCCTATCATTTGTGACAATACAAGTGGATAAACATTTCAAAGAATACAGTAATGCATTCAAGAAAAAAACATATCTCAATCTGATATCACTTCTTGAGAGAGAAAGTTGCAAAGAATGAGGTGAAGTTGGAGTATGTGCCTATTAAGAATCGAGTTGCTGATATTTTCACTAAAGCTCTTCCAAAAGATACTTTTGAGTATCTCTGGGAGAAGTTAGGGGTTATTGCCCCTCCTTTCAACTAGATACATAAATGTGTGCATCTGTCCCGAAAGCATTTCAAGATATATTTCTTGGTCCTGGACCGATGCTGAAGGTTACCTCTCAGGGGGAGTAGGTAGAAAGGGTTGCTAGTTGTTACAATAGTTGTTTGATGGTGTTTTCCTTTGAAGCTTTGTAAAAGGAAGTGAGAACATAAAATGTAGAGCAGTGGAAAAAGTGTTGGGTACAGTTGTTGGCTCTTACAGGTGTTGGCTCTTACAGGTGTTGCCTTTTGGGGGAGAGCAAGTATAGGTGTGTAATGACAAATGGGGAGTAAAAGAAAAGAAACTATGTGTTGTCCTTTTCCATTGATGTCAAAGGGAGAGAAAGTTAGTTGAAAAATCATATGAAGAAAAGGAGAGAATAAATTCTTGTGTAAGGGAGAGTGGTGTGTACTAGTGAGATGTATGTGTTATTGATCATAGTTGCTTCTTGTTGTTGGTTTTTCATATTAGGTGTTGCCATCAATGACAAAGGGGGAGATTGTTGGAAGTTTGGATCTTGTTGGAAACTTTTGTTGTCATTAATTTCAATAGAGCATTGTTGCATGATGTCAACCCCTAGCATTGGAGTTGTTGGAAGGGTTGGTATTAATGTCAATACATTGTATTGGCGTTGTCATTGATGTCCTACTTCAGTTTAGTTGCAGAGGTTGTTAATTTGACTTGTATTAGGGGAGATTGTTGATGTTTTTGATCTATCATCAATGTTGTCATTGATGTATGAGATAAGTAATGTTGGTGATGTGTTTGGGTCGCTTGGTTTCCAAGTGCTTTTGAGAAAATTTGAATAAAAGAAAGTTTAGTATGACAAAGTGGTGTTCAGTGTTTTGCTCCGCATCTCTTCATGTCTGAAGATGTTCCCATGTAGTTTGGATGTGATGATCAGAGGTATTCAAAGGTGTCATATCCAGAGTTTCAGGTGCTGGATCGTTCTATAGTGGAAGATGTGCTTGATAGTATGTTTTTCTGGTGAAATAGGGTGTTTGGGAGAAATGAGATTACTCCACATTTCTTTGTAATAAAAGTTATGGTGTTGTGGATTTGGGAACATGATTATAATTTTTGCATCTACCTTCCATTGAAGTTTCAGGTGTTGAGTTGTTTTACAAGGTTTTCTGATGTGTTGGATGTCTATGCTAGTATGTCTGGCTGCACAAAATGAAGGTGTTCTTGAGTTTTAGGTGGTTGCAATAGTTGTGCAGAATATTCTGAAGATTCTAGAATATTTTGAGATGTTTTATGGATAGTTTAGAGTGTCACTATGTGGTCCACAAGATGTTTCTAGACCTTGAGAGGTGTGTTTGGTGTCACTTGTTAGTTTTAGTGCGGGTTTGGCCGACTTGGCATGCTAGTGCTAATTATGGAGGATAATTGTTGATTGAGGAAGTGTTGAGAAGCATGTTTATGTATATTTGGGTCCCAATTAAGTAATGGCCTGGCTTGGCTTCACTTATTTATATTGTGGAAGTGTTTGGTGCCTACCTATTTGGTGTTACACAATAGAAGCGTATACGTTTCATTAAGGCCGACCTAATTGAGATTGTTTTAGGTCACAAAAGGTATAAATACAAGGTGAATTGTTGTGTGGATTAAGTGTGAAGTGTGTGTGATGTGAAAGATGAAAAAGTGATCAAGTGTGTTGATTTGAGTGTGATCCTTAACGCTTATGACTACCTAATGCAATGAGTAGAAGGTGTCTACATTTTAGTCTATTTGATGAGTTATTTGTGCTTTAGTGGAACTGTACCTTCGACATATGAGAGATGCATTGTTAGAAATTTAAATTGGCAGTGAGCCATCCCTTCTTTTTTCTTTCTTTTAGATAGTGAGTCCTTTGGCAGTGAGCCACCGATAGTGAACCTTTGTCTATCTTTCTAGATATTGAGCCCTTGGAAATGAGCCTTATTGTATTCGGTGTTGCAATTCATATATTAGTGAGCTAATCCTCACCATGGTTTTTTTGTTCTTGGGTTTTCCACGTAAATCTGGTGTTCTTATGTGTTTGATGTGTTTCCATTAATATTTTACATGTTTACATTCTGTTAATGCATGTTAAGGGTTTAATGGTGAATAATGGATTAAGAACTAATGCAGATGTCAATGCTAATGAGGGTTTCTGATGTTTCAAAATTATACAACTGATTCACCCCCCTCTCAGTTGTCCTGTGCATCTAAACAATTGTAATGTCCCCAGTTTCGATATGCTTAGATTTTTTCCCTAGAATCACAATTTAAAAATAAAAGGTATATCTTATTAAATTACAACTTCCAATAAAATCATCTTTTAACCTTGTATTAATGTTAGCCACTAATTCTCAAACAATTAATTGATCACTTGTACTATTTGTAACGTTCATTAAATTAGTTGAAAATTATAGTGCTCATCGATCTTTAAAATAGGTAACTATCAACACCAATCCAAAGTTATTATCCACTCTAATGATCAACCATTGGGAAGATTTGAGATGAATCTGCAATAGGATGCCCAAAGTATTCCTCTTTCTAAGCCCAAGGACGGATAGACAACCCCCTTGGCCCACTAATGGAAAACACATGGGCATCCATTAGGGGTGGTCTACTTAGCATGAAATATCCCTCTCTCTAAGCCCAAGGGCGGATAGGAAACCCCCTATCCCACTAATAGTAGACACACGTGCATCCATTAGGGGTGGTCTACTTAGGATGAAAAGGCTATCCCCCTTGTAATTTCATCTCTAATTCCCATGGTTAATTGTAGAGGAATAAATATCTTATAATTGGTTTAATTATGTGAGGGGGAAAATCATAGGGTCTAGACGAGATAAAAGAAATTGAAATAGAATCTAATCTAAATCAAACATAACTAATCTAGATCTATTCCTACACTCATGAAATGACTTTCTAAGCTATTGAAAACACAATGGAAATCCTACGATTATCACAATGAAATTCAAAGCAAAAGCAAAAGGTTACCATCCCATGTCAGAGTGTGTTCATATGATGTCGGGTTGTTCATATCACCGCGAAGCCTCCATTGTTGCATGCGAGAAGCTTTGATGCGATGTCTTGGTTGATCGAAGATGTGTTGAAGCTCTATCAATGGTGATTAGGAATATTGGCAGTACTTCATTATGCAAAATGAGTTGATTCTTCGATTCTTTTTTTATGAGGAAAGAGGTTTGTTATATAGAAATTGTGATTTGAAATGTATGATCATGATTGCATAGTAGAATATCTTGATCGACGGTCGAAAGATGTTGAGAGGAAATGGACATGAATAATTTGTACAAAATAGATTACACAATCAATGTGATTGAAGAAATAGATTGATCAATCAGGGTATTGTAATTTTCTCAATTAGGAATAGATTGATCAGTGAGGAATAGATTGAGAAATACGGGGATCGTAATTTACTCAATCAGGAAAGTGGTTGAGAATGATTAATTAATTGATTTAATTAATTAATTCATTTTGGAGTTAAACATGCAAATCAAGTTTGACTTTTGCAAATAAAGTTGCATTAGTTTGATTTGATTTTTGATGATGTTTTGAATAGTTTATTCAAATTTGGAAGGAAAGTGGGTTAATTAAATTATTATGATTTAATAATTTAATTGACTTAGAGGAATAAAGTAAATTAGCGACATAATTAAATAATTGGTGCTATTTAACTAATCAAGATGAATAAAGTTAGATTAGGAATTTATTAACTAAAAAGTAATTTATTTAATTGGTCGAAATTGATGAAACATGAATTAATTAAATAATATCGTATTATTCAATTAATAGTAGAAATAGGGTTTTTGATGCAATTGATGTGAAATGCAGTGATGTTCGATGATAAAAAATGCCGATGATGTGAGAATGTCATTTAGTGGTGTGATAGGTGTTAGGTCAGTTTTACATGTCTACATTTTACCCCTCTTTGATACAAAGTACAAGTTGCTTTGTTTCAAAGATTCGATGTTAAGATCAAGATTTTAAATTTTTTTTATGCCCCACTGTGCCCCAGTGGCCAGCGGAATGATGGTAGGACTCTGTGGTGCCCCCTCGAGAGGTTGGCCAATTTTTTTGATTTTTTGGTCAGGCTCACGACATTGTTCTATTCTAGTTCAGTTGTGTAGAGAGAAAAAAATTAAGTCTATAGGTCCCTCGTTTCTTATTCCAATGTTCCCGGGAAGTCCTAACTTGAACATAGGAAGTTTCCTTAAGTAAAAGTTAGGGTTTCCTAGGTAAAATTTTGGGTTTTTGAGGGTTAATATAGGTAATTAGGGTTCTAATTACCTCATTTGCACTTTGATCCTATAGCGAATTCTAGCCTCTAGATTTCTCATTTTGTCAGTTGTCGAGGAGCAATGCCTAGGAATTAGGGAGCCTCACATTGTTCAGACTTGGTTCAAGAGTTTGGATGGCCCGCAGGCGTCAGTGCCCTAGTATGTACCCTCTTGCTTCTCATTTTTGTCTTTTCATGTTCTTGTAATTCGTGCACAAAGTGCAATAAGTCAAAAATAATATTTTTAGACTTTTAGCGCACTTGCATCGGTTTTAGCGCATTTGTTAGTTTAGAAAACTCACTTTTGTAAAATTTCTGCGCATTTGACTTATTTCTATGCTTTTGAATTGTGTTTTCACCTTTGAAACTCACTTTTGCTCTACTTTTTCGCTTTTGCTTGCTTGGTTATGTTTTCTACACACTTGCTTTAGTTTTGTGCCTTTGCAAAAAATTTGCACTTTTGATTTTGGCACACTTGAGTTATTCCATCGCTTATGTATTTTTTCCTCACTTTTGCTAAAGTTTCATCACTTTTTCTAGAAAGCTTTCTCTTTTGAATTTTATGCGTTCCTAGAGTGTACCCTTAATATCGTGGGTTAAATGGTTACATGGTTTCTCAAACCACTGTTGTCAAGGGAGAGATGACCTCGAGATCTATTTGATCCGATTTTTGGTTTTGATTTTTTGGAGTGAGATTTCCTAGATGCGGTAGAGCTTCATCATATTTGTTACATGCCTCCCATCCAATCTCACATGGCGATGATGATTGCGCTCATGGAGTGGTGGCATTCAAAGACTTCTTCATTCCACTTACCTATAGGAGAGGCCACCATTACCCTTGAGAATGTGTGGAGGATTCTCCCTATTCCTATCCATGGTGAGCTTGTTACATACCATGTTCAATGAGGTACCCATGCAATGTGGTGTGTGCTTGGTGTCAGATACTTGGAGGCTCGACAGTTTGAGATTGATTTATTAGATTTTTTGGCAGTGCGGACCCTGTTTCCCTTGTTCTTTGCGGTTTGATTTTAAGGCTAGTTGTTCCTGATAGGAGAGGTCATCAGTTCCCTGTTGGATGGGGCATTTGTATTGAGGGTATGTTTGAACATGGGACTAGATATGCATGTGGTCCATGTCTTCTCGCCCATCTCTACAAAGATATGCATGAGGTTTCATATCAGGGTGGGAAATCCATTTTTGCAGGTGTCTCTCTTTTACATGTATGGGCTTGGGAGCACATTGCAGTGATGCGGCCTGATGGTTTACAAGATCATGCTGATGGTGATCCATACTCTTATTGTTATGGATAATTTCTTCATTATACCTTTCCTGGGGATCTTTCATACTAGCGTCGTGTCTTCGATGACATGCCAGGTTTTGTTTGGAGGCCCTATATGGATTGTGATGCATGGACAGAGGATCAAGAGCAACTAGTGTATTGTCGGTAGACTAGATGGATGATTGGTCGCTCTCACTCTCTTCTAGAGCAATACTTACCTAACAGAGTGTGCAGGCAGTTTGGGGAGAGACAAGGCTGATTTCCTGATGCATATGAGGCTTGATTCGGTCAAAACCACTAGGGAGGTCCATGTATGGGGTCATTTGGTTGATAAAGATGCTACCATTTATGCTTTCAGAGCTCTTGCCCCAGTAGGATGGGGTTGGCCATTGGGTCTTGCAGATTCAGGTACCACTCCTGATTTTGATTAGCAGTGGGCACGATGTGTGCCATTGAGATTCATAGATCCTAGTA
Organism: Sequoia sempervirens; assembly: GCA_007258455.2. Taxonomy (NCBI): domain Eukaryota; kingdom Viridiplantae; phylum Streptophyta; class Pinopsida; order Cupressales; family Cupressaceae; genus Sequoia; species Sequoia sempervirens. Next base: position 37,791,975 of record VDFB02270651.1, on the reverse strand, counting down.
GTGATCCCATAGTTGGTAGAGTAGGTATCATAGGTCATCATGGGGAGTGACAACATATTGAGGTTCTAGCCGAGCAACTTGGTCGGGCCCGTCAGGATGGAGCATAGGGTGGTAAGGGTGATCAGATTCCTTAGGCTCATGGATAGGTTCTAGGTCCCCCTCCTCCATCGAGAGACAAAGTAATATTATTAGTACAAATGACAGCCATGAGGGATGCAGAGGTAGTGCAGCAACAGGCTGTGGAGGCTCACATTGATACTGTGAATGCTGAGAGGGATAGCCTAAGGGCGGAGTGATATAGCGGGAGCGGACGACTATATGTTGTAGAGGCTCAGTTACAGGTGATTACGGTGGAGAGAGATACTCTCAAAACATAGCATGATACCCTTCGTGCAGAGTGGAATCAGTTGTTACAGATGTCTACATACTATTAGAATCTCTATGATGCCTTTGTTCCTAGAGCACAGGGATGACCATGATTTAGAGACCCTAGTGCTATGGGCGGTGGTGCTGAGTCAGCTAGTCTTTCTATTAGATAGCTAGATCTAGATGGTGGTTCACAACTTGGTTTTTAGAGTCTGCCCCCTTCTTGCTGGGCAGTGTTTTATATGTACTTGATCTTTATGATGTTGTTTGTTTAGAGACATATTGCAAACATGATTTTTGTATATATATTCATTGGCCCAGTTGAGGCCTTGTATATATGTATTATTTTTTATTATCCTATCACACTTGTTTCCATGATGATGGTGTACTATGACATTCTCCCTGTTTTGATGATGATATATATGATATATACCTTCTTTGATTCGACTCATTTATATGTTTATGTGATGATCATGGATGATGATGTATGATGATGTATGTTTATATATGTTTTTGTACTTTTTTGATGTATGCATATGACGTGGATGGATGGATCATATTTTATATCATATGATGTTTTATTATGGATGATCAATGTATCATTTTGATAAATAATGTTTATATGATGTATGGATAATGCATGATGGATGTATGTCGTTTATACATGATACATGATGTTTTGATTTCTTTTGTTTTATTATCATCATGATATGTATTGATGACATTGTGGATGTAGGATGGATATGGTACTAATGATATTGTGGATGTAGGATGGATGTCAGTTAGAAGAAATATTTGATGATGGATAGAAATTTGATGTTTGCTAGTTGTTGATGTGTTGCTTTCACTTTGCTTGGAGGCTTCACAATTTAAACAATCCTATTTGATGTAGAAAACATATATGATGCACCATGGTTTTAATGACCAAGGTGACTTTGTATCCATTGTGTGGACTTTGACTCTACAAACAAAGAGTATTTATGTTCATACCAGACATACATAAACTTTGTTTAAAGTATATATTTTGGTTATGTTAAAACAGGTCAGACCAATAACACAAGAGGTATTAAGCACCTAATATGCCACTGCTTCACGAAATGCTTCAAAATAACTTCCATACACTCAATAAAACAAGTATTCACCATGGTAATCTCACAAAATATCTTACAAACAACAAATCGAAATGATGTTCAATTTCCTTCATTCCTTCTTCTCTAAATCCATATGGACATCCTCGAGAGATTTTGGGAATGAGTCAATAAAATAAATCATAAAAAATAAGACTACAAAAAGATAAAAATAAAGTTGTAGTATCACTTGCCATATTTGTTTAAGGTTTTAGGACTATTATCTGTTGTTGATCATGTCTATCGTAGGAATGGATCCATTAAGGCATATTTTAGGATGTTGTTAGTGAATTTTCAAAAGATAGGTAGTTGATACTTTGGCATTTGTTTCTGTATGTTTTGCGATCAAATCTTTGTGATTGTTTTGCTTGAAGATTCCAACTTTTGATGTTTTCTTTCTTTCTTTCTTTGTTTTGTCAAAAAGGTGAGTGCGATGAATTGTTTATTATGGGTGAAAAGTTTATTGTGGATGGTGATGACGAAGTTTAAGATCCTTTTGATTTTTTGAGTTTTTATGATGTTTTTGTTGTTTTCATGGGACTAACTTAAGGCCTCGGGGGCTCATCAAAGATAAGCCTTGCCTACATTGTACATGCAGAGGCTCGTAATTTGCTTGGTTTTTGAATTTTTTTGACCTTTTCAATTTTGTGAATGTTTTTGGATTTTGTATTTTTGACTATTTTTGGATTTTAAATTTTTTGGCTAAGTTGAAATAAAGCATGATAGAAACCTAAGGGGATTGACCTAGGGTCTCGGGGGCTGTTAAGCCTTTCCTACGTTGTACACACAAAGATCATGTAGTTCAACTAGTTGACTCAATGCATAAGCTTATTTTTGAGGTTCGAACAACATTGTTAACTTGGATTGATATTCCACTTCCGTGTCTAGAGGATATGTTGTGGGAAATCTAATTGAACTAGCTATGAGGTTCAAGTAAATGTTGATATCTTAGACTATTTGAGTGAAGGAATAACCCAATGAATGTTTTTCAAATGTTTTTGATTTTTGTTGTTTTTTTGAGATATTTTTTTTGATTTTGCTATTTTTGACCATGATAGGATGTTCCAAGATCTAATCCACAACTAGCTTTGAGAAGTTTCCCCCAATTGGAGAAAAGACTATTTTCCTTAATTAGTAACAAGCCATGGTTGGATACATGTTTTATTATGAAATGAATGGGTGGATGTTGTGGATAATACCGATAGATAATGATGCAAGTCTTATTCAAACATAGCGCCTGTTTTCTAGGTTTTCACTATGGTACCTATTGTAGGAGAACCACAAAGTGGTTTTCACTCAAGGAACACTTTATTTCTCTTTACTATTTTTCTTGCTTTTTTGATTTTTTTTGTATTTTTTTTTCCTTATTAAAAAGATTTTTACCCTTTTTCCTGGGTATTCTAATGTGCTTCATGTGTAGAACTTCTTGAGGTGGCTATCGTTCAATGATTCAGCTAAAGGTTCTCCTTTAGGAGTAGCCAATTGATAGGCCCAAGAGCCGTAGCTCATTGTGATGACGAATGGGCCTAACCAGTTGGGTTAAAATTTTCCTTTGCTATCCTGATTCAATTGTACCTTCTAATTTTCCTTGAGGACCAAGCCACTAATTTGAAAGTTTCTGTCTTTGATTTTCTTGTCATAGCTTCATTTGAGCCGATTTCAATAAACTTGAAGATGGTTTAACGCGCTCAAACACCTTTCATCTAGGAGATCTAATTCATTTAGCCAAGATAACCTGTATTATTTCACTAGTACACAAACAACAACATATGATTAAATAAACTACTAAAAATTGCATATAAATGACTACTTTTAGTCACGTGACTATTAGTGGTTTATTTGTAGTCATTTATAACACCACCAAATTTATGACTAAACTATTTTAGTCATTTAGTTAGTCATTGATTTGGTCATTGATTTAGTCATTTATTTAGTCATGGTAGTGATTTATTTAGTCATTAATTTAGTCATTGATTATTGTTAACTGGTCATTTATTTAGTCATGGTAGTCATTTATTTAGTCATTACTTTAGTCATATATCTAGTCATTAATTTAGTCATTACTTTAGTCATATATCTAGTCATTAATTTAGTCATTACTTTAGTCATTAATTTAGTCATTACTTTAGTCATATATTTAGTCATTAATTTAGTTATTTTTATTTACTGGTTTCCATTAATTTATGATTTTTATTTACTTTAGATATATGATTGTTGTTAACTGGTCATTTATTTAGTCATGGTAGTCATTTATTTAGTCATTACTTTAGTCATATCTAGTCATTAATTTAGTCATATATTTAGTCATTAATTTAGTCATATATTTAGTCATTAATTTAGTCATTACTTTAATCATTAATTTAGTTATTTTTATTTACTGGTTTCCATTAATTTATGATTTTTATTTACTTTAGATATATGATTGTTGTTAACTGGTCATTTATTTAGTCATGGTAGTCATTACTTTAGTCATAAATCTAGTCATTACTTTAGTCATATATTTAGTCATATATTTAGTCATTAATTTAGTTATTTTTATTTACTGGTTTCCATCAATAAAAAAGATTACTTATCAACTATCTAAAATATTTGCACAATAAAACAACAATGAAAAGGTAAAAATAACTTATTTTATTAATCAAAAAGATATTACATTCAGCTGTGTAAGCTTGAAAATGGAGTTACAATTTGCTGTCCCAACATGAAAGAACTTGAAAATAATACAATACATTGCTGAGAGAGAAAATAACTAGCTGAAATCTGCTCCAAAACATTGCCTTTATGTTGTTCAACAACTTACAAAAGAATAGGAACATGACTGTTCTTTTATATCATAACCTACAGTCCCTTACCCTTGTAATGCATAAGTACATGATACATCTTTGCAAAGGAACTTTCATTCTATGATTGTGATAAAGCTCCAATCATCTGTAGGTTGCCCTCATTCTGATTACTATCATCTTATGACCATGTTAATTGTCACTTCATTGTTTCTCTTACTATTGAACTATCCCTTAAAAAAATTGATCATTTACTTTTTCATCTTCATATCTTTTCTGGTTTCTTTATCACTAATCACGAATCCTACCAACTGAAGTAAATTTGAGTCATTTTCCACAACTTTCCTGCCTATCAGCAACTCCAGAAGAACAATACCATAGCTGCAAACATCATATTTCTCATTAAGCCTTGAGGTTCTTGCATATTCAGGGTCAATATAACCAATAGTACCCATAACATAGGTAGAGGTGTGAGTTTTGGCTGAGGAAATGCACTTGGAAATGCCAAATTCTAACAAATGTGCTTCGAAGTTGTCATCTAAAAGAATGTTAGATATCTTTACATCCCTGTGAACAATGCATTGGTTACAGTCACGATGAAGATATGCTAATCCTTTTGTAGCACCATAGGCTATCTTTAGATGAGTATCCCAGTCTAATTTAATCTTCTTTGATGTTCCTACATAAAAAAATAAAATGTTTGTTAGGTTCTCCCCAATATATTTTGATCAGATGGTAGAAATATTGATTGGACTCATATTTCATAAATCTATCATGTTTTTGCATAACATCATTTTCTCACCATTTAGGATGTCCCAGAGACTTCCATTTACCATGTAGTCATAAAATAGAAACAAGAAAAATATAGAACTGCATAGTACTGATTTAAAAAAAAAAAGAACCTGGAAGAAAGAATGTTGAAGACATTCAGCGATAGTTGGCACCTACATTTTTTGTACAACCTCGGCTCTGTCCACCTGGTCCAAAACAAATATCATGTGAACCAAGTTAGAATCCCCACAGAATCATAAAGAACAAAAAAATTCATAGGCTGACAACAACAAAAGTAAATACTAAACAAGAACAAAATTGGATAAATTGGCTTGGAAAATGAAGGCAACAGGGTATTTCTAGATTCAAGACTTTTACTTAATGCTGTGGTTAGAAGAAAAAAGAATCATTTATCTACCACCGTAGTGAAAAGTTAGCAATTGCATTTGGTTTGTTAAACATGTGATGCAGGAGCATCTTGACAATGTCATGATTCTAGGAAGCAAATCTTGAAGGTTGATCATTTTTTGATGTTTTAACATTGTCATTTAAGTCATTTTCCATATATTAGAGTCATTAGGAGGTAATTATGTCATATTTTGCAAAAAAAATGTAAAATGATTCAAAAGTTGTCACAAATATGCAAAAATTGTAAAGTTGCAAATGATGCAAACTTGGAATATGAAAGGTCATTTTGGCTCTAGGAATTGATAGGTAGTTAGAAATCAGTTGGAATATGAGGAGTCATGATGTAATTCTTTTAAAAAGGCCTTGTAACCATTTTGGAAGGCATGGGTGGTTGTGAATAAGATTTTGATCAATGAAAGTTACTATTTCTTGCATTATTTCACAAAAAATCATTGTGTTCTTATTGTGTACGACTCTTTACGGGCAAGAAGTGGTTTCTCATTGGTTGTAAGTGAGAGATATTTTAGTCACCTTATATCCTAACTTTGTTTCATGCAATTTGGTTTACATTTGAGCAAGTTATTGTCTTTTTTCTGTAGACTACTAAAACTTTGATTTAGGGTAAACAAAAACTTAAGGTTTTTTATGTTTCTCGCATTTTAGCCATGGGAAAATTCTCATTTTTGGTGGAAAGAATCATGATAGCATCTACTTTCATGTTCTGAAGGCTTCGGAGCAAAAGGTTAAGGGTAAAGTGAGTAAGTTTGCAATATCTGTTTGTAAACCGTGTCTCAATTTAGAAAATAGAGCAACCAAGTGAGTAAAGCCTTAGGGTTTGTGTAAAAATCTTGGTAAATGGAATTTTGGTGTTTCTAAAAGCATGTGCAGGTCTAAACTAACATGTTCCAAGTGTTGGTTGATTAGGTTTAAGTTTGGAGACATCAAAATCAATAAGCCCTGTTTGTATCCAAGCCTAAATAGGCCTAAAAGGGAAGGAGCAATCATTATTTTGTGGTGTTGTTACAAAAAAAAGTTGTCTCAAACTTAGATATGTTTTAAAAAGGCTTAAAAGGTATCTAAAATTTTAGTTAAAGTCTGAAGATAAGGTTTTCATTGAGAGATTTCATTGATAGTTCATATTTGGAGTGCTATTAGCTTAAAGACAGATTTAAGAGAAAAGACATTAAGATGATTTGGATGATTTGGGTAAGATTGAGTCTCTAATGAGTTTGAAGAAGATGATTAAGTTTATTTGGGTTAGAGAATGTGTAAACTCAGTTTTGTGCCATTGTTTTTATGATGATTTCTTGTGAAGTTTGAAATTTTTGTGGGATTAAAACCCTTTGTTGCTGAGATTTGTTTTCATGAGAGTGAGTTACTTCCTTTGTACTACATCATTTTGGTATCAGAGATAGAAGGCTATGGGAAAGGAGAGTTGGTTTGTGGTTCTGTGGTTTGTGTTGTGGTTGTGTGCAGGTTGAGAAGATAACCTGGTTGCTGCCAAGAGAAGGTAAAGAAAGTTGAGAGAAAGTGGAAGCAAGAAGAAACTTGCTTGAGAAGAGAAAACATGGAAGTGTTAAGAATACATTTGCAGGCAGAGGAAGAAAGGAAGAAGAGAAAGAGGCAAGAGAAGTTTGATAGAGAAATAGTAGAATTAAAGCAAGAGATGAGAAGGTTGGAAAAAGAGTTGGAAAAAGAGTTCCAGGAGTCTATGATGAAGATGGAGTAGATGATTAAGCAGATGACAAGTTGGCACTTGACCATGAAAAAGAAAGTTGAATGACCCATTTAGAAGATAGTCAAAAGGGGAAGAAGACAAATGAAGAGGATAAAGAAATAAGCATTTGAGGATAATGATGAAGCAGAATTCAAGGATGAGGACAAATGTAGTGCAGCCATTCCCAAGCATGAAGATGAAGGAGAAATAGAGACAAAGGACCTGATCTCAGAAGGAGAAGATATTAGTTGGTGTCAAGATTGAATGAAGAGAAGATCATGGATGAATTGATCTTGGAGACTTACAAAGAATTGAAGATAGATGGAGGTATTGTGGTAGAAGCTATATATCATTTCTTTGTTATGCTAATATTTTGGACAGGGAACAATTTGAAGATCAAGATGCAATAGATAGGAGAAGGACAAGGCGTTGAGATGAAAATTGAGAAGCAACAGAGTGTTGGAAAACAAAGAAGAGGATTGATTTGCATGGAAAAGTTCAAGCCAAAGGTAAAACTGAAGATGATTAGGAGTAGTTTCAAGGAAAAGCATACAAAGAATGCAGATTTGTTGAAAATTTCAAATTCAAGTGGACTTGAAAATAATTTGGTCAGGAGAATGATGCAGGAGCATCTTAACAATGTCATGATTCTAGGAAGCAAATCTTGAATGTTGATCAATTTTTGATGTTTTAACATTGTCATTTAGGTCATTTTCCATATATTAGAGTCATTAGGAGGTCATTATGTCATATTTTTCAAAAAAAAAGTAAAATGATTCAAAAGTTGTCACAAATATGCAAAAATTGTAAAGTTGCAAATGATGCGAACTTGGAATATGAAAGATCATTTTGGCTCTAGGCATTGATAGGCAGTTAGAAATCAGTTGGAATATGAGGAGTCATGATGTAATGCCTTTAAAAATTCCTTGTAACCATTTTGGAAGGCGTGGGTGGTTGCGAATAAGATTTTGATCAATGAAAGTTACCGTTTCTTGCATTATTTCACAAAAAATCATTGTGTTCTTTTTGTGTACGACCCTGTACAGGAAATAAGTGGTTTCTCATTGGTTGTAAGTGAGATATTTCAATCACCTTCCATCCTAACTTTGTTTCATGCAATTTGGTTTACATTTGAGCAAGTTATTGTCTTTTTTTTTGTAGACTGCTGAAACCCTAATTTAGGGTAAACAAAAGCATAAGGTTTTTTTATGTTTCTCACATTTTAGCCATGGGAAAATTCTCATTTTTGGTGGAAAGAATCATTATAGCATCTAATTTCATGTTTTGAAGGCTTTGGAGCAAAATGTTAAGGGTAAAGTGAGTAAGTTTGCAATTTTTGTCTGTAAATTGCGTCTCAGTTCAAAAAATAAAGCAGCCAAGTGAGTAAAGCCTTAGGGTTTGTGTAAAAATCTTGGTAAATGGAATTTTGGTGTTTCTAAAAGAATTTGTAGGTCTAAACTAACATGTTCCAAGCATTGGTTGAGTGGGTTTAAGTTTGGAGACATCAAAATCAATAAGCTCTGTTTGTATCCAAGCCTAAATAGGCCTAAAAGGGCAAGAACAATCATTATTTTGTGGTGTTGTTACAAAACAAAGTTGTCTCAAACTTAGATATTTTTTAAAAAGGCTTAAAAGGTATCTAAAAGGTCAGTTACAGTCTAAAGATAAGGTCTGCATTGAGAGATTTCATTGACAATTCATATTTGGAGTGCTACTAGCTTAAAGACAAATTTAAGAGAAAATACATTAAGATGATGAATAAAAGTCTTGATATTGGATGATTTGGGTAAGATTGAGTCTCTAATGAGTTTGAAGAAGATGATTAAGTTTGTTTGGGTCAGAGAATGTGTAAACTTAGTTTTGTGCCATTGTTTTTATGATGATTTCTTGTGAAGTTTGAAAAGTTTGTGGGATTGAAACCCTTTGCTGTTGAGATTTTTTTTCATGAGAGTGAGTTACTTCCTTTGCACTGCATCAGCATGGCCCTTGGTACAACTATTAGAGTTTTTAAGAACCTTCGAGTATGTTCTGATTTTCACACTACATCTAAATTCATCTCCAAGATTGTTGCAAGAGAGCATTTTGAGTTTCCGTTTTTGAGCAATCTCTAGGTACACTGCTAGTGAAAGGATCATTAATGAAAAAATAAATTTCATCTTTAGGTAAGCCTCTTTGGTTGTGTTGGAACCTAAAATTTCCAGCCATTTTTGCAAAATTTCAGGTTCCCATAACAAAAAAAATTGATTTCGACACTCAGAAATGCATTTGTAAAACTTTCCTTAAGTGCCTACTTTGAAAAATCATAATTTAAAGCCTCTTCAGTTTCATGCAAAATCAATTTGCAAATGTGTTCATCTACCATATGTGAGTGAGCACACTTGATTTCAGCTTCGTACGATCAGATTTGATAAAGTTTCAAAAGGCCAAGTTGAAGGGTTCTGGGAAGGTCTTTTGTTTACATAATGTTAAAACTGCCAAAATGGTCAACTTTGGAGGACAATATTAAGCAACTGAAAAAGTGTCATGACAAACCGATTGGTGTCTCAAATTCTTCCCACCTTAATTTTCTTTCATGCCAATTTTTAGGGTCCTAGCATCTCGTTTGGTATTCTTTCAAAACCAAAACCAAATTGATTTTTACCCAATTTGAAGACTGCATTTCCAGAACAACTGCAAATAGGTCAACTTTGATGCTTGATATTTTGTAAAGCAAGAATATTGAAGAAAAACCATTTTTCCTACATGTTCATGTGACCTAAATGAACTAATCTCCAAATTTATAGCTTCCCAGGATCAAGTTTGATATTTTTTCGAAAGGGCAAGTTGGTGGGTTTCAATTGAGTTTGACAAAGTGCAGTTTGCAAAAATTGCCAGATAAACAACTTTGAATGTTGACAGTTTGCAATCTTGATAACTTCATGCCAATCCTTTTGACAAGCGTACTCCCCTATCATAACTCAACATATTGGTGAATTTTCATGGCTCAAGGAGAAGTTTTGATTAATTTTCCGAGGTGATTTTGGAGGCTACTTGGTTTGTTTTGGTTACAGTGCAAAATTGTCAAAATGTAAATTTTGCCCACTCCAGTTTCACCCCAAATGCATACAAAAGTAGTATTTGACAAACAAATGGATGTAATTATCCAGACTTAAAAAATGTAGAGTTGATGGCATGATCTTAATAAAGATTTGAATTCAAAAGGGTAAAAAGGAATGGGTTACTGAAGAAATACTAGATAATGCTCACTGCTCATATGAATGAATAAAAAAGAATATTGAAATGGATAAAATTATCCTGTTGGGAAGTTAACTATAGTGAAGAAAAAGAGTACACTAGAATCTTTGAAATTGTAGTCAAATGCACTAAGGGTGGTAGAAAAGTAAATAAGCCAACATTGTTTCTCAGTTTGCTTTTGAAGCCTTTCCAGAGTGCATTCATTAAAATCATGTTTCACCCTATGACTCAAAATATTCTTGGGGAGTTTCTATTGAACAAGGGATGCACGGTGTGTGAAGTACTTCTACAGTAGAGGCTTGAGTATGCTTTTGATTTCAAAGAAAATAATGAATTGGCAGTAATATAATTTGAGGTTTGTCTCGAGTTTTTACAAAGCACCTTCCAAAGAGGAGAGTGTTGTTTTCGATACAACACAATCTATTCTTCATAATTTTTTTGAATTCAGTAGTTCTTTGGCATCAATCGAGGAACAAATATTGTATCCCCTAAATGATGGAGAGACAAGATGACTTAATGCCATTGTGGAAGTATTGAATGAATGAACTTAAAGTGAAAATAATGATGGAAACTTCGAGGAGGGCCATAGTTGCACCTATTTTTCCCAAAATCAAGATGGGCAACAAGAATTCAGTCTTTTGCTAGGTGAAGATGGCAAATGCTAGACCAAGTGTGCATACCAAAGGACTAAAAAATATTTGAAATTATCCGTAGTGAACCTAGAAAGTAGAAGAGTCCAACTTCTTGATACTATTGTCATGAAAGTAAGGGTCTTATTGCTCCCAATCATGTTATGAACAAATAAGATAGCGTTGCATTGCAAATATGTTTTCAACAGATTAGAGATATGGGACTAGGATACCAAACAACGTAGAGTTAAAATCAGACAGTGAGAACAAAAATTGAGTTGGAAATTGATGAAATGACTTATCAATTGACTAGAGATCCAAAAGGTAATGAAAGATAATATCAAATTGATGTTCCCATAGTGTTGAGGAAACTTTGAAAGAAATCATGGGACAGGGAAATAATGAATTTGCAATATGGGTATCAACTTTAGTTAATGGGACCCCCAAGTTTACCAAATGTGATCGATTTGTTAGAAAATTAAAAAAATGATCTGATAAGCTTGACGCTCTCGAGTGTTTAGAAAAAGAAAATGTGATGGCTATTGTCTATAAGTTTCATGCACAATCTTGTGGGAAAAATTGATCCATCATGCTCATTTTCTTTGCACCAATCCATGTTACTCAAACTAAGAACAATGGAATAAGAGCATGGCTTGATAATCTTCAAAAACCACCACATCTCATTTATGCAGATAGTATATCACTGGCTAAAATGAATGCATTTTGGCTCATATGATACAATACCGAATGAGTGGATAATGGTGTGTAGATGACAAAATTGATTGGGTACAAAATACTTCTATGTACTCATGGACTTGGAAAGGCTAGGGAATATTAAAAGGTGGGCAGAGAAATAAGCAAACCGGTGGCCTTGCTCTCAGCAAGAGTAATACCCTATCTATAGATAAAGAAAAGGCTCACACTGAATGTGATAAGGGGTTATCGTCATAAAAGCTTCGAACTCAACCATTCATGAAAGAATCTCAAAGCATTTTCGTAAATCACTACAAAACCAAGCATAAACCCTAAAATGGTGCAACATCACAAAGGAAAAAATCCATCAGCTAAAGAAACAACTATCGGTGGAACAAAGGAGCCAGTCCCATCGATAGCCCGAAAAGAACGAAAAGAGTAGAGCAGTGACAAGAGAAGCATCAAAGAGACTCTCCAATATCGGTGGGAGTAATGCTAAAGTCTCACTGATTGCTCGACAACACTTGAATTCATTGATGAGAGGATTTATCGGCAGGATTGAAACACAAATATTATGGGGGGACATAAGTATTGAATGATTAAATAAATCATAAAATGCAAGATGGAGATTTATGAAAGGATAAGTATAATAATCACAACATGATAATATTTCATATAGCAATAATATGAAATGCAGTTATAAAATATTTCACCCAAAAGAAATATTTATACCCAAGGAATTAAATAAATTTAAAGGGTTTTTACTCAAGGAATATGGTGGAGATACATATGGGAAAATGCAAGATGAAATGTTTTTACCAAGGGAGAGATAATTATTTTACTTGGAAAATATTTTAATAATTGAGAGCGAAAATTTTATTTCTCACAGTTTCTATTTAATTTCTTTGTACTTCTTTTAAAAACTTTTTATTAATTTGGTATTGTACTCTTTTTGTCCATTTCTTGTCTATTTTCACCATCTTCTTGTTTTCCGTTCCAAGTTCTCCCTCCTTTTAAGGAGCATTCTCTGTAATTTATCCTAAGTGTTTTCTCTTCCTAATGATGGAACATGGAGTGTTATCCAAAATGTTTATGTTAAAAATCTTGACATAGTTAAATCCAACAACATTGTAAGGATTAAAATGCAAATTTTAGTCCAACCATTCACAACTGTAATTTGATGTATACTACCTAAGCCGAGAATCAATTAACAAAAAATTGAGTCAACTACAATCATACAATTTTATTGAGAACATAACATGATAATGGTCTACACAGTACCAAGAATGAGAGTGAGAGTAATGGGTTTCCTTGCTAGTAATACACAAAGATGTACATTGTCTCACTGGCTTGTCCCCAATTGCATGTGAATCAACAATATCTAGATGGAACTTAATGCATTAATGTTTGTGATGGGATAAAAGGAAGCAATCATTCTAGTAGTTCTAGGACTCCCTAGCAAGCTCCTGCACTTGAAAGAAACATCTCCAAGGTGATCAAAATAGCAGAAAAAAGAAGTGTCCAAACAACATTTTACTACTATAAAGGATTCATCTATAATCTTTCTAATTTGTACTACTACAAACACTTAGAAGTTGTAACAAAAACTCTAACTGCCAATTATTTTCTATTGGATCACTAACAGTCATTGTGGCCACTAACATTTAAAACCCTAATATAGCATTATACTGTATAAGTGCCATTTACCCATCTTCTAAGTTTTGGAAGTAAAACATTTCCATTTTAGAAAGCTTTGTCATTTTCCCATTTTCAAAAATTTCAGAGGGAAAAAGCTTCACCCATCTCCTAAATTTTTTCCAAGCCGTTTATAAAAATCCCAAGTGAATTTTGTCACACAATTCAGAATTATGTGAAGGAGGTTGTCATTTGATTAAATTCCTAGACAATTTTCTTTTAGAACACATGTATAAACCCTCATTCCATCCACTCAAACTATTCATAATCTTAAGAACATGAGATTTTCACAGTCCATGTAAATGAATGAAAAAAGCTTCTGGGAAAAACTACATATTTTGTTTGTATCAATGTTTTGGATCACACTACACAATCCATCATCACAATGAGTAAGCAAAGATAATAGGATTGTTGAATTGACACAATAAAGAGCATAGGGTGCCAAAGGGGGAGGTTCAAAAGCATGGAAGGCAAGAACCACAATCCCATTTTTTTAATTGTGCTAACTCTGCAATCCTATTGTCTTCACTTCCTCATCTTGATGATGGATCAGAGGGTATGATGTTTTTTCCACAATATTTTCTCACTTATTGATAATATTTTAATGAAGTTAATTAATATGATGTATTGCAATAAACTATTATTCACAACAATACAAGTAGAAAGTTTTGAGGAATGGTCTCAAGCTTAAGGAGTTCACCTGATGACTATTGAGCAAGACTACTTCTATAGGTCAAGAAGCTTTTGATGGTTTATCCACAGACAATACTGCGAAACTTGAATCCTTCATAACGATGGGCTCCTGAGCCTGAAATTTTTTCAATTTCATACTAAATGCAAAAAGCTGACAATGCAATTTTAATGAAAAGCCTACAAGAATGGTCTTCATTTAAACAAGCAAAACATATTTCTATAACTTTTGGTAGTTCAAGTGATCATCAATTATTACATCTCTAATTCTCATATCTATGTAATATTTACTTCAAGCAAGAATGGTCTTCATTTAAACAAGCAAAACAAAGTGGCGAGCTGCAACCTGAAAATAAGGTTTCGATGAGGGTTTTAGAGCATGTTTTTAAAATGAAAATTATGGCCAAGATCTTAATACTGAGCACACATGAACATCACACAAACATCGGCCTGCCATTGGAACCACTACCCAAGTCCCAATGATAGGAACACACTCCACCAATGACATCCCCATCGGACCATCACGGGAACAGGAGACCACATCCCACCGATGGCCCGATGAAGCCTTTCTTGTGAGCACTAGTAGGTATATCATCATAGAGCCCCACAAAGTCAATAATATCTTTTTCATTCTAAAATGTGTCTACAGACACAAGATATTGTTGGTTCCAATTGATGAGTTTGGGATGGATGAAGGGTAATTCAATACAGATGGACATCTTGTGGAAGAGGTTGGAAAGATTGTCTAAGGAGTTAGTCATGGTCCTTACTTTGATGCATTCAACATTGAAAGAGGGGACTTCTATAAGCATAAAATTTTCCTTAGGTTCATTGGATTCCTCATTGGTGGAATGCATCCCAGTTTGTGGGTTTTGTGATTGGTTTATTTGATGGTGATTAGATCGAGAACACCTTACTCATGGAGCCCAAGACCTTTACCTTTGTAATTCATGGTTTTGTAGATTCAAAGTGCCATATGATATGTTTCTTTGAGGAAGCATGGTAGAAAATCTTCATCTTGGTAGATCCAAGAACTGATGTCTCCTTCAATATCCTCATCAACTAGGAACCCATGTTGAACAAATATGGTGGTGCCAAATTGCAGAATGTCTGATGATTTCTTTGTTTGTGGATGAGGTCACCCATGAGTTTGTGGAGAGAGTGGGAGCTTTCTGACATGAAAGGTATTGTGTATCTCATATTCCCCACAACTAGTGTCAATGATCTTGACTTGGATTTTAGGAGAGGGGGTGGTGGATGAGGATGCCAGATCCTCAAGATTAACTCATCCTCCTCTAATGTGTTAATTTTTAGACCATGGTAAGTAGATTCTTTAATTAGAAAGATAATTCAACTACAAACTGCAACTTCAATCAAAACAACAGACTTGAGTAGGACAAAGTGCAGACACATTGCTAAAAATATGAACAACAAACACTTTAAATTTTTTGGTTTACTAGCTAGATTGAAACTAAATTACACTTAAATGTTTTTTTCTTTTGTATATGATATGTTTCTTGCTGCTAAGGTATGTGCCCAAGATATCTTTTATAAACTAAGATAACGTTCTAGGTTCTACAAAAACTAAAACAGAAAAGGTAACTACAATAGAATATAAAATGCTTTATTCTAGAAACAAAATCAGTTTATCTTCATAAATTTAGAATCCTTCTAAACATAAAAAAGCTAGAAGAGTCCAACATGCAACTAAAATAGGTAAAAAGAAACAAAAAAACTTAAAGTTGCTTTCATCACCCAGCTGTAGGTCAAAAATGCTAAAAATAAAAAAACTGATTTCTTGCACCCAGCTGTATGCGAACAACAACCAAGCAACACATTGGAAAATCTAACAAAATAATCCTATATTTTTCCCATGTGTGGTGTTGCTCCAAATTATCTCTGTCACTATAAAGCATCTCTATCATTTTTTGAAATAGTTTTGAAGTCAACATCTTTGGCATAGATTTTTTTCCATTTATTCAGATTGTAAAGGCAGGTAGAATGAGGGTCACAAGTTTTGAGATCAAGTTCCTTATAAATAGATTTCATATGGGTGGGAATACAAAATGCAAAGAAGGATTTAATGAGAAGCTCCGATATCAGTGCAAGGTGGTGAGTTTTGATGCCCACCATTTTAAAGCCAATGTGTGCCTTGGTGGTGAGTTTTTTTAAACATGGCCCCTGGTACAACTATTAGAGTTGTTAAGAACCTTCAAGTATGTTCTGATTTCCACATTGCATATCCATCTACACAGAAAATTCTATTTCCATCTAACATATTCATCATCTATGGATCCACATGCAATGTATCCCTCCTACTTTAGGTCTTCATCCAAAGCTGTAGGGCAACCAAATTATCATTGTATCAAACAAATATATTTGTTGACTCTTTGAAAAAGTGAATAATGAAAAGTTAGCCAACAAAGCATGCACTATCCTTAGGTTTGTCTTAATCCAAAGTCATCAAATGCATGCTTTGTGCCCATCTAGAACATCACATTAATGAAAACTTCAGACATAATCAACCAAGAGATAAAAGGATAATTCATTGCATTCTATACATTTTTTGGATTATTCAATAGAATAAGCTTATGATGATACCAATATCCATATCATTTGAAAATGGCATTAATGTTATCCATTGAAGGGTGAATTTAGCATTACTTGACAAAACAATAGGCATGGGTGGGTGAAAGGATCTATCCTAAAAAGTAGTGTTGGATTTATTCAATATTCATGGAAACTGCCAAGTGTCCTAAATGTGTATTTTTTATCTTCTTACTAAGAAAGCTATTGTCTATAAAAAATAAAGGAATGCTGACTAAAGTAATCCCAATGCTACTATGCAAAGGAGGATTTGAAAATTGTAGAATTTATTGAAGGAAAGATGGGCTACCATCTCAATTGGTAGGAAATGCTAAAAGAAGAGATACTCAAGTAACATAAATTGGATTCTACAATCCCCACATAAAATGAAAGAGAGAGGCCTCTAATGAATTACAGTAAAAAAACCTTGATAGAATCCTCCAGGGATTCTACAAAGCCATTATCTCACAATAAGAAGATAGTTTCAAGAATTTCTATAGACAAAAAATTTTTGTCAACATCCCACAAAATTAGTTAATAATCCCAAAATCATTTCTTTTGGAATAAATAATGCAAAAAATAAGCAACATCTTCATTGACAACCAGGTGTTCGACTTGGTTTCTTTACCCAATTCAATCTCTAGAAAAATAACTTGGGGACAAAGCAATGGCCAAGATGCTAGTTATATATGTGGTATATGTGGATCATATATGAATATAGGTTGAGTATTTCCAGCAACATTGCTTTTTTAGTTGGATCCTAAAAATGCTGCAACTTATGTTCTTCTCTAAAACATCTGTATGAGGTTCAAATAGTAAAGATATTGATGAAAGATAGAGGAATTCAAAAGATACTTGGATGTAGTTGGATTGTAGTTGGATGTTGATCAATCTCAAGCTGTTAGGAAAAAATTATTGCAATAAAGCTGTATATCTCTTCTCATATTGAAAAGCACTTAAGGTAGTCATTTCAATATGACATTGATAATGCAAAACTTTATGTGACAAGGAGTCTTAAAGGAGAGATAGATTCCTCTTCTAATATGGAAGAAGGGATGCAGAATAAAAAGTGTTAGGAGAGCAGATATAAGGAGGATGAACTTAATAAACTCATCACTAGCAGGGATGCTAGTATGGAGGATGTATTCAGAAGTTGATCAAATTTTGAGCTTCATTATTAGGAAGAAATGTTTGGATTATATACATCCATCTTAAATCTTCACATCCAAGTTGTTGCATCAGATATCCCACTCTTGGAACTTTATCCAAATTTGCAGAAACTTAGTGGGAAAATACTTAAGGTGGGAGTAAGAGATGTGAGGACAATGAATTTTTGGTAGAACTCATGGATGGGAAAACAACTAGTGCCTTTTTTCCCTAGTCTACAAATAGACTATCTTATTTTATCTAGAGCTTGGAGGTAAGAATTATTGGTGAATCAAGGATCTGGGAGGCCAGAAAAAGAGACTATAGAGATTGTAATAGAAGGGTTTCTCAGGAAAAGGTAGATTTGTTGAACATGATGTTCAAGCTGAGACATCATTGGGACGGTTAAAAAATTAGGTGTTACATGGTGAAATCAAAATGAATTCACTTCTATCTGTTATTCAACATTAGGTAGAAGCTTTACAGATCTGGAATGAAAAAGGATTACCAAAGGACAATACCTTTACCTAGATGGAAACTCAAAAGAGGATTCTTACCCATGACATAGTCAAGAAAATGGGATGGTAGAGCTCGTGTTTATATGATGTGTAATAAGAGTGAAGAAACAACTAAGCACTTACTAGTCATGGTGAAGTAGCATTGACAATCTGGGCCTACTCTAACAAAAGTTGGGAAAGCATGAGTCTGACAGCAAGACTTTGTCTCTTTTCTCTCTTCATTGGAAAGTCAAGTAAATAAAAGGATTCTTGAATCATTTGGAAAATCTTTTCCTAGTTTGGTCATATAGGAAGTATGGAAAAAATGAAACCACAAAACCTTTCAAGAATGAGAGAAAGTCCTTGCCATACTTTTACTAACATTGAAGATACCTCTAAATTTGAAGATGCAAGAGGACCTATTTAGGGAAATGGAATCCCTGGAGAGCATTTCATTATCATTCCCTTTGATAAAGAGATAAGAACAAATAGGCCAAAAATTTCCTCCATGAATGGGAAGAAACAATCCCAAGAGTGCAAAAATTTCAACAAGGCCTCAAACAGAAACATTGCCAAAGCAAGTTGTTCTATGAGGGTTAGAAAGGAGTATCAATAGGTGCCTTCTTGTTGGAAATTCCTATGGGGACTAATAATTATGTAGAGACCTTAGTCTTTGGGTTGGATATTAAAATTGCAATTTTGCAGAGGATCAATATCTTTTATCATGCTTATATGGAATTGCAAAATGCAAGGGATCTTTAATAGAAATGTTGGTGTAGCCTAAACTCAGTGACAACTGAAACCAAGATATGCAGATTCCAAGTAGACAAACCTTCATTCTTTACCATCTAGCAAAGGCTATTTAGTAGTAGTGCATGGGAATGCTTCCCCTTTATTCCCTAGTAATCATGTAAGGGAAGGTCATAGGTAATGAGTTAAGAATTAAGATGGATCTTTCTCCATCATAAATGAAATAAAAGATCCAAATACATAGCTTTTTTAAGAAGTTAAAATTAAATGAAGATGGATTTGAACATGTAATTTTTGTTAAAAAGAAGCAAACAATTGGTTTGACATGTTTAGATACCCTTCCTATAAACTCTCTACCATCTAATCAAATAACTATTGTTGAAAGGAAAGTTCATTAAGAATCAATTATATGAAAGATTTCCATTTTCCAAACATATTCAAGATAAGGAAAGACAGTTACAAAATAAAGGGTAATCCAAGTAATGAAATTAATAGAATTTTGGAGGGCTTGAAGATAGTTGGGAGTTGAAAGTCATGAAAAATTTGATGAGGTACCTCTTAAATAGAACTGTATAGCTGTGGGAAAAAAGAGATTATATTGATGTCCATAGATAACCAAAAGTAGGTCAGAAGAATTTGAGAAGTACATTCAATCACAATAGAGAAGTCCTAAGGTAAAAGGATACAAGGTTTTGAAAAGTAATTAAATTCTAAGGTAAAGAAGTGTAAATATAAGAGGAGGGGAATAGTGCTTGATACTTAAAGGATAAGAACTGAGTACAAATATCTTTGTAAGAGAAGGATCCCTTGGTGCAGCAGGGAACTCTTGAATAGGAGAGTAGGAAACAACAATGAGAAACCAATAATGTTACATTCTTCTAGCAAGGCTAAAGCCTCAAGGATATTTGACATTATACTCACTGACTACAAAAAGGCCAACATAGGATCTAAGAATTCTCATTGGGAATGGTTGGGGCTGATGGCTCCATATTGTGCAATTCTAGGAGGAAACTAGGCACTTACCCTATAATCTCTTCTAACACCTGCAACTGATGAAACTCTGGTGGTAGAGAAAAAACCACTAATGCATGCCTACATTTGTGACCTAGTTGCAAAAAAGAGGGAAGACCTGAACATTGAAACAAAGCAGGTTGATTCCACTTAGATTGAAACTGAGTGGGATCAAATGCTTCTGTAGAACTATGGAAACACAAGCATTGGCCCACCAATATCTCCCTATTTGCGAGTGAATCTGTTGTATCCAAAAAACACTTATAATGTCTACTGTTTTTAGTGGTTAAAAAATTAAGCACTCTGAGCAATTTTTCAGTCCACTATAAGACCTCTGTCTAAGAATGGAGACCTCTTGAAGAAAAAGTTCAAGCTGCTCTGATCAGGGCACTAAAAGAAGTGGATAAAGAACCACTTAATTTTTTTTTTATAGATATTGGTTTCTTCCCTTTATCTACTCCTAGATAGGACAAATTAATATACTCTTTAGAGTCATAAACTGGTACTTGTTTTTTGTGTAGGAGATAGATCACATCCACAAAAATGGAAGAGCTATGCAAAGTAGGAGAAATTGGCTTGGATAATGAAGGCAACAAGGTATAAAGAATCATTTATCTGCCACCATAGTGAAAAGTTAGCAATTGCATTTGGTTTGTTAATAATCTACCTCACAATATTGTGCATGAGATATGATACAGAAACCAAGACAGATAGAAACAACTCCATTATTCCTATGGTGGAGTCATGAGAAAAATTAATGTCATACTCATCATCCTCAACTCTTTACATAACTATTTTCTAAAGTAGTGTGCAAGTTTCACAAGCCTTAGTGAATAGATAAAACAAGTTGCAAAAACATAATTCTCATCCCAACCATAAAGAATTTTCTTCTAGTTATGAAAGATCAACCAATGGGCTTCAATGACCACTCATCCAATTTAAGCAGTCAAAATTCTAACTGTTAATTACCAAAAAATGTAAGCAGATAAAGATACCAATGTGGAAAAACTTCTTACATAAACCCTAGAAGCAAAAGTTGAGCAGCCACCAATCAACACATACTTAGCCATTTTGTTTGAGTGTGATCTTATCACCCAAAATCAATGCAATTCCCTGTGTTTTACTTCTTATCCTGATATAACCACTCAACTTGCCATCAGATTGTTTCTCAATAGTAACATTCACAAGAGCATCCTCACCAAATACACTCTTTGCATACAGATTTGCAGCCAAAAATCTACAATCTCCATCCAATGCAGATCTATATAAAAAATAATGGTTAATTACAGTCTTGTTTGTAACATTGTGTTTTTCCAGTTGTAAATGAACCATTCAACAATATTTAATGCAATGAAGACCAAGCTAGATTACTCTAAAAATATGAAAGAAGTTAAGAAAATTGAAATACTTACAAGGGTGTGAGGCACTTCATATTTGTTGATCGCACAATATGGTTTAGGAACTCCTTCTCATCATGAATAACTGTGTTCACAACCACCTAATAGAAAAAGTACAAGCTCAATACTCATTGGGAGTATATATGTCATTGTTTAGATTAATCTATTGTTTAACTTTGGTACAATATAAATTTGAAAGAAAATTACTGGCAACTTTAAATTTATTTTCCCACCCAAGAGAATAATCTAATTTACCTTGTTTTCCCACTCAAACTCAGCCCACATATTCCTAGAAGCAACATCAGGGCAAGTGGTTGGGGAGATGTAGTCCATAATGTCAATGTGTAGGTCATTTAGAGCAACAACATTGCAGTCTAGTACACTTGTAGTCTCATAAACAATGTTACCGAATATAACACCAGTTTCAGTTGAAAACACTTTTATGTTTGCTTTTATCTGCTTGCTTGACTTTGGAGCTAGAGTATAATTTTGCGATCGTTCAACCGGTTTGAGATCACCCATAGTATCCAATTCTAAACAAAGATTATGAAGTGTTTCCTTTGTGTGGTTGATTACTGTAACATCCAAGACAATATCATACTAATGAATTGTAATATATGCTTATGCATATACAAGGTCATTGAAGCTTGTAAGTTGTAAAACCTGATTCAATTTATTTGAACTATCACCATCGTTGATAAATTCTCCATTGGCACGTTTTAAATCATCTTCCACTTCATCTTCTAATTCGAGCTGACTCATACCCTATCATAGAAGAAAAGTCAGCTTATTTGCAAGTTTCATTGACTTCAAAACAATTTGACATTAGAATATACAAAATTTATTATCTTTCGGGGCAGATGCACAAAATGGATACAAATGATAGGACATTAGATGATGCTACAAATTCCAAACAATTTTCTAGGTCAAGCTGTATTAAGTTCTTAACAACATTAACTAAGGATTTTAATTGTATGTATGCAAACACTTTTAAAACATATGCATGAAAAAGAAAGAAATAAATTAGACTAATTCCCATGAATGACCAAAAGAGTGTATGTACGCAAACACTTTTAAAACAATTGAATGAAAAAGAAAGAAATAAATTAGACTAATGCCCATGAATGACCAAAAGTAGGTCAATGGGACTCAAGAGTACATCAATAGGATTCTAGGAAGAGAAAAATCTTGAGAGGCCCACAAAGGAGAAGGAACAAATTTAGAAATACAATACAACTAACATCACTGAAAACCAATGCCATCAACCAATTGAATAAAACAATCTTCCATGAAAAAAATAGAGGGTAAAGTTTGAAGTTAATAGCATAAAAAAGGATTGACATGTTTCAAACAAGGAAAAAATCAACAAAGGTAGTTAAAGAAAATCAAACTCTAACTCCATGTGCTATTTACATCTATGGACAAAAATAAAAATAGAAATAAAAGAACCAAAAATATAACCTACATGATTTGAAATTTCCCTCAAATATTTCTAAATTCTTACTACCCATTCCACTATATTTATTTAATGTAACATAAAAATGAACACATTAGGTAAGGGCTTCCCAAATTTAAGGTGCTTTACTTGTATTACACATCTTAACTAGACATGTTATTTTCTATATCTGGTAGATAATTGCTCTTGAATAAAATTAATCAACCCATACGTAAGTTAGAAGCTACTGAAATAACTACTTCCTCCTTCCCTCCATCATAGATGGGGGAAATGTAAGTATCCTTTGGATACTATTGATTCCCGAACATGGGGGCATATCAATGAGGCATTTCTCTTCATTGCAATTAACTAATTAGGGATCCCCAAAACATTAGCGCTCAGTCTATGTTGCGGTTTTACGATTTACCTCATCTCAACAATGAGAACCCTTAAGCACTCTTCAACCATAGCACAAGTCTCAAAGAAAAAGGTCAAATTATCAGTTTCTTCTTTACCTCCAAGAGCTCTTCAACCCCCAATGTTAAGAGAGTTTCTAAAAAAAATAGCCTACTTCCTAAGATTGTCCAACTCGACTCACTTAGCAATAAGTACCCCCCAACAAGCATTCTTGGATCTTGCATTGGCACTCCCACAATGATAGATGTGATGAGTCTAGTTTATGGTTTACTTTTGGTAGAATTTATGATCTATTTGTCGAAATTGTCATGAACCTTGATGTTTGAATGTTGATATTTCCTCGAAACCATAGACATTGGGCCTAATTTTATCTCTGCAAATCTTTAATGACATTGACATGTTATATGGACTATCGGAGTTAATTATAGATGTGGATTAATGAATGTTCTTTAAGATAGTTATAGATATGTGATTATTATGCATACTAATAATGCCATGCACATATGATCCAAGGCTACTAGATTGAGAAGATTCCACCAATTGGTCATTCACCATAACGGCTAACAAAGTGGTCATGCAAGGGTCAACGAAGGGAATCATTCAAAGAGGTCGATGACGGGAGATTACTCATGAAAACCAAATTGTAACCGCCTTGTAAATGATCTTTATTGATGTTGAGAAAATATAGGAATTACTGTTGTGCTAAATCTGTGTTGAGGTAGGGACATCTGACTAGATTCCATGCACGCATAACTGCCCCTCCACTTTCTCTGCTTTCCCTAAAGTGGTGTCCTCCCAGTTCGTGGAGTTGACTGCCTTGCTTAGTTAGTTGCTTCTTCTCCTATAAATAACAGTCGAATGCTCCTTCTCAGGAGGTTGTGCGATCTAATGATGTACTTGCATTCTTAGTTTTCAACAATATAGTTTACACTACTCTATTGTACTCATGTTTTCCAATGAATAAGATGAAGTTATAAGTCTGTGCATCTGAGTTTACATTAGTTTTAGAGGATACTCATCCAAGGGGACCTACCTTGTGAGCATTCCATCCTTAGTTTAGTTTAGTTTATTTATTACTTTCTGTTCAGTAATTAGTTAAGAATTTGGCACTGACTGTTCCTGCAACCACTAGAATTCCATTCTGTGACTGTTCTTGTAGCCAAAGCAGACAGAGTAGTTTCCTATTTGTTTGCTCAGATTTTCATTTCTGTCATGCATTTCAACTTAGCATAATTTTTGGTTGATGTTCAATACTTATGTTATTTCCTTCTAAGCAATTTACCTTCAGCATTATGTTTTTCTTGGTTGTAGAATGAATATGGCCACTTGGGATCCTTAGTGCACATACTGTGCCGACCCATTTCAAGTTCATGTCCCTGGGTTGACAAGTTAAATGCACATTCATGATGATTGAATGGCTATTCAGTTTAGATGTCCAATCTCTGAATCACAACTGTAAGGGCTTAGTTGTTAAATCATTGTAGGAGGCCAACAAGATGGTAGTGTCATGGGATCTTCCAATGTATGACAAGGTATAAAACTTGATGGTTTTTGCTTCCAACCTTAGTTGCAAGCTTTAATTTTCATCAACTCCAGAATCTTTGAGGGATCCTCCCCTCACACAACTATTTGTACTTGTACTTGTTTTAGGATTAACATTTTGGGCTTACCCCACTCATCCATTTCTTTATTTTTTTTCTTTTCTTTGATTTATTTTATTTTGTTAGCCTTTCTTCTAGGGGACATTTCCCTAATACTTTTCTATTGCAATAGGAGAACATTCTAGTCCCACTAACCTATTCTTGGACACTCATGGACATTAATCTAATTTTTTGTTCTTCCTTTCTAAAAAATCCCTCACTAAGAGAGTACAATAGAAATCAAGACCTCAAATATAATGATATGAAGTAAGCCCAACATGAATAGCCCAAACTAATTAGACTAGGGTTAGCATAATCCCATACCCTCATGATACTAACTTGACTTATAGGCTTATAACTAACCCAGGGTTATGTGTGCCACATGCAAACTATTTTAGAACCATAGCATACACCATTATATTGTGGGAAAAGATATATAATAGGGCATCACCCCTTACTAAGCTCCACCCATGAGCCATGTTTAAACATATATCAATCCATATGTGATGGTCATCAATAGTGCTATGCTTCATGCATGCCTTGACGGTATCACAGTCATTAAAAGAAGCAGTGAACATGAAAGTACATCTCATTATGATGGTGAATGCAACCAAAAGTGCAGTACAAATGCTAAATACAGTCTCAAAAATACAATGAAGCATCTAGAAGATAGTTATATCAAGAACATTTCATGGCAGTCATTAGACCAAACATAGGATGGATGGTATACTCCTTAGGAAAAAAAGTAAAGGTGTATTGATACAAGCCTTCTCATCAAAAGACAAGAGATCATGATAGCATTGATCTAACATGAAGAGAGAACTCCATGTATGGATTCATTCAAAACATAGAGTTCATTAGTAGAATGATTGAGATAAAGGAATATAATTTCATGAATTTTGTGATTGCAAGATGAGTGCAAAACCCTCAAAGTGCAGATCACAAGGACGGTTTCATGATAGCAGTGCAGAAAAATGATAGTGAAAACAATGAGCAAGTGACAATAGCAATCAAGAGGACAACATTACTTATTGAAATTCCATTATTAGAAAGACAATGCAAGAAAAAAATGACACCAACATTTTCATTCTCAGTCATAAAGCCCAAAGTGCCAGTCATAAGGGACAGTAAGCTATTGATGGCTCTAAAAGAAGCATATCCATGAGACAGATTTGCAGGTCAAAAATGAGCAACAAACAAGTAACAATCATCATCCAATGCACTAAGAATGCAGTCTTAGACTCATGAGTATCTAAGGACAGTATAATACATCTAAAGATAGTCATGCCATTGAGTATCAATAAACAATGATGACAGTCATGCATAGAGGATGTTGTGGCAGCTAGCATGAGGGCAGTCCTTCATCATTTTCAGACCAAAAGGTCATCATGAATACATTAATTTGGAAGTCATAACAAAATCCAAGTCATAATATGCACATTAAATAATTCAGCCACGGGATCAGACAAAAGCTTTTGCATCACATGAGGCTACAAAGATTTCACATGTCAGAAATAATGCATTGCCCAATCTTCTTCCTCTAGAGAAAAATCATGGATTAAGTATGTTGGATGATGATATCAGTCTGGAAGTGATTCTGATGCTCAAAGTGTGGGAAATGATGATGATTTGATAGGAAATGGTGAGAGTTTCTCTTTAAATGTGTGGATGTTGTTGCGCCATCACAAGTCATAACTGTTGTCAAAAGGATGTAGGGACAAATGCTAGTCTTCAAGCCACATTAATGAGACAATCAATGTTTCAAAAGGGGCAGCAAAGCTTTTAGATCTACCCATAGGATTTGAGAAATGACAAACCCATGAAGTCTACAACAATGATAGGGTTTTCAAACAATGAAGCATGGCCGAAGTAGTGGCCCCAAAACATGAAAAGCTCCAATGTATTTGCAAAAGTCCTCTAAAAAAAATATCTGTAGCAGAGATATGGATGAAACGGTAATATACAAAAAAAAAATGCAGAGCACAGAATGCATTTGAAAATGAAGAAAAATGCATGAAATGCATCCAAGAAAACCAAAATGATAATCTTTTTTGCATTTATAGAGTTGTATTTTGAGCATTTTAATGCAGAAATAAAAGAAAGAATGTAGAATTTTTCGTACTCACCCAAGTTTTTATGTCGACTTAGCATGAGAATGTATTGGAGAAGGCCATACGCTTTAGGAATCTTCCATCAAAATCCTCTGTGGAAGCTTCATAAACTCCTGTACTCTACTGTGGCTGGAGATAGGTGACCTATACTCTAAAACCCTCATCAAATCCTTATTTTCAAGATGCAGCTCACCAAATTGGAGAAGTGAAAGGTCAATACTAGCAAGGAAGAGTTTGGACTTGAGCAGGAACCAATAGTGGTGGGAAAAGTAGCAAAAAATGGTGAAAATAACTAGAAAAAAATGGAAAAAAATGATGAATGACTGAAATTCGAGCTTGGTAAAGTATAATTATTTTTTTATATAATGCAAAAAATTAATATATAAATATAATATAAAATATAATTAATATATAATATATATTTAATATAATAGTAAAATAGATTAAATTAGATTTATATTATATTTAATAGTATATATAGATTATAATATTTATTATATATTGTATTCTATAATAAAACTAAAACTAAATATAAAATTATTATAATTATAAAAAATCTAATAGTTTAATTGATCTTTAGAGAGATGAGGAAAAAGAAAGAGAGATAGAGGGGGAGACAATTCTATATAGAGAGATGAATATATACTAACACTTGCACCTAAAGGAGGTTCAAGGATTGCGCCGATAGAAAACTATATGTATGTTAATATGTTAGAGAGTATGTGTTTGTGCATGGATGTGCTACAAATTCTAGTTGCATGTGGATAACTTAAACAATTAATAATAAGTACTAAATAATGGAATGAAATAAATTTAGACAAATCTAGATTAAGGCTCCCTAACATACTTTGTTCTCTTGGGCTTAGATGTGGTGTCGAAGTTAGGGCTCCCTAACATGCTTCCTCTCTGATCCCATCATGGTGGACTATGGGAATAACACTATTGATTCTTGATTCCTTAAATGATCTATTCAAACGGATTGAAATAATTGATAATATATATGTATTATATGTACCATAACTCTTATTGAATCACTGGTATAATTATATGTTATCAAACTAGCTTCAAATCATAGTTAAAAACATTAATGATTCATTAACATAATGAGTAATAAAAGTTAAAGAATGTAAATGTTAATTTTTTTAATAAAATATGTGAAGGCCTTAAGATTGCACCAAGAGACAATGCCTTCCACACAATAGGTATTTTTGGTGCACCAAGCAACCTTGGTGGCCAAATGGCCCGCTTAGGTAGGGGTCCCATGAGCGGGGTTTAATCTCTATGGATTATGATCAAATTCGAAAGAAAAAAGAATAGAGTAATAGTCATTTATTTAGTCATATATTTAGTCATATATTTAGTCATTTTTATTTGTCTGATATTAGTCATTTATTTAGTCATTTTTATTTGTTTGATATTATTCATTTATTTAGTCATTTTTATTTGTCTGATATTAGTCATTTATTTAGTCATTTAGTTGTGATTTTACCCGATGACCAAATTAGTCACTTATAAATGACCAAATTAGTCATTTATTTGCCAAATTCTACTAGTGTTAGTCACATGACTAAAAGTTTTAGTCACAGTCATTTATTTGCCAAATTCTACTAGTGTTTGTTGCTAACCATTCCTTTTAATGAGATTCACAATGAGGGGATTTTGACCTCGATAGGTAAGACAACCTTTGATCCATAGACCAAGGAAAATGGTGTAGCACTTGTAGGTGTTTAGATGCTTGTTCGATAAGCCCATAGGGCTGGGTTTAGTTGCAAATTCCAATCACGACCAACTTCATTAATAGTATTTTTGAGTATTTTCAATATGGTTTTATTAGATGCCTCAGCCTGACCGTTTCCTTGGGGGTAATAGGGTGTGGAAAATCTATGTTGGATAGAAAATTGGGAGTAGAGTTCTTGGATGTCTTGATTTTTGAATGGGGTTCCATTGTTCGTTATTATCATTTGGGGAATTTCATACCTACAAATCAGATAATTCAAAATGAATTTTGATTTATGTTTTCTAGTGATGTAGGTCAATGGAATTGCATCTATCCATTTAGTGAAATACTCTGTCGTTGTGATAAAAAATTTGTGCCTGTTAGATGAAGCAAGTGAAATCTTACCTACTAAGTCTAATCCCCATTGCGAGAAAGGCCATGGTGTTGTGATGGGTCTCAAATCCTATGCTAGTGCATGAACCAAAACACTATGCTATTGGCATTGATGATACTTTCTAGAATACTGCATGCATTCCTATTCCATGGAGGGAAAATAATACCCTATTTTGAGCAGTTTTTGGACTAGGTTAGGTCCGCTAGAGTGGGACCCGCAAACACCTTTGTGTACCTCTTGTAAGGATTTTTGTGCTTCTTCTACATTAAGACACTGAAGTAACATACCATCTAGACTACGACAGTATAGGGTATCTCCTAGATTGTAATGCGAGAAGTTCTACAGGTGAAGGTTTTCTTTTGAGTGGTCATTAGGTCAAGTGGCATGATACCATGTTGGATGTAGTCAAAAGTATCTTGGTACCATGGGGAGTTAGGACCAACAACAACACATACCGGTTCTAATTATGGGATGTCGAATGCAGGAATGAGCAGTTGTTCCACAAGGAACTCATAATTAGGAACATTCTATGGAATATCAAGAAGTGATCCTATTGTTGCCATTGCATTGGAAGCTCTATTATTGATATGAGGAACTTGCTCAAAGGTTATTGTGACAAAACTATTCCTTGAAGCTATCCACCATCCTTTTATATGGCATCAGATTGTCATCTTTTGTCTGGTACTCACCGTTCACCTATCTGATTAATAGTTGAGAGTCTCTAAAGACATGTAGCTCTTTTATTCTCCATTCAATAGCCATTTTGAGCGCCGCGATTAAAGCTTCATATTCTGAGACATTGTTCGTGCATGGGAAATAGATCCCATATGCCTTGGGTATACTATCTCCTTGTGGTGTGAGAAATAAAAAACTTTCTCTAGAGCCATGTTGAGTGTGAAACCCATCAAAGTATAGAGTCCAATGGCATGTTTGTTCTCTCATCAAGATACTCTCATCTGGAAAGTCCACTGTGAGAGGTTTGTGATCATCTATGGGTGCTTCATCCAACTGGTCTGCAATGATTTGTCCCTTGATGGCTCTTCTATCCACATACTCTATATCAAATTCACTCAGAATCTCACCCATTTGGCAATGCGGCCTATTAGGGCTGCTTTTGGTAACAAGTACTTTAGTGGATCTACTTTTGAAATCAACTTTACATTTCTGTTTAAGATATAGTGCTTCAAATTTTGTGTTGCAAATACGATGAGAGGAATTCTCTTTCTATGGGTGAGTAGTTCAACTCGTAGCCCACCAATTTTTGGCTGATGTAGTAGACCGCTCTTTCTTTGTTGTTACCATCTAGTTGGGCTAGGAGAGCTCCCAATGTTGCATGTGTGGTAGACACATAGATCACCTTTTCCTTGTTTGGGATGGGTGGCATGAGTACATGAGTAAGTAGGTACTCATTGACTTGTTGGAATGCTTGGTCACATCTCCCATCCCAATTGAAGGTGATATCCTTGTGTAGAAGATGAGTGAAAGGGTGACATTTGTTTGCCAATTGTGCAATAAATCGCCTAATGGATTGCAACTTTCCCTATAAACTCAATTGTTTTAGTGTTTTTGGTGGAGGCATCTCTAGAATAGCTTTTACTTTTGCATGATCCACTTCAATCCCCCTTCTTGACACTATGTACCCTAAGAAATTTCCAGATGTTACTTCAAGCATGCACTTCTTAGGGTTGAGTCTCAGATTATATTGTTCAAGCCAATCAAACACCCTTGCAAGATTTGACAAGTGATCTCTTTTGACGAACTTTTCTAGAATATCATCCACATAATATTCCATGATGGTGTGTAGCATATCATGGAATATGGTTGTCATTGTTCTTTGATATGTTGCTCCTATGTTCTTTAGGCCAAAGGGCATTACATTCTAGCAAAAGGTCCCCCAAGCACAAGTAAATGTTTTTTTTGTGTTGATCATCTAGAGAGATTTTTATCTGGTTATATCTGGAGAAACCATCCATTAAGGATAATATCTCATGCCTTGTTGTTAGATCCACGATCATGTCGATACTTGGAAATGGAAAGTCATCCTTTGGATAGGCCTTGTTTAGGCCTCTAAAATTTGTGCAGATCCTTATGCCCCTAGTAGGATTTGACACTGGTACTAGATTTGATATCCATTATGGATAATCAATGGGTCTGATAAAACCCACATCTAGTAGTTTCTTTAGCTCTACCTTTACCAGTAATGCTATCTAAGGATGCATTTTTTTGATTTTTTTGCTTGATAGGATTTGCTCCAGGGACTACAGCTAAATGATGTACCAATAATTCCGGATCTAGTCCAGGCATGTCAGCATAGGTACAGGAAAAATTTACTTTCATGTCTTTGATGAATGCTATGAAATTTGCTTTCTCTTCGGGATCAAGTGATGTCGCCTAGTATGTGATTTTTGGATTCTCCATGGTGCCAACATTTATGAACTCTACTTCTTCTATTAGGAGAATTGATCTTTCTTGGTACTCGGATATGGGGAGATTGAACCCTCCATCCATAGGTGCCTTTGGGAGCTTTTCACCTTCAAATGAATCTTTTATTTTCTTCTTTTCTAGATTCGATAGAGCCACACTGTGGTTTTCTCTAGGGGACCTCTCTTTGATCTTTATATTTTCCTTTTCATTTTTGCGACTAGAAGGTTCAATCTCTCCACCAAAGTATGCATCTTGTTTTAGTTCCATGACGAACCCTACTTTGTGATCTCCTGCTGGTATGTCTATTCGAAGTCCCATGAACTCTGTGATTTCCTCATCATTCTAGAATTGATCTAGAACAATTGTCTATTGTTGTTGGTCCCAATCGATCAGTTGTGGGTAGCAGAGTGGTAGGCTATCATCATTATCCACAAATCTTATGGAGGCTGCGGAAAAGGTCAGTATGGCTATAGTATCTTTTTCCCATTAGATGTCTAGGTCATCATTACTAGAAGTGGGGGAATCATATCCAGTGATAACAGAAGGGGAATCCCATTCATATTCATTAGAGTCCATTCTAGAATGATAATAGGTATTGGGAATGGTTTTGATGAATTGGAGAGGGAACCCATCAATGCTAAAGTTGTTGAATAAGTCTGAGACGGGTAAATTGTTTTCCATGATATGGTATATTTCCAGTTCCTTAACACTAGTAGAAGTTTCCTATTTCTTAAAAGAGGTTCGTTCGGATTTTGTAGTAACCACGTATTTTGGCTTATAACCTAGTCCCATATTTTTCTTTCCCCGTTCCACTATGATAGGCTCTGACCTACCTTGTTTGTGTAGCCCAAGGCAACCTGTTCCACTATATCCCATCTGTTTAACTAGTTGGTATCCTTTACTGCTAGAGTCTATTAGAAGGGTTTGTGGTTGTTCTAGCTCTTTTCGGTCTTCTTTTTAAATCATGGATGAGAAGTCCTCTTTGAATATCTCTTCATCTTTCATGTCTCCCCACTTGGTGAAAATCATGGGTTTGGCTATCATTTTCACTATCTAAGCAGGTTTGATCTCTTTCATACCTCCATAGATTTTAGGTGTTGGTGAGAGCATGCCAATACAAAATGCTTGGTTAAAGTGGTAATTCCCATTACCCCTATCAAGTACTTGAACCTTGGTTTCCATTTTTGGTTGCTCACTTGATGTGATATTGATTGAGGTTGATGGTAGCGTGGAAGGGTCAACATACGAGAATGAATGGAAGGCTATGCCATTGCTAGGTATGTGTTGGATGCTATTATACTTTTCTTCCAAATTTTCACAAAAATAGAATGGATCAAGATCAACATATAAGGTCACCTCTTTTCCTTCGTGGGGAAATTTTAAGCATTAGTGGAAGGTGGAAGGGACTTCTTGTAATGCGCGAATCCAAGGGTGTCCCAAGAGTAGGTTATATGGCAATTCAAGGTCAAGTACTTGACAAGTGGTTTCCATGGTGGCTAGTCCTATCTACACTAGTAGCCTGATTGTTCCTTCAGAATTCCTTTCAAGGTCATCATAAGCACTTATAGTAATGCTCCTTGCTTTACCTATTACGTCGTTAGAATACACCAACTGTTTGATGAATTTTAAGGTATAGATGTTTAGACCTGCACCATTATCTATCAATACCCACTTGACCATGTTCTTCTGGACACCAACCTCTATGTAGAGGGATTGTTTGTGAAAGGAATTTAGTGGAAGGTCTTTCTCAAAAAATACTAAATGATTGCTAGTTGTGATCTTGCCAACCATGGCTTAGAACTGATTTGGATCAAGGTTGTTAGGGACAAATGCTTCTAATGATTTTTCAAGTATTTCCCTATGTGTGTGTGATAGTTTTAGCAACTCTAGGATTGAGATTAGGGCGGGAGTTTTCTTCAGCTATTCCACAATGTTATAGTCATTCGATGAATTAGTTGTAGGTTTGGGTGGGTCTCCTTGTATTGTAACTCTCCCTTGATGGGTAGTTACATTGTAGTTGTCTCCACCTCGTATAGTTACTACGTTTTCCCTATTATCATCAACTTATGAAAGGGTTCCTAGAATCGTGTCACTGTAGGTATAAGTAGCATTGTGGTACTCTTGTTCTTTTCCTTTGTCATTCCTTTTAGTGTGGTTTAGGATTGGGTTTGTGTATATTTTAAGGTCCTTGTTTCTGAGATGATGTTCAACATCTACTTCTCCATTGTCTATCAAGTCTTGGATGAGGTGTTTGAGTCACATGAAAGTTTTGGTTGTGAGTCCTTTGATCTTATGGAATTTGCACAAGTCTTTCTTGTTATACCATGGTGTCTTCAAGCTAGGTTCCTCATATTTTGGGTGATCATTGACCTTGATAAGGTTTTGCTGCACTAGTTTACACATGACTGTTTCAAGTGACTCTCCTAGTACCGTGAACTGCCTCCTAGATTAATTGTATTGTCTTTGCTGCCCTCCTTGATTCATTTGTTGGTTGACTACCTGATTGTTCTTGGAATAGGTGAGTTGTTTTTTTTGTGTACCATTTGACATGTAGGTCATGTGTGCCACCTACAGTTTATTTTGAGGTGTATTTTGCGCGCTCTAGTGTTAACGACTCCATTTGCAATGTTCTTGTTTTTGACCTAGATCTTAGGTTTATTGTTTGAACTAGAGGGAATGTATTTAGCTATTCAATTTAAGGAATCCCCTTGAAATGAGGGATCTCTCAATATGTAATCCCTTTTTGACTGTTTCTTCAAAGTTTGCGGGACATAACATAGTGAGTTGGTAGTTAATCTTGGGTAGGACATTTGAGATGAAGATATCTACAAATTCCTTGTCTAGAATGGGCCATTTGTATCGACTAGCTTTGTGCCTCCATTGCTATAGGTAGGAGGTAAATGATTCTCCTTGACTCTGTTTGATTGTGGATAGATTCGTGATGGTGATGTCTTGCTCTATGTTGAATGAGAAGTGTCTTATGAACTTGATAGATAGTTCGTCGAAGGTTTTAATTCCTGGTGATAGATGGGAAAACCACTCCATAGCATGGCCTGTATGGCTGCGTAGAAAGAGCCTCATGAGGTAAGCGTCATTGTTTTGTACCTCCATACATGATACTGAGAAGTCTTGTACATGCTCTTGTTGGGAAAATTTTGTCATCTTAGAGAAACCTCCAAGAACAATAGTGCCTTTGGTAACTTTAATTTCAAATAGATTGCCTCAAAAAAATGTACAACTATGTCACAAAGTGAAATCAGACACAGTTCAATTCCCACATTAATCCTTCTGAGAGAAGCACATGTAAATTCAATTTCAACAACTTGCATAAGTAGATTGAACAAACTAAACCATTGAACATGAAAGATAGTACAAAAGATTAGAACACACAGATTTACGTGGGGAAAACCCTTTCAGGTGAAAAACCCCACACTCCAAAAGATCCGAGCCATTGTATTATTCAACAACAAAAAAAGTTACAATACAATCTCAGGC
Organism: Sequoia sempervirens; assembly: GCA_007258455.2. NCBI lineage: Eukaryota > Viridiplantae > Streptophyta > Pinopsida > Cupressales > Cupressaceae > Sequoia > Sequoia sempervirens. The sequence goes on along the minus strand of VDFB02270651.1, from coordinate 37,756,845 downwards.
TCATAGCCTTTTCACAGAGATTACATCTTGTTCCATTCTGGAGACAAACTGGTAGTAACCCTGTTATGTTTCCCTCTCTCCTTTTTACATTTCCTTGATCAACCTCTCATTTCATAAAACCTTCGCACTGTTACAATACCTTCACACAATATATAGTGCATATTAGCACGAGAGATCAACCAAGACACTTCATCTGGAGAGATTTCGACAGCATAATCCTGCCTCAATCTTCCTCTCTCTCAACTTGTTTGTTTTCCACACAAGAATAGTCTTAACTATTCAACTGCCAACGGTTCTCATTCTTTTTTTTTGATTGGTCCAAAATAGACCACATAGGACAATCGTTCGATCAAAAAAGTTCAAACTGAATCGCATGTCGGTGAGACACCAGACCATGTCTCCCCAATGCCAGAATGACTAACTGTCCTTATCGGCAAGAGTCACCACCATTGGCAAGAGTCATATCGAGTGCAAACCAATCGACCAGACACACTCTATCGCTAAGACTTCACATCGATATCCATCTCGTGCAGATCTATTGGCAAGAGTTTCGCTATTGCTGAGAGTTCACAATGAACAAAAATCCATCGGCGAGATATCCTCTATCGGAAAGAGTTCACACCGATCACAAAATAGTCAGAGAGACCAACACTATCGGCAAGAGTTCTCACCGAACACAGACCTGTCGGCGAGAGGAAAGCCATCGGCAAGAGTTCTCACCGAAGTTATACCTGTCAGCGAGAACTCCACTATCGCTTAGACTCTTATCGAGCCTTCATGTCACCCCGACCAAATACCATCAGCCAGAGTCATACCGACATTCAACGGGAGCACCAATTGTCATGGGATTAGCCTTATCGGTAAGAGAACAAGCATTGAAGAAGGTTTCACTGAGGTCCCATGTTATACCGACGAAAACACCTCATCGGCAAGACATGCTCTGTCGCTAAGATTCTTACAAAGCCTTCATGTCACCCCGACCAAATACCATCGGCCAGAGTCATACCGACATTCATGATGAGAAAATCCATCGGTAGGAGTCACAACAATATGCATCAAGAGCAACTCCTTCAATAAGAGAACCACTATCGGCAACAAATGAAAACTCACAACGATAGCTCAAGTCACACCGATTACTTCCATCGGAAAGACAGACTAAATGTCACACTGATATCATCCAAACTTCTATTGTCAGAGAAACTTACACTGATAGTTCAGGTCATGCCAATGAACCTCATCGCCAGGACATTCCAGAGGTCACACTGATATAGTCATGAAGGAACTTTACAAGGAGAATTCAGATCGGGCTGAGTCACACCAATCTCACAGACAGTTCAAGATCACTTAAGCAGATTGGCCAGACATCTTAGTGGTCACAACAAAATCATTCACTTAGAGGTTTAGGCCTGTGGGATTGAGGGACACAATTCCAAAAATCTCCCACTTGATGAAGATCACACAAGCACCTCCTGAGCACTCAAGAACTAAGATCACACTGGCTCCATCAGTCTAGACCGTTCTCAGTACAAATCTCTATACAATAGCACTCAGGACACCCAATCAACAAATTTACACAGATATCAGTCTACTAGACAATCTACAACAAAAAAAAAGTGTCCAACTACAACTAACTATCCAACATTGTAGCCAATCATAGCCTTCCATGAAACCTCATAGATCTCAAACATGCTCTCATGCTCCATCAAAACTTCTACACCAACATCCAAGATGTCCACCATTCAGGAAAAAAATCCCTGTCATCTTCCAACATGCCACATATGGAAGAAAGGTACAAGCCAAGGTGAATAAGCACCAGTCCAACGAACACAAGTAAAGGATCCCAGTGATTTCATCAATAGGAAACCGCCATCACTCCAGAAAAAAAGACAGAACATCAGCTAGAACAACAATCATCCTGACTGCTTCCATCCAACTGATAAACCCATGCGACTGAAAATAGCACCCACAACTCATGCTATCCATCCAATCTCACATACCTTCAAGGTATCCTCATTAGTAAACTCATGCTAGCAACACAACCAACCCATCAATCGCAGATACAAGCACCATGCACAAACCAGTTGAAGAAGACCAAATACATCCAAGTACTCCCACTGCATGGGTAATGCCAAATCTGAAAGATCAAAGGCATAACAAGTCTACCAATTGCAGCACATAGAAAATGAAACCATGTAGTACCAAGGAACATCTACAATGATATGCACAACCTGCAAATTAATAACCTGCAAGAACAACTCTCACAACAAGTCTTCAGAACTCTCCCAAGTTCTCCACACCCAAAAAAGGAAAAAGATTAAGAACCTCCATGTCACCACCCAAGAATATGGGTGAAAACACATGACCATAAGCTAGTGATCACTACAGCTTCGACTAAAACCTCAAACCAATGTAATGTGAAACCAAACATCAGGGAGACAATCAAGACCAAAGAGAGAAACTCTACACAACATATACCTGTTGAACATCCTCCTACATACACTTCTAACAGCCAACTGTGTCAAGTATGATCTCCTTCCCATCCCAAAGAGATGCCATAACATCCAATCGTTCAATCACCAAGATCAAGCATAACAAATGTAACATGTAAACAATCATGGATGTAAGCCTCTCAAAGAAGAAAAAACTATTTCATTTCCCATATTAGGAAATCAACCCATAAAGCATCTCCTATCAGTTCTCATCAGTAAATGATATAACACAAAAGCTCAAGGAGATAAACTATATTGTACATCTTCCACTATGAATCTTCCAGAGCCATTAAACAACAATTCAAGATCCATATCCATGAAAGAAAGTGTAAAACACATCTGAAGGATATAACGGGAAAATACCTCTCAGATAAATTGCTAAGTAGACCAAGAGTGGGAACGAGAATACTCCTTCAAGATATACAAGCCACCATGACTCATCCAAGAACAATCTCCTCATTGATCTCTATTGGACTACGTTCAACCAAAGTGTAGGATACTAGAACTTTCTATTGAGATCAACACCTTTCTCATCTCAGGAGAATTACAACCTCACCTTATTCTCCATGTATCCATGAGCACCTGCAAACGATCATCCCATGTTGAACTCCAAACTGCATTATTGCACTAACATGAAGTTCTCAAGCATATAACCAATGTACTCAAAACATAGAGAAACTCTAGACCACTGTCAAAGCTCCAAACATCTGAAACAAGAACTTATCATGACACCATGATCTTCCCATCCCCCTTAGGAGATACCGTGCTCCAAGTGAACATACCATGGTCTCAAGTGCAATGCACAATGTCAAAACTCCAGTGCATAAACAAGAGTATACCATGACATAAATCAAACAAACTCAAAACCAACATCACCTGTCAAGCACCAACAACACCTCAGCCAAAGAATCCAAACGTCCTCCATGGTTCCAAGATGTTGCACATCCTCAAATAGTGCCCAAGCAAGTGCGAAAGAACCCTTCTGCAGCAACATGATCTAAGAGTCCCTCCTAGTAACATCAGCAACACTAAAGAAGATCATTCACCACCAAGTGATGAACCCACAATCACTGCTAAAGCTCCCACTGAAACGTGACATCCAAGCTTTCCAAGCATCATGACCAGCCATCTCCAAAACTGAAAAGAAGATCTTCCAGGCCCACAAACATATAACAGTATTGGTAATTAAACCAAGATCTCAAAAGTAAGGAGATTCACCATGCTATAGGACTCCATAATCAACTATCCAGGAATTCACTTATCATCCATCCTCTTACCTCAAAACAGCCACACCAATGCACAAGGGACCATCGACAAGGCCAACTTACAAGTCTGCATAAACACTGAATCAAATCGCGTGGATATTGATAGTCCACTTCCAAGTTGTCCCACTGCAAACATATGGGTAAAGACAACCCACAACTTTGCACAACCCGTAAATCCAATTAATGAAACATGAAGACTCACTACCACATCAATGTATTACACAATATGAGGTCTCACAAGAGAACAAACATGTAGACACTCTGACTCAAACACCAGATCAAGCCAAATATGATTTTCCAAACATGTCCACAACTAGCACCATAGTCAAGGAAACCACAAGCAACACCACAAGAATGCTGAGTGAAAAATCACATACCAACACTCTCATATAGAGAAAGCATCTCACCTCATCATACCATGCCAAAGCACGCATGCGTAACTGCAACCATCTCATCCAGCAACGCCCCAAAAGCCAGGGTCTAGAAAATAGTTTAACAACAACTCCACATAATCACAAGTTTTGCTTGATGTGTAAAACCTAAAAAACCACATAAAACATGCAAGTACAATACATCCTTAAAAAAGGAAACAACAGTTCAAGAACTCCAGCCCCCCTTCAATCCAATTCCAAAACCATCAATATGCACATGCATCTGAGAAAGAGATAGGCTATTCCAAAAGCTTTCAAATCATCTAATGATTAACTCCATAGCCTTCGCACATTCGAGGTTAACATAATACAATGCCTTCCAACACTAAGAAATACCACCCAGCATAAGCACTCTCTTCCATGAGTAAGACACAACCCAAGCTTCTCCAAATCACCATGGAGCCTCTTACACAGACACCCAATATGAAATATTTTCTGCAACTCAACCAAGAAGCAAAGAAATTCACCTCATACATTAAGGTTATACTGCTGCCAAGATAACCAACTCCATCTTCACCATCCTTAAAACTATGTGTTGTCTCTGAATACTACAAAACTTCCACTCACCAAAGGATCAATACATCAGTCAATTCCTCTAGATTTCCTCAAGCCTGATAGACTAAGAAATCTTCACAGGAGAAATACCCATAACCAACAACCAAAAGAAGGCTCTGATACCACTTGTTGGGGAAATTTTGTCATCTCAGAGAAACCTCCAAGAACAGTAGTGCCTTCGGTAACTTTAATTTCAAATAGATTGCCTCAAAAACACGTACAACTATGTCACAAAGCGGAATTAGACACAATTCAATTCCCACATTAATCCTTCTGAGAGAAGCACATGTAAATTCAGTTTCAACAACTTGCATAAATAGATTCAACAAACAAAACCATTAAACATGAAAGATAGTACAGAAGATTAGAACACACAGATTTACGTGGGGAAAACCCTTTCGGGTGAAAACCCCACACTCCAAAAGATTCGAGCCATTGTATTATTCAGCAACAAACAAAGTTACAATACAATCTAAGGCTCATAGCCTTTTCACAGAGATTACATCTTGTTCCATTCTAGAGACAAACTGGCAGCAACCCTATTATGTTTCCCTCTCTCCTTTTTTACATTTCCCTGATCAACCTCTCAGTTCATACAACCTTTGCATTGTTACAATACCTTCACACAATAAATACAATGCAGATTAGCACGAGAGATCAACCAAGACACTTCATCTGGAGAGATTTCGACAACATAATCCTACCTCAATCTTCCTCTCTCTCAGCCTGTTCAATTTCCACACAAGAATAGTCGCAACTGTTCAACTGCCAATGATTCTCATTCTATTTTTTTGATTGGTCCAAAATAGACCATGTAGGACAATCGTTCAGTCAAAAAAGTTCTAACTGAATCGCATGTCGATGAGACACCAGACCATGTCTCCCTGTTGCCAGAATGCCTGACTGTCCTTATCGACAAGAGTCACCACCATTGGCAAGATTCATATCGAGTGCAAAGCAATCGGCCAGACACACTCTATCGCTAATACTTCACATCGATATCCATCTCGTGTAGATCTATCGACAAGAGTTTCGGTATTGCTGAGAGTTCACAGTGAACAGAAATCCATCGGTGAGATATCCTCTATCGGAAAGAGTTCACATTGATCATAGAACAGTCGAAGAGACCAACACTATCGGCAAGAGTTCTCACTGAATACAGACCTGTCGGCGAGAGGAAAGCCATCGGCAAGAGTTCTCATCGAAGTTATACCTGTCAGGGAGACCTCCACTATCGCTTAGACTCTTATCGAGCCTTCATATCACCCCGACCAAATACCATTGGCTAGAGTCATACCGACATTCAACGGGAGCACCAACTGTCACAGGATCAGCCTTATCGACAGGAGAACAAGCATCAGAGAAGGTTTCATCGAGGTCCCATGTTATACCGACGAAAAAACCTCATCGGCAAGACATGCTCTATCACTAAGATTCTTATAGAGCCTTCATGCCACCCCGACCAAATACCATCGGCCAGAGTCATACCGACATTCATGATGAGCAAATCCATCGGTAGGAGTCACAACGATATGCATCAAGAGCAGCCCCTTCGACAAGAGAACCACTATCGACAACAAACAAAAGCTCACAACGATAGATCAAGTCACACCGATTATTTCCATCGACAAGACAGAATAAATGTCACACTGATATTGGCCAGACTTCTATCGTCGGAGAAACTTACACTGATAGTTTAGGTCATGCCGATGACCCTCATCGCGAGGACATTCTAGAGGTCACACCGATATAGTCATGAAGGAACTTTACAAGGAGAATTCAGATCGGGTTGAGTCACACTGATCTCATAGACAATTCAAGATCACTTAAGCAGATCGGCCAGACATCTCAGTGGTCACAACGAAATCGTTCACTCAGAGGTTTAGGCCTGTGGGATTGAGGCACACAATTCCAACAGCTCGACTGGATCTCCTCTTCCTTTGTACTTTTCAAACTTGGGTATCTCAAAGTTTTTTTGAAAAGGTAGTGTAGTGATGGAGCGACCGAATGGGAATGAACATATTTCCTGAAGGGTGTAGGTCTTCTTTGTTTTCCCTACCTACATTCCTGCTATCTTTTGTTCCACTGCTTCTAGTTGTAGTTCTATCTTTTTTTTTGGTACCTTTGTTTGCAAGTCTTGTGTGTAATAGCCTTGTTGTCTTACCAGGCTTTGGTCGTAAGTTGGATATAAAGGGGGTATCAAACCTTGGTAGTTGTTTTGAACATAGAGTGGGTTAGGTCCTTGTTGTGTGTAAGGATGGTTAGCTCCTTGCTTAGTGTAAGGAGGGTTAGCTCTATTTTGCTGGGATGAAGTATACTAAAGGTTACCTTGTTGGTAGGAAAAATTGGGAAGGGTACCCTGTGGTACACCTTGTGGTTGATATGAACTATGTTGAAGGTTTCCTTGATGGTGCATTGACGGGTTACCTTGTTGATGGAATGACTAAAGAAGGGTGTCATGTGGCACACCTTGTTGCTGGGACAGAATATACTGAAGGTTTCCCTAATGGTGCGTTGGCGGATTACCTTGTTGATGGGATGACTAAAAAAGGGGACCATGTGGTACACCTTGTTGTTGGGACAAACTATACTGAAGGTTTCCCTGATGATGCATTGATGGGTTACCTTGTTGATGGGATGACTGAAGAAGGGTACCCTATGGAACTCCTTGTTGTTGGGACTGATATGGAAGGGGAACTTGTGGTTCACCTTGGTGGTGGTACTTCCGATTCAGAAGGGGACCTTGTGGTCCACCTTGTTGGTGGTACTGATTTGGAAGGGGACCTTGTGGTCCACCTTATTGATGGTACTGATTTAGAAGGGGACCCTATGGTCCACCTTTTGATGGTACTGATTTGGAGGGGGACCTTGTGGTCCACCTTGTTGATGGTACTGATTTGGAGGGGGACCCTGTGGTCCACCTTGTTGATGGTACTGATTTGGAGGGGGACCCTATGGTCCACCTTGTTGATGGTACTATGTTTTTTGGGAAGGGTCGACATTCAAAGTGTTTTGAGGTACATATTTTTCTGGGAGGTGGATTGTTGTTTTGCGGTATGTACTGGGATGGACCTTCTTGATACTGTTGTGCCACTACCGCTTGTTCGATTTGAGTTGGTTTTTTTACAAGGGGTTTTCCTTGGTTTGACCACTGTTTTGTAAGAATACGGGTTGCATGTTTGGAATCTCTGTAGGTTCAGTTATCTGTCTCACAACCGAGTTATCCCCTGAGGGAATAATATTAGGATCCTTGAGGGCCTCCACGTTAAAATCTATTGGTAGTTTAGCACCACTCTATGCTAACTTGAAGAAGTACGCATTTGGGTCCTTTCTCAACAATTTATCCATTAGTTTGAGCACTTTTGGGTTGTTGGAGTGTTCAAATAGTTCCTCATCATTTATCTCCTCAGTATCTACCTCCTCTATGATCACTCTTTCTGGGTCTTGGTTGTTTTGTTCTATTATTTCTTGTTGTTTGCGGTTTAGCTCTTCCTCACTGAATGTGTCTCTGTACATAGGTCTCTTTTGGGGTGTTTCAAGGTCGCTTGGCCTATAGCCCCATGGGCCACCTTCGTCGTTTGTGGTGTTTGCTAGTGGGATGTTGGCATTGTTCTTACTTGCTTCCATGTTATTCCTATGTTGTGATCTTGTAGTTTTCATAAACAACTACCAAGTTTTGTGACTCCTAGCTATGGAAAAAGGAATGTTTTTGTTGTTAGTTTAGTGCATTAGATCTAAGGGTGGTTGTCCCATTGAAAAGCACAAATAGAAATGGTCTAGTCAATTTTTTTGGGTGCAGTATCTTCTCAAGATGCACCCTTTGGAAAAATTTATGGTAGGCCGGTTCTTTGAAAGTCGCAATATGGATTTCTGCTTAAGGATTTTTCTCTTGCCAGAGATCATGAAGGGTGTATATCTATTTCCATGTAGGAGGTGGTAACACAGGTCTTCCAACTACTAGGTCTTCTTTCTCTTCCTCTTTATCTAAGATGTTCATTGTGTTTCTCCACTGGTTGGGTGTTTCATTTTTCTCAAATATGAAGGTTTTTAAATTGCTAATGATATCAGTTTTTTCACCTTCCATATGTGTGAGACTTGGTTGTAGGATCGGTGCTATAAGGTTCGGTTGCTAAACTGGAGCAACGGGTCACCAAATGGTCATATGGTGAGAGTGTGGATGTTTTGATATGGTTTGTTATGAAGCTCAAGACCCTAAGGTTTGAGTGTTGTTTTGGAGGTGGCACTATTCTTGGAAGTCAAAATACTGAAAGGCCTAGGTTGATATCTCACTTCTCCTTCTAGAGGATATTTTTCGGAAAAGCTTACTTGAACTATCTGTGAGTCCTAAGTAACTGTTGATATCTTAGAAGTGCGAGTGAGGGAATAATCTAGGTTTGTTTATTTATTTATTTTGATTTCCAAAAGTAGGATGGAATGTGGAGAGTGGATGAAGGACTATATGACCTATCTGGGTTTTTGTTTGTTTCGTTCTAACAAGGATCCTATAATCAACTTTTGATTTGTTCTTCCGATTGTCAACAAGATGAAGCAATAGCGATGGTTTATGAGGAAAAGTGATAGACTATGAGGAAAAGTGGCCTAATTTATCAACTACGGCCTAAAATTTGTCAAGTTCATGGGTTTTTGAGAAGCAATTGTGAGCTAAAATGTCAAGTGTGGCCTTTGTGTGTTTCTATCAAATGTGATGATTACTCAATCAAAAGCGAGTTGTTCTAGCAAGTGCGGTCAAATATGTGGCAAGTGTGTTGGATTATATCTGGAAAATGCAACATAAAAATGTCAAGTGCGTTGGTTTTGAATCAGGTGTGCAAGTTTTATCAAATGCACTAAATTTTCATCAGTAGCTTTTTTGGGATAGAGAGAAAATGCACTGAATTTTTAGCAACTATGGCAGAAAATGGGGTAACTACGATGAAATTTTGTGCAAAAGTGGCCTCTATGTAACTTGTTTCTAGTTTGAGCAATCTTTCTCCAAATTTTTACAAGTTTAAGTTGGTTTTTCCTCAATTTATCTATGTTTGGAGTATGAAAATTGATACAACAATACTTTATTGACTCAAAAAGCATGGACTTGTGTGACCTTCATGTCTATGGCTTTAAGTTGTGAAATCATGATACCAAAGCCATAGTTTCCAAGGTTTACTTTGATCCAATGCAGCCTGAAATGAAAGCTTGAATATTCAGAAACCTTTAAGGAAATCCTTTCAAGGAGTGCAAATATAGGGCTTCTCTTAAAAGTGTACACTAAGTCAAAGGGTTTGTGATTCAACCATCATGTTTAGTGTTTGTTTTGATATGTTCTTTTTAGATCAAGCACAAAATTTGATGTCAAGTTTGTTTTGAATGTTTTTGGAAAGTTTAACATAAACATACATTTACAACCCTAGAGATAGAAACCATTCTTTTAGGTAGGCCTACCTCATGCCCCGAAGAGACGATTTTACATGCAAATCATGGCGTGGGACTGAAGTCATACTTGGAAAGTAACTTCTCAGAAGTAAATTCTGGTGCACCACTTTCAAAGAATGTTTTTGGATAAAAGGGTAGCCTCTACAAACATTTGGCTCTTAGTAATGTTTTGGGGTTATGAGTTTTGGTTGTCTATACATGTGGCATATTGCTTAATTAAGAAGCCTCCCAACCCTTGCAAATTTTTACGTATCACACGGATACTAGGGGAGACTGACGTCAATATAAAACAACATCAACCGATGGGTGAGAACTTTCCTCACACCAACAATTATTTATATAGCAGTCCAAAATGAGAGTACCTCTTGGGTCGCCTATGAGTTCTTCGGTGTGAGATGTGTCTCAATAGGTAGGCCCTCTAAAGGTATGCTTTTGAAAATAAAGGTGGGAAGCTCAAGATGTTTTTGCTCACCCAAGATCACCAAAAGGTGCAAGGGGAGAGGACAACCATCTAGCTTGCCAAACACTGAATGCACATAATATAATTCATAGAAATTTGATTCTTTTTAAGCACCTCAAGTGGTGCTATCCTCAAGATAATGTGTGAAAAGCATAACAATGGTTCTTTTTATTTGCACCAACATGAAGTATTCGGGATATCAATCACTTAAGATAGCAAAGGTGCAATACAAAAAAATGATTTGTTCATTTTTAAGCCAAAAATTTGAGTGTTTCTAAATTGATCTTGGTCTTATTTGGTCAACAAAAATAAATGCGAGTGTGCGTCAACAAAAGGAAATCGTTATGGTCATTTAAACAAAAATCAACATTCCAAGTGTTACTTTGAAAGCTAGAAACTTTTTAGAGCACCAATTTAAATGTTTGTTTGTGTTGTTCCTTTTAAGCACCAAACAAAAATTCTCTAACTATGAAAACTTGGAAAGAGTTCATTTTTAGAGCACCCAAATTGAAATGTGTGGTTTGTAGGGTTCTTTTTAAGCATTGAATGAAGATTCCTAACTTAGAAAGCTTTGAAATGGTTCATTTTAGAGCACCAAAAATGAAGTGTTCATTTGTGTTGTTCTTTTTAAGCACCAAATAAAGATCCCTAATTTAAGAAAGTTTTAAAATTGTTCATTTTAGAGCACTTAAAAACAAATGTGTTTTTCTTTTTATGCACCAAAATAAATAGATTCCTAACTTTAAAAAGATTTGAAATTTTGAAGTTCTTTGACTTTTCGTCTTCCCTACAGAAAAAGGTGTTAGTGCCTTCTCGATCCTACATACATAACCATTAATACCTATCACACATTCCAAAAAAAGCATATGCTAGCATTAGAAATCGATTTAAAACTTGCAGATCTCAAACACAGGTTTGACAGAGTAAAAGCGCAAGAAAATCAGCAAGTACGCCCTTTGTTAGAGAGAAAAAGTGCTAGAAAAAAGTAAGTGTGCCTTTTGTCAATAGACAAAGGCATTGGAAAGTGTTAAGTGCGCTAGTTTTAGGGTCAAGTGCGTTGATTTCAATGTCAAGTGCACAAATTTCATGAAGTTCAGTGCAATTGCTTCAAGAAACCTGTGCGTGAAGATTTTGCCAGAGCGCCTCTAGGACCTGTAACTTCAAAAATTGCTCATGAAATTGTAAGTGTAGGGGACTCGGGTCCCACCAGGCGTGCCAAAATGTGTGAGGGGGAAAATCATAGGGTCTAGATGAGATAAAAGCAATTGAAATAGAATCTAATCTAAATGAAACACAACTAATCTAGATCTATTCCTACACTCATTAAATGAATTTCTAAGCTATTGAAAACACAATGGAAATCCTACGATTATCACAATGAAATTCAAAGCAAAAGCAAAAGGTTACCATCCCAAGTTAGAGTGTGTTCGCATGATGTCGGGTTGTTCATATCATTGTGAAGCCTCCATTGTTGCATGTGAGAAGCTTTGATGCGATGTATTGGTTGATCGAAGATGTGTTGAAGCTCTATCAATGGTGATTAGGAATATTGGCAATACTTCATTATGCAAAATGAGTTGATTCTTCGATTCTTTTTTTGTGAGGAAAGAGGTTTGTTATATAAAAATTGTGATTTGAAATGGACAATCAGGATTGCATAGTAGAATATCTTGATCGACAGTCAAAAGATGTTGAGAGGAAATAAACATGAATAATCTATGCAAAATAGATTACACAATTAGTGTGATTGAAGAAATAGATTGAATAATATGTGGGATTGAGGAATAGATTGATCAGTCAGGAATATAGATTGATCAGTCAGGGGATCGTAATTTGCTCAATCAAGAATAGATTGATCAGTTAGGAATAGATTGAGAAATTATGGGATCGTAATTTACTCAATTAGGAAAGTGGTTGAGAATGATTAGTTAATTGATTTAATTAATTAATTCATTTTTGGAGTTGAACGTGCAAATCAAGTTTGACTTTTGCAAATAAAGTTGCATTAGTTTGATTTGATTTTTGATGATGTTTTGAATAGTTTATTCAAATTTGGAGGGAAAGTGGGTTAATTAAATTATTATGATTTAATAATTTAATTGACTTAGGGGAATAAAGTGAATTAGCGACATAATTAAATAATTGGTGTTATTTAACTGATCAGGATGAATAAAGTTAGATTAGGACTTTCTTAACTTTAAAATGTAATTTATTTAATTGGTCAAAATTGATGAAACATGAATTAATTAATGTTGTATTATTCAATTAATAGCAGAAATAGGGTTTTTGATGCAATTGATGTGAATTTTAGTGATGTTCGATGATAATGATGTCGATGATGCAAGAATGTCATTTAGTGTGTGTGATACGTGTTAGGTTAGTTTTACATGTCTCCACTAATAACTTAGTTTGAAATGTAGTCTTTATTGTTCTATATGAAATGTATGGAATTAATGTATTAAAAGCATAAACATCAAATAACATACCACAATATTTATAAAACTATGTTACTGCTATATCTCAGTATGCAAATGTAATTTATTAGTGCAAAAGATTTACTTGGGTCGATTTGCTGTAGTTGAAAATACTAATATGTATATATATCTTCCTCCAATGGTTTGATGCCCTCCTCTTTTGGAAATATTCTTCCTTTTATAACCTGTGAGGAATACCAAGAGATATGCCTATTCAATTTATTTGTCCCTTGGTAAGGGACACACCCCTTTATTGTTGTTCTTTCCAATCATAACCTTTCTTTTGCAAATTAACTAAGCACTACCTTCTTTAAAAGTATAATTATTTCATACTTGAATTGTTGCTTATTTGATTCAGACTAATTGTTGCTTTAGAATAACTTTTGTCTTTTTCCCTAATTTGTCTTATGTGACCTTTAAAGGAGATAACTATTTTAGGGAGTGCCATGTAGGAGGTTTTTAGAGGTTTATTTTATTTCATTGCTTTTTTATGGGGGTATGAAAAATGTGAATGAGGTATGAGTTCCTATGATTAAGACAAGATTATGGTATGGTATGAGATTATGATATGGATGCAAGTGAGGATATAGATGATAAAATAATGGTATAATATGGATGTAAACGAGGGAATGAACCTAGTATTAAGACAAGATTATGATATGAGATGGATGTGAATGAGGGCACAAACCTATAGTGTAGACAATATTATGGTATGAGATGGATGTGAATGTAGGTGTGAACCTAGGATTAAGACGATATTATGATATGAGATGGATGTGAATGAGGGTATGAATCTATGATTAAGACAAGCTTATGGTATGAGATGGATGTGAATGTAGGTATGAACCTAGGATTAAGAAAATATTATGATAGGAGATGGATGTGAGTGATGGTATATGGTTTGGAATGATAGGTTGGTGGACAAATACTAAGGGGGTATTGCTAAATATGACCTAGAGTTATGTCAAAATGGGATAGGTTTATGAATGATCCTAAAAAGGAGACTAATTGATATGAATGTTGGGGTATGATTAGATATGCAGGATGGGGTTAATGCAGGTAAGTGGTTGTTAAATGTGAAACTTAATTTGGAGATGATGAACACCTAAACCTTAGCAAGAGGACAATCCTAATCTAAGGAAACAAAAAGAAAGATATTTTTGATTTTGGAACATTTAATTTTCTTTTTAGTTTTGGTATAAGGGTACAAACAAGAACTTGGTATTCACAACACACAACAAAGAATAAACATTAAAAATCCTAAAATTATTTAATAAAGGGTGTGTAAATGGTTATAATCCCACTGCTACTTATCTAATGTGATGTGTAAGTCCTATGTTGGGAAATTAATTACTTTTAATCACCCAAGATTGCTCATTATGTTGTGAGGGGAGAGAATATGCAACATATGTTGGAAAGAGACACTACACAAGTCATTTGGTGTTGTCATTGATGGAAACCCTAGTCAGTAATCCTATCCACACTTCAGTATTTGCTCGTACCAGAAGTCAGATCAAAGTTTTGTGACTAATTGTCAAAGTTAGAACAGAGCATCCGATAGAGTTGCGTTCATCGATTCATATGAAATTTCCTGTTATCATTTTGAGTTGTGGATCTCAGGGAAGGTCGTTCAATGTATGAACTATATTATTCTTGAATCATAGAGCCTCGTATTGATTGGTGTGCAAGTTAGAAGATTCGGTTTGATGATTTTTTGTTTAACAGTGCAAGAAGGCCGGCTAAGTGAATGTAGCGTGTTGTGGATATTCGAGGAGTAATTGTTTAAGGTGTTTTCATGTTCAAGGATTTTGTTTTGGGTCCTCACTATGTTGTGGCTGACATTGGTTGGTGCGCATTGAAAATTATTTATGGATTGAGCCGACAATTTGTACATGTTTTATATTTTATAAAAGCCGACATGTGGTTGATGAAATCTCTTTTTGCAAATATATATAATCGATTAATCATATCATTTTGAGATGTAATGAGATGTGTTGAAAAAGTTAGAAGGATAATAGATCAATTATACATAGTTTCACTTGTGCAGAAGAAGATTTGTGATTCAAATTAAGGAAGATAGAGTTTCAAGTGCAGAATCAGAAAGAGTGTGAAGAATGCGATTAATGTGCTTAACTGGAACTGTAATAAGGCATTAGCAGATGCTATATTCTCACTTCAAATCTTCTGGATGTAATCCAAATGTTTTGTAATACAGTGAGTCTTCCTTTTTGTATTTGAGTAGTGATATCTAGGTAGTATATTTCAATATACTCATATTTTGGATTGAACTCCACTATGGTTTTTCCCCTAATAGGGTTTCCACATAAAAAATCCTTGTGTTATGGTGTTTTGGTTGATTGCTTTGTGTTCTTGCATCCTTCTTTTGGTTCAATGCTATAAATGGTTTAAGGATCAGATTAATAAAGTAAAATTTTGTAGAAAATTGATTCACCCCCCCTCTTAGTGTTCCTTGATTCCAACAATTGGTATCAGAGCCTAGTTCCTCGGAAGAAGTTTAAAATCTTGGGGAAGATCGAGGAAGGTGATTCAATGGATTCCAATAGTCTTCAACAACAATTTTTGGTGGCACTAGATGATCTTGATCAGTCCAAATATGAAGTCTAGGAATTGCAAGCAAGCCTCATGAATGATGAGAAATTCATTCAATCATTGAAAGATAAAATCAATGAGTCCAGGGAAAAGAGAAAGGAACTCTATGATTAGCTTAAGCAGAAAGAAATTTAAACCATGGAAGATGAACACCTAAGTCAAGCCTTGAAGGAAAAGACAGAAGAATGTGAAAAGCTTACCAAAGATAATGTTGTCCTAAAGCATGAGATGGAATCTATTGTGATGAGGATGACCAAGGAGATTGAAGACAAAAAGAAGAATGAAGAGAATATTGCTTAGTCCTTGAAGTAAAAATCTGAAGAATGCAGCCGAATTACTGATGGATTCAATTAGTTGGAGCTTGAGTTGCAACAATCAAGAAACAATGAAGAAGAGCTTGAAAGACAGACTATTACTCTCAGAGATGAACTTGCTATTGCAAATGAATACAAGGATAATTTCAAGATTAGCTCAACTAAGCTTGATGAACTGATTCAAAATCAGAGGACTGGAAGTGACAAGCGAGGACTTGGATATGAGAAAGGAGAAAGCTCTAGATATAGTCAAAGAAAATTCAGGCAAGGAAATTAGATGAAAAAAGCTGGAAGGTATCCGGTAAGACAAACTAATGCTCAAAAGTTCAATGGATACTATTTTGTTTGCAATAAATTTGGTCATATGGCTTCTCAATGTAGAAGTAGAATGAATCCAAGTGGTCCATCATTCTCTAGTCAGTGTTTCAATTTCAAGAATTATGGTCATAAGTCAATTGAATGCATAAATATGTCAAAAAAAAATTTCAATAGAGATGTCAGATGTTATGCATGTAATAGATTTGGCCATATTACTAACCAGTTCAGATCAATAGAAAATCAATGGAACAACTGGTCCGAACAAAGAAATGTTGTGTGCTATAATTGCAACAAATTCGGTCACATTGCTAGATTATGTAGAAGCAAGAAGGGTTTGGTAAACAGAGGGAAAAATGTGCAAAAGGATGATAAGGGAAAAGGAAAACTTACTGTGGATGAGATCAGGAAGAAAATGAAGAAGACACGGGTGAAGAAGAGTGCTTCTGTTATAGGAAATGAGTCAACGCCAGAATCTGGTTCTGGAAATTCCTCTGGGAATTAGTTTATGGCCTCTGGCCTAGGGGGAGTTCTTAAGAAAATATTTTAACTCCCTGATAGTAGTTGGTACCAGAATGTGGAAAATTGCAATGGTTGCATTGATGATGTACAAATTTTTTGGGATCTCTTGTGGAGGAAATTTATGCAAAACTGAAGGTCCGCAGAAGAATTTTCTTTCATAGTCTGTGAGAACAAGGTATCCAGAAGACCTAGGGAAAAAGCATTTATTGCGACAAAAGGTTAGGTGTACGAATGATAAAAGGTTACTTCTATCCCTCATTTGTCAAATTGCATTTTGAGAAGAAGAAGTTTGGAGAGCTCTGCAAGTGAACTTTGGAGAAGATACAAGTCTGAAGGCGATTCGGTGATCAAACCCTAATCTGATGAAAGGTATTTATCTACGAACTTGTGAACTTGAAATTTATGGAAATGGTTGCTCCATTGGTTGTGGATGTTAAGGATAGACCCCGTCCAAAATTCAAATGGCACCCATTCAAATCCATCGAGACAAAACCATTAGGTGCATTTTCTTCCGTTTCGTATGGTGTTTTGCATATCAAAGATATTAGGGCATACATTCATGTGAATGTTAAGGAATTAGGAAGCTCCCAGTTGCTAAATTTGTATACAAATGACATTGTGGGAGAAGATCTCAATGTAAGGCCCAAATTCAAAACTTTGGAGGAGAAGTTCACTCAAATTGTGAAGTTTCCCGTGTTCGATAAAAATGAATGGGTTCGATACATATTGAGTCCAGTGCACATCGAGTTCATGTGGTTAAGTCAACCTTTCAAGATCACAAAGGAAGCTATAAGGATTGTTACAGGTCTGAATTCATCCGGTGGGTTGCCGATATTGAAATATGTGAAGAACCAAACAGTCACTGAGGCAACCAGTTTAGTTTTCGACAAGAGAGCCATGACAATCAATGAAATCATCAAAGTGGATGTAATATTTTCCTCTATGGTTATTGGATATAATATTTATCACTCTAGCCGGGATAACTCAGTATCTGGTACTGCAATCTATGCAGCTTATCAGATGGTCAAGGAAAATGTAGAATATGACCTATGTGAGTTGCTCCGGGGCCAACTAATTGAAAATATTGGCAAAATCAAGAAGGATAAGAATAATTCTGTCTATTTTCCTACTTTATGAATGAAGTTCTAGGAGTTGGAAAAGTGCAATGGCAAAGTGATAAACCTGTAGCTGTTCAAATCAGAGACATTTTATATGGAATTGGTGACAACAAATCAAGGAAAACTGCTATATGGGGTTATTTCAAAAGTTTTCAAAGTGAAATGCAAGCTAGGGAAAGGATTCCTACATCTATTGTTGAAAAATACAAGGACACTATTTGCTTCATGGTTGATATTGATCAATGCTTGATGGAAGTTGCATAACCTATAATAGTTTGGATAATGCCTATGGGTTATGAGGTTGAAGAACACATTTTGGAGTTGTATGCTCAACACCTATTGAGTAAACCTCAGGATCTGACAAAAGAAAGGTTTGGTACCTTTGAAGAGAAGGATATGCAAATGCATGAAAAACTGAAGAAGCCTATGATAGTCTAGAAGGTAAGAAAGGAAGTTGAAGCTTTTTGCAGAAAGTATGGGGATATCAGCTGAAGCTATGAGGGAAGCTAGGAAGAAAAGAGAACAAGCTAAAGAAGGAGAGTCTGCTAGAACTGAGTCTGCTAGTCTGGAAACATCCTTTGCCAGAACTAGATCTACAAGGAGCTTTGTACTCTCATTTGGTCCTGCAAAGAAATGTAGCCCTGTGAAAGCTCAAGTCAAGACATCCGGGAGAGAAGGAAAGATGAAGAAGGATAAGAGAACAAGAGTCTATGTTGTAGTTGAAGAGGGTGAAGAAACTGAATCTGATGAAGAGGTAAGAGAAATCAAGCATAAGGGCACAAAGGAAACAAAAGTATCTAAGAACAAGCCCTCCGGTGAAGAGAAAGTAAAGAAAAAGATGAAAATTGATAGATCAGGTGTGTCTGTAGAGGAAGTGGAAAAATATTTGATTAAGGATGGTAATCTCAGACTACTTTCTAAATGGTATGACACCTTTGATAGTGCTGGTTAGAGAATTCTTGAAGAAGCCACAATAAATTATTTGAATAATTTCAATATGAATCTCATAGAAATAATGTCAGAGTTGCCTAAAGGGCTTTATGAAGTCTTGGAAATGAGGAGAGTAAATGCAAGAATTGAAGAAGAGCAAATGAGAGAGCACATACTTGTTGATCTGTGTCTAGTAATGTCAATAGATGAAATGAAGAAGATTCTCAATGATGCTAAAAGGGATTTTAAGAGTAAAAAAAGGGTGAATAAGGTTATGATTGGACAGACTGAAGAAGTTGCAAAAAATACTGAGAAAATTCTCAAGGAAGTTCTGTTGAAGAACAAATACAATGTTGTTTCAGAAGAATATCATGATGGAAATGCTCCATCTGGTCTAGAAATTGAAGAGGTGAAAGAAGATACAATTGAGGACACTCAAAATCCTCTTGATATGAGAGATATTGAAATTCCTATGGAGACTGAAGCTCCTAAAGATCTGTCAGTTGATGAAATTGAGATCCCTGAAGCTAAGCAAGAATCTGTGATTGAAGAAAAGAAGGCTAAGGCAAAGGAGATTCTTGTGAAAGCAAGAGACACTGCAAAGGAAATGAAGTAGTTTTTAGAAGAACAATAGGAGGAGTTTGACCCTGAATTAGTTAAAGGTTCTATCAACTTGGCCACTCTATCTCTCATTGAGAAGCTGAAGGTAGCATTATTTGCTCAAGCCAAGGCAAGGGAGGAGATATTGAAATCTCACATTGAAGACAATGAGATGTTAAGTCTTGCATCCAGTATCTTGGAGAAGATCATGCCTAGATATGTCAATGAATCATCCGATTCTCCATCCGGTCAGCTGAAGAAACTTGTCAACTCTGTAAGTACTCACTTTGAGTCTCTTGAAAAGTCAGTTGTGGATAAGGTTCAAAAAGAATTTGATGCAAAAAGGTTTAGTAGGTTGAAGGGTATGATTGCTAATGACAAATATTTGTTAGCTACCTGAGTAAAGAATATTCAAGGTGCTTTATCTGAAGGTGGAAATATTTACAAGTCATGCTTATCATTGTCTAAATTCATTGAGGACACTGAAAATAAAATGAAGGATTATGAGAAACAGTTAGCAGTTATTTCTCAATCCTTTGATCCTCTTACTGTTTCTATGAGCAAGCAAGAAGGTCAAGTCATATCCCTGCTTGACAAAATCAAAAGTTTGAAGCATGAAAATGACATAATTGTTGAAAGAGTATGTGAGCTTAGAGGACTAATTGGTCCTAAGATGGAGACAATGCTTAGTGAATTGAAGGAAGCACAGGATGCTACGCCTGTCAGTGATCCAGAAAATCTTGAGTCAACAGAGATGCAATCCTACTTGTTCTGTGGTCACATGACTATTCTGGAGAGTCTCAAAAAGGGTTGGGACACTAGTTTAAGCCCGTTGAAGAACAATTTTGTAGAATATTCCAGTTCATGTAAGTCAGAGAAGCATGTTTGTACATATGTAATTTGTTCATAGCAATTTTGTTTGATTTTTGGTATGCAGATTCCCGACTTTTCCATTGATGTCAAAGGGGGAGTATGGGACAGTGAAAAATTCCTTATTCATCTCAGGGGGAGTTGTGTTTTGAAGTTTTGAAGGTTGGAAGTGTATTCATGTTGGTACTGATTTCGATACTTAGTCATTTTTCACTAAGTGTTGCCATCAATGCCAAAGGGGGAGATTGTTGGCAAGAGACACTGCACAAGTCATCTGGTGTTGTCATTGATGGAAAACCTAGTCAGTAATCCTATCCGCACTTCAGTATTTGCTCATACCAGAAGTCAGATTGAAGTTTTGTGATTAACTGTCAAAGTTAGAACAAAGCATCTGACAGAGTTGTGTTCATCGATTCATATGAAATTTCCTGTTATCATTTTGAGTTTTGGATCTCAGGGAAGGTCGTTCGATGTATGAACTATATTATTCTTGAATAATAGAGCCTCATATTGATTGGTGCACAAGTTAGAAGATTCGGTTTGAAGATTTTTTGTTTAACAGTGCAAGAAGGCCAACTAAGTGAATGTAGCGTGTTGCGGATATTTGAGGATTAATTGTTTAAGGTGTTTTCATGTTTGAGGATTTTGTTTTGGGTCCTCACTATGTTGTGGCTGACATTGGTTGGTGTACATTGAACATTATTTATGGATTGAGCTGACAGTTTGTACATGTTTTATATTTTATAAAAGCTGGCATGTGGTTGATGAAATCTCTTGTTGCGGATATATATAATCGATTACTCATATCATTTTGATATGTAATGAGATGTGTTGTGAAATTCAAAAGGATAATAGATCGATTGTGCATAGTTTCACTTGTGCAAAAGAAGATTTGTGATTCAAATTAAGGAAGACATAGTTTCAAGTGCAGAATTAGAAAGAGTGTGAAGAATGCGATTAATGTGCTTAACCAAAACTATAATTAGGCATTAGAAGATGCTATATTCTTAGTTCAAATCTTCTGGATGTAATCCAAATGTTTTGTAAGACAATGAGTCTTCCTTTTTGTATTTGAGTAGTGAGCTCTAGGCAGTGTGCCTGAATACATGTGCATTCCCCTTTTGTAAACACTTATATTTGAGTATACTCATATTGTGGATTGATCTCCACCATGGTTTTTCCCCTAACAGGGTTTCCACGTAAAAAATCCTTGTGTTATGGTGTTGTGTTTGATTACTTTGTGTTCTTGCATATTTCTTTTGCTTCAATGCTATAAGTGGTTTAAGGATCAGATTAATAAAGTTAAAATTTGTAGAACACTGATTCACCCCCCCTCTCAGTGTTCCTTGATTCCAACAACATACACATCTATTTTTGTTGGCACATGGTGAGTAACCTCCCTAGGATAACTTTTTATCAGTGTATTACAACTAAGTATGACCAAAATGTCTTAATCTATAATACACTAGCTTTATAAAGAATCCCTAATATACTTGTTCAAGTAAACGAGGTGTAATCTATGTACTAGATCCCATCTACAAGCAGGGGACCTAGACACAAGAAAAGGTCCCTTCACCTTGTGTCCTAACAAACAAGTGCTCCAAAGCTATGTCAAACATGATGATGACTCTTTTGAAGTACAAATTTCATTTACCCCAAGTCAAAACACATGGTTGAGGTCATCCTCCAAGGTGATGAAATCACTAAACATGCCTCCTAAGAGGAAAATTGAAATAAGTGTGTATTTCTAATTCTCAAGATCATGCAAGCATGTGAGAGAATAGCATACACACCCCATTTATTTGGGATTAAAAGACTCTCATTTATTTTAAACCAAAATCAAAATGTGAGTAAAGTTTAACCCAATTTTTTAATGGTTAGAAAATAAAGAATGCAAACACAACATATAAAATAAAAAATGTCTAAACAATATTTAGTAAGACTTCGTACAAAACCATGAATTGGTAGTTTCAATTTTGTTCTTCATCTAATGAAATATATCGCATTCAAGTGATTAGCCCAAAATACTAAAATAAGAAATAAATCATAAAAAAAAGATTTTACCAATGATTCCTTATGATTTTGATAAATTCTTAAAAAATCACTCAAATTTGAGTTCGTATGTAAAATTTATGAGCATTTAAAATTTGAAAATAAAGCACAAATTTCAATGAATTTTACTTGATAGTAGAGGTAAAATTTAGAAAAATGGATTGATTTATAGCAACTTTCCAACACCTATAAGAAATTGAAAATCCAATTAGATATGAAATATTTGTGTTTTTGTGAAAAGTCCTCCTTTAGGTAGTTGAAAGAGGGAGAAAGGTCCTTTGGCCGCTTGCAACTTGACACCTAGTAGCACATACAACTAGTGGCTATATAGCAGGGTGTTGTGCGCTTGGGTTAATGCCTTGTGATTAGGCACTAAAGAGGCCTATGTATAGGGGCTTACTTGGCATAGCTCCTAGTTGCCCATGTGACTAGGGCTTGCGTGTGGTCAAAAAATAAAAATAAAATTTGAATATTTTTTTTTATCTTTTTTCTTAAAAAAGAAAAATAAAAAATATTTAAATTTTGAATTTGTGTAGTCGGTGTATATATTACAGTGATTGTATATATGTGTGTCATGAGTATACCTATATGTGTTTGGTTAAAACCCTTCACAAGATATTTGTAATGTATGTACAACTCTAAACCTTGTAGATGTCAATTATTTGTGTGTATATGTCATTGATAAACTGTGTGTATATATCACATGATACCGTATATATACTACATGTAGGGGTATATATCTACAACCCTAATTATTGTATATACACTTATAGATCCCTATGCATATATTATAAGCTTGTGTATACATTGTGGGTGAATATATTTAAGATATTTTTGTATATATATAGATAGGGAATATACTCATAAAAATAGTGTATATACATCTATGATATGTGTATATTATAGGGGTATGGATTTGTGCATATGCCCTACAAACCTACAATAAAAAAAAATGTTCATAAAAAAACTAGGGAGATGGCACAACCATACATATTGTGTACGTTTGTATGAAATTCTATATTAAGTGACCTAAGGTATGTTAGTTTTTTTTACTAGATTGCACAGTAATCATAATATAAAAAAATTTATATGTCAAAAGTCATGTCTCAACATCCTTAGATGCAAATATGACATTTATTTTACAATACGAGAATCCTATAAAATTTGACCCCTAGGACCCTATCAAAAAAATACACACCTACAAAGATCAAATTCATAAAAACTCATAAGTGCAAGTGCTAGATGTATTAGTTCATGTCACATTTTCATATGCAAAACTTTGATTGAGCACATTGTGAAGCTTTACTCATTTTTGGTTATGGATGCTCAATGCACTAGTACATCCTTAGCATTCTTTGGCTATCAAGCTGAAAATTTTTTGTTGTAAAAATGAATAACAATGGATTTGATTTATAGAATTGCAAGAGAATTATATGAATGACTAGGATTCAATATGGAATCTTAGATCTAATACATGATTTTGGGAACTAATGAGGAGATGTGGCAATCATTGGAGAGTTGAGAATTATTTCAACTTTTAATTAAAATAATAATTATTTCTCAACTTAAATTGGTTAGGGAGTTAACAAATTTGATTGATGAGTTAATTTCTTGCATGGAGGAGTTAACTGAGTGTATGAGAAAAATAGGGGGAGTTGACTATTTTTATGGAATAGTTAAATGATTGCATGAATTAATGAAGTGATTTTGATTGATGAGTGGGACTAGGAATAATTCTAAGTGAATTAATTAGACTAGGTAGTCAACCAGATGAGGTGAAATTTGATCATTTTAACAATTAATTAATTGAATTATTGGTGTAAACGAG
Organism: Sequoia sempervirens; assembly: GCA_007258455.2. NCBI lineage: Eukaryota > Viridiplantae > Streptophyta > Pinopsida > Cupressales > Cupressaceae > Sequoia > Sequoia sempervirens. Next base: position 37,732,582 of record VDFB02270651.1, on the reverse strand, counting down.
GTAGAAATTAATATTAAACAAATTTATTAATGGATAAATGTGAATAAATAAATGGATAATTCACATATAATTAATTATCCAATGGGGTTTCTTGTGGCGTTTTCCTTTAAAATCTTTTGTCCAAATCGAATTCTATTCCATTTTGGAGTTGCATTTGAAATAAGTTTTTAACCGCAAAGATGAACGTTTTCTTCTGGCTCCTTGTGTAGAGTAAAGTTCTTACGGTTGATGTTCTTTGTAGAAGAGGTTTTTCTCTTCCTAACAGATGTGCACTCTGTGAATGTGAGGCTAAAAGTTATTTTCACATTTTCTTGGGTTGTTGCTTTTCTTCGAAAGTCTGGAGTAGGTTCCTCTCTCTTTAGAATTTGGATTAGATTTTCCCAAAATCCTTTCGTAGCTTTTTTGATCAATGGGTCTGCCCCTCGACATCCTACCTATTGAGAAATCTTTGGTCTTTGATGGATCCTCATATTGTATGAGGATTATGGAAAGAAAGGAATGATAGGGTCTTTAGGGAATACAAGCTCAAGGAGGACGTTGTGTTCCACAAGATCCGTAGGGCTATTATTGAAAATTTCAGAGTTTGTTTTGAAGATTCCCCTACGTCCTCTCATGGTGCCTTATTGTAGGGTTATGATCTCTTGGTGATTTCTAATTGGAAGCTAAATGGATTCTCCTTTCCCCTCAAATCTTCCAATCCAGCCAGGGATAATGTTTGTTGGCAATGTCCTCCGCAAGGGTGGATTAAGGTGAATTTTGATGGGGTGGCCAAGGGAAATCCTGGGCCCATTGGATGTGGGGGGTGTTGAGAGATGAGAATGGTAGGCTTATGGTTGTGATGGAACTCCCATTGGGAGACCAGTCCAATCATCGCACCGAAGCTGAAACTACCTATCTGGGCATCAAAACTGTGTATGACAAAGGTTTTAGAAGAGTTTGGGTTAAGGGGGACTCCCTTAACATAATTAACTACTTGCTTGGTACTTCTAATCCTAGTTGGACATTCGAGGATTTGATTGTTGACTCTCATGCAATCATGAATAGGTTTGATCAAGTCTGCATCATCCACATTTATAGAGAAGGTAATTCTCTTGTGGACTTCTTTACTAATGAAGGGGTTAATTCAATGACAACCAAAACGTGGGATGGGTATGAATCTGTACTCGAGAGTGCTTTGTCATTATTGTAATATGATATCCAATGCAAGCCTTGAGATTTGGCATGGCTGGGATGCAATCATCTCCTACCTTCTCTCACACTTTATGGGCATTTTAGTGCCCCTTCCCAAAGCCCTTTCTAAAAATTGTTTCATTATGAATTGTAAGCTGAGGTTCTGGAAGAAGTTTGGGGTGTTTTGGAAAAGGATGGGGGGTGATCACAATTGAGTGGAGCCCATATCCTATGATAGATGGAGGAACAAATCGAAGGTCTGGAAGATTTTAGAGGAAGGAGGGCTTACTCCTTACATGGAAAGGCTACATGGTTTCAATCATGAAGCCATCAACACCTTTGTTCATGGATGGCACAATTGTTCCTTAATTATTAATGGTGTTTCTTTCCCCATCACTGAAGAATTTATTGCATAGATAACATGCTTGAGATTGGATGGGAGAGTTTTTTAAGGAGCGGAAGGGAAATGAGGATGCGATGGAGAAGTTTTTCAAGGATAATGAGAAGTAATAGATTGTAAAGCTTGCCTCCTGGGGCTTTGACTTCTCATCAATCAAGGCTATTTGGGTTGAGGTGGCATAGGTTATTATGAGGTACATAACCCTGGATGACCATTTCACTGCCATCCCAGGGTTTCATTTCACTCTACTAAATCGTTTTTGTCATAAGTTGCATGTCTCCTTTCTTTTTCCTGCTTTTCTCTTTGGAGACTTCAATCTATGCCCATTTGAATAATCCTCACACTTCTCTTCACAAGGGGTTGACTCTCGTCATAATGGAGTATGTTAAGGTTCACTCCTTGGCTAAAATGGTTAAAGGCAAAGACCCTCTTCCTAGTGTTGTTGAACACCCTTCCATGGAGTCTGCTACTAATGACGAGGAAGAAGAGGAGTGGAAGGTAGATGAAGATTCCATTGAGGTTTCTTCATCTCCATCTTCAATCCCTCTACCAAATAAAAGGAAATCTAGTAGCAAGAAGAAATATGTTCCCAAGAAGAAGTCCAAGAAGAAGGTGGATAGTCCCTAGGATGAGGATGATGTTGGATATGAGACGGGTGAGGAGGAAGCGCCTATACTACCCAAGAAGTCTAAGGGTGAGGAGGAAGGTTCTCGGCTACTTAAGATGTCCTTGATGAAATAAAAAAAGTAGGGGTCCATCCCATGACAGGGATATTGGTGGGTATGAGACGGGGAAGAGAAAGTCACCTAGACTTCCAAGAAGCTAGTGCCCATGCTGCTCAAGAAGCAAACTACTATGCCCCAGGGTGTTTGTTCGAGTGATCATGTGATGGATGTTGAAGTCTAGTATTTTCCTCATCTTGAAGATGCAATTTTGGTTGGTGGCTTATAAATGAATGTGGATGATATTTCTTCTTGGCCTACTGCTAAAGACAAAGGTAAGGAGAAAGTTCTAGATAAAGGTAAGAAGTTGGATATTTTAAAGTACTCGGGGAGGTTTGACCCCTTATCTGTTGATTTCTCTTACTTGGATGAGGAGAACCTTGATATGATGACCCTTTTTTCCATAGCCAAAAATGGAGTTGCCTGTAATTTAAGGGTGGAAAAATGAGTCCTTATTGAATTCAATAAGGTCAATATTAAAATTAAAAGCCTCAAGGAAAAATTTCAAAGTATGCCCAAGGGTTGTACTTCTGATCTTCTTATTGAAAGAATTGTGGATTTATAATTTTCTATTTCAGAATTTCAGTCTGAGTGCATTAATCGGTTGCAAGATTTGGAGAACAAAGTGGATATGCTGCATGGTTTGGAGAGAAAAGTGGTTGCACTGGAAAAGGACATTCAAAATCTCTTTGAGGTCAACCATATGTCCATAAAAAATAGTGCGAATTCTCTGAAGATTTTAATGGAAAAAATGAGCACCCTTAGGGAGCACCAGATGAGAGCACTGGCCACTAAGGAAAAAGGATAGAACTAGGGGAATGAGGGTCCGAGTGCTAGAAAAAGGGCTAGCCTCAAGAAATCCTTTAAAGAGGAAAAACAAGAGCTCTTGTCCATAGCAAAACTCCACTACAACCAAGAGTTGGAGGTTGCTAAAACTCTAAAAGAAATGAGATAGTCTTGTTGTGCCTCTCTATATAGTCTTTTAGTTCGATGTTGTGTGGCTGTTTTTTGGCTGTTGTTTGGTTGCTAGGTTCTTTTTATTATCTTTCATGTTGGCAACATTATGTTATTTTGACATACTTATTGTAAAGGGTTTCGAGTTCCTTCAAAACTTGTTTTTCCCTCTTAATCAAAACATATAATAAATTATTAAATTAATGAATAATGGTAGCCTAATTTAATTAAATGACTAGGACTTTATTTAATTAAATTATTAGGCATTAGAAGTCCTAGCTGATAAGATAATAACATGTGTTTCTAAGGTGATGAATGAATGATTAAGTGATGATAAGGTGATAGTGTGTACTTGATTGTCTAGGATGGAATGATGAAGGTGAAGACAACATTATTTAGGTGTCTACACAAACTAGTATTAGTAATGAAAGAAACTGATTAAATTAGAAAGAAATCCAATCATGGATGAACTAGAAGCCTATCTTGAGGCTTGAATAATGTTTTGAAACCTTTGGTTCAATGATAGATTGATGTCACTCTTCCTTTGTCCTAATGCTTTCATTGTCACTCTTACAAACTTGATATTAAAATTTTGGAGTGAGTTGAAATGAGGCTTAAAGGTCTATTTGCAAGTTTTTTTAGAGTGTTTTGGGTTTGGGTGGGGTCCATGTAATGTCCCCATTTTAGCTGACGTTGTTTGTTGAGGAGTGAGCCTATCAATTTGACCCTCGTAGGCTGACAGTTTTGATTAGAGGGTTGTCCTTGGCAGTTGATTCAGGTTTGGGCCTTGGCAAACACTTTCTGAGTGATTTATAGATACTTACTATTTATAGTAAGTCAGGTAGGCAGGAGTTGCTATTTTTGGCAGGGCACCTGATTCAGTTGGTCAGCTCAGTTTCGACCCAGTTTGATGATTTGATGAGCAAACAAGAATTATTAGAGAATTTAATAATAATTAAAAGATTATTAATTTGACTTTATAATATAAAGTCACTTTAATGAAATATTAAAGTTATTATTAAATGGCGAATTATAAAGTATTTAATACTTTATAATAAAAGGGGAAAATTTAATATTTAATGAGTTTTAATACTCATTTATAAAAAGGATGCCATTTATTAATAATTTGCCTAAGTCTCTAAAAGGGGCGAATTATTATATTATTAAATGCAATTAAGCTGATTTTTGAGAAAGGGTCGAACTTTTGAGGAAAAGATATATATTTCTCTTCAAGGCAAATTGAACTCATTATTGATGATTATTTGAATTTGTCTTTATTTCTCTCTGAGAGCATTGGGGTTTGTGAAACAAGGGTTTTTGCAGATCATCAGGTTTTGAAGAACGTTCCCTCTTCAAAATCAAACATACTGAGATTGTGCAATACCAGTTAAAGCTTGTCAATAGAGTGGCTTCATTCAGAAGTCATACAGAGCTTATTGTGAAGATTTTTATCAAGGATTTGGGTCGAACTTCTCCAGAAGGGTTTCATATTCAGTGGCGACTATTTCTTGATCATTTGGAACACTTTTCAAGAAAGTACAAATTTCCTATTGCTGGTACAGGCCTTACTTCTGCTGCAGCAAAGGCCGTACTTCTTCTCCAGACAAAAACGCCTGAGCTTTTGGTCTTCTAGTTTCATCATTTTGGACGCCTAGGGTTTCTGGAGCATATGCATTAATTTCTAGGTTAAAAGATTTCTTATTTCATTCAGCCGTACCATTTCAGGCTCCTCTATAGGCGACTGCAAGCTTATTCAGGTTCCTTAATAAATAGCTTGCCTTTTTATTGTATGTTTGAATCTCACAGTTGTAATTATTCTAGAAGATCAATAAATCATCTAGCATCAAAATCTAAGCTGTATTATGTAGTATTTAATTGTTTGGTATTTTATTTTATTTTTCCAAGAATTTCCTTGCAAAATCACAATTTGTTTTTTATTGCAAAAACCACCAAACAATCAAAAATACAGAAAACAAACAAAAACCTTGCATTCTCAGTCAGTGGTATTAGAGCATAGTTTTCCTACCATCCTATGATTTTTCAGTCAGATGTGTGCTTTTTCATGAGTAGAGACATTATCTTCTACAGTAAGGGTAGAGGAATAGGCAGAATTGAGGATTGGACAGGTCCACCTATTCCTGAAGGTGAGACAGTATCAGGGGTTCTGGGTATTCACAGATCTAGTTCCAATAGCAGTGAGAACAGTGTCACTACACTGATGGCAGATCGTGAGATTCCTACAAAGACACATAGGGATCCGGGGAAAGAGCATGTCGGAGGTGAGATTTCTGATGATGAGTTCAAACGCAGGCATGATAATATGATGGACATGATGTCCTAGTTGATGGGCATGATGAGGCAGTGTACTCCGTCTCAACAACACTATATTCAGATAGGACAGACAAGCAGGACTGCAGGCATAGACCAGCCACTGGTGTCAGCACAACGGTAATCGTCACCTATCTTTCATGAGTGTAGGCCTGGACAACCTACATTTATATCCAGAGAGGCACCTTCGACACCAAAGGCAGAGTAGCAGGGTCACCAGCTTGAGTTTCATCCACATCACGACATGTTGGTGACAGATGTGACCAAATTCTTTGGAGAGTACTCGACATTGGCACCTAAGATCAGGCAGTCTTTGTATTTTCACGAGTTCATGGATGTGCATAAGCCCAGAGGGGGAGGTACATTTGACCGCAGAGCTCCTCAGCACCAGCAACCACAACCACAGGTGAATAGGGATCTTTAGCATGCAGTCAGTAAGATTATGTTGCCTTACTTAGATGGCTCATATAAGAGTTCAACAAGGTCTTGGGTACAGAAGTTAGACAATTACCTATCATTGAGACCTATGTAGGAGGACGAGGCCATTAAGTTTGCTACACTGCATCTTGATGGGTTGGTGCATGACTGGTGGCATCACAACATGTACACCCTTGGTCATCACACGGTTACCACCTATCAGGAGTTCATGAGTAGGCTCATAGAGCATTTTGAAAAAAATGATACAAAACTTTATTTTAGGGAGCTAGCTCAACTCAGGCAGACAGGCAGTTTGGATTCTTACATCAGTGAATTCCAGAGGGTTGCAGTCATGGTGACAGGTATTTCAGAGAGGAGACTTGTCATTCTCTTCACCGAGGGATTATATGAGCCTATGAGAGGTTGGGTCAAGGCATTTGATCCCCCTACTCTTCAGGAGGCCATGCAGAAGGCAAGGAGTATGGAGATTTCTGCTCCGAAGAAACAATTTCAGCCTAAAACAAACACCTTGCTTGTTGAGGAGAGTCATACACCAGTTGCAGAACCAAAGAAGAAAACAGCAGCAAGAATTGATGATGCAACTCATGATGAATTGAGGAGGAAACAACTTTGTTATTAGTGCAGAGAACCTTACAGCAAGGAGCATGATTGTCCTTTGAGACTAAAGGGCAGAGCCAACCGCGCCATGTGGGTTTACTTTGGAGATGTTGAGTTTGAGGATTCAGACTAGCAGGCTATTTCAGAACATGCAGAGGCTAGGAATGCCTCTATGGAGTTTGGGCCCGATGCCAACTTGTCCCCGTTGGTATTATCTGCTAGTGTACGTGATGATTCATTTAGGTTCAGGGGATTAGTGGATGGAAAATGATGTATTGCTATGCTTGACACCAGAGCCACACACAATTTTATTGATGAGAGCTTCGTCAGCAGATGTAGACTCTAGACAGAGGACATCGTTGGATTCAGAGTTCGGGTGGCAGATGGATATACCCTCACTTGCACTCGACGAATTTGTAATCTCACCCTCATGCTGAATGATTATGAGTTGCAGGAAGAATTTAATGTGGTCAACTTGGGTGGGATGGATTTAGTGTTGGGTATGAGATGGCTTCAGGACATTAGTGTGTTCACCCTCAACTTGCCTAAAATGGAGATGAGATTTGAGGTACAGGGCAAGAAATATGTGTTGAGGGGGATTACAGATGGGAGCCTACGCTCTATCTCTCTCGTTAGTGGGAAGAGTGATGATAGTGCTTGGGATCCTACTTGTGCACTGGGATTTCAGACTCAGCTTTTAGAGGAGTTTCACAGTGAGTACACGGTGCAGAGTGTTTATGGTTTCATGTTTGATCCGCACGTACACGATTTGTTTCAGGTGCATAGTTCTGGTATGCACGTGTTGGATATGTTGGATGACAGTATATCTCGTGTCATTTTAGGGAGCAAGTGTTGCTTGCAGATTGACTTGCTTCCTCTTGAGTTTCTTGATCCTATGACAGACATCACTGCGGTTGACAAGGGATGGCATTCCATTCCAGTTGGTCAGTTGTGGGAGTTATAGGAGTCAGTTGTGGCTATCAGGGACAATAACCGACACTACCCTTGGGATCCAGGTGGTGTGGTGCAATTTTATTTGCAGAGATTTCTTGGGGACAAGAAATTTCAGGGAGGGCGGATTGTAATGTCCCTGTTTTAGCTGACGTTGTTTGTTGAGGAGTGAGCCTATCAATTTGACCCTCGTAGGCTGACAATTTTGATTAGAGGGTTGTCCTTGGCAGTTATCTAGAGTTTTGAGACATTACTCTAGCAGTTGATTCAGGTTTGGGCCTTGGAAGACACTTTCTGAGTGATTTACAGATACTTACTATTTATAGTAAGTCAGGCAGGCAGGAGTTGCTATTTTTGGCAGGGCACTTGATTCAGTTGGTCAGCTCAATTTCGACCCAGTTTGATGATTTGATGAGCAAACAAGAATTATTAGAGAATTTAATAATAATTAAAAGATTATTAATTTGACTTTATAATATAAAGTCACTTTAATGAAATATTAAAGTTATTATTAAATGGTGAATTATAAAGTATTTAATACTTTATAATAAAAGGGGAAAATTTAATATTTAATGAGTTTTAATACTCATTTATAAAAAGGATGCCATTTATTAATAATTTGCCTAAGTCTCTAAAAGGGGCAAATTATTATATTATTAAATGCAATTAAGTTGATTTTTGAGAAAGGGTCAAACTTTTGAGGAAAAGATATATATTTCTCTTCAAGGAAAATCAAACTCAATATTGATGATTATTTGAATTTGTCTTTATTTCTCTCTAAGAGCATTGGGGTTTGTGAAACAAGGGTTTCTGTAGATCATCGGGTTTTGAAGAACGTTCCCTCTTCAGAATCAGACATACTGAGACTGTGCAATACCAGTTAAAGCTTGCCAATAGAGTGGCTTCATTCAGAAGTCATACAAAGCTTATTGTGAAGATTTTTATCAAGGATTTGGGTCGAACTTCTCCAGAAGGGTTTCATATTTAGTGGTGACTATTTCTTGATCATTTGGCACACTTTTCAAGAAAGTACAAATTTCCTATTTGCTGGTACAAGTCGTACTTCTACTGCAAGAAAGGCCGTACTTCTTCTCCAGAAAAAAACACCTGAGATTTTGGTCTTCTAGTTTCATCATTTTGGACGCCTAGGGTTTCTGGAGCATATGCATTGATTTCTGGGTCAGAAGATTGCTTATTTCATTCAGCCGTACCATTTCAGGCTCCTCTACAGGCAACTGCAAGCTTATTCAGGTTACTTAATAAATAGCTTGCCTTTTTATTGTATGTTTGAATCTCGCAGTTGTAATTATTCTGGAAGATCAATAAATCATCTAGCATCAAAATCTAAGCTGTATTATGTAGTATTTAATTGTCTCATATTTTATTTTATTTTTCCAAGCATTTCCTTGCAAAATCGCAATTTGTCTTTTATTGCAAAAACCACCAAAAAATAAAAAATACAGAAAACAAACAAAAACCTTGCATTCTTAGTCAGTGGTTGGGTTGAGAGACACCTAGTCTCTTACAGTCCATGGGTCATTAGGGTTCAATTCTAGGGCACAAACTTAAAAAAATGATGTTTTAAAAAGGGTAGTTTTCAATCTTTGCAGTGTAAGGGAAGCCTAGACGTCCGCATGACATTCAAAGCACTCCTTGGAGTTCCTTAGATGTATCGAGGAAATCTTGAAATTCCCTAAAGGTCCCACAAACATCCCTCTAAAAAGGGGATGTCTTAAAAACAAACCTAAAACATGGATGATGGTGGTGGGATAGCAAAGAGACAACCCCTCCAAGGCCCCATGTCCCAAAAGTGTCCCCATACCAAAAATGTAAGGATTTTGGAGGGGAAGTGTCCTTGTCATACATTTCTCTAAACACACTTTTAAAATTTAAAACTAAACATTAAATTAAAATATATATAGGGAAGAGGAACTGATAGTTATAACACTTGTGCTTATAATATTGAGTCTTGTTGGGATTAAGGTTTCTCAACCTTAGAGTCCTAACATGATCAATTTTTAATGTATTATTGTATTTATTTGCATTATTAAATTTCCTACAATTTCATGTCATCAATTGGGACCCACCAGCTTGGTGGCATCCCTGTTGGAGGTGGTTGGATAACACATTATCATCCCAAGTGGAGCTAGGCATCCCACTTTGGAATCTTGGACTTATGACAAATTCTATGATGTTTCATAAGGAATCTTTGTGCATGGAGAAAGTTGGCGCCCAAGTTGGGTTATGACGTGTTGTAAGAGAATTGAATATTCTTGGTCAGTTATGACAGATTCTCTTACAACTATAATTGTTGTAAGTATTGTAGATTATATGGCAGATTTTATGGTAGATTCTATGACAATTGTAAGGCATATGTCATAGCCTATTATTAGCATATTTTGGGCACCCAAGCTTGAGAAGGAAGAATCAACTCTTATGACAGTTTTAAGATGTGTAAGGGAATATTGTACATGTGTCCAAATCCTATCCATGGCATGGGATATTGTGCCATGTGGATTTGGATGCCCATCCTCTTCTAGATGCTTCTCTAAGCTTGCATCTCTCTATATAATGTATGCATTGCATTGTAGAATGCATAGTTTGTTTGCAGGTAACAAAGTGTTGCCAAATTGACTCCAGAATATGTGTTTTGAAACACTTGTTGAAGAAGCTTTATACTTGGAGTTGCATTGTAATCTCTATTTGATATAATACATAAGTATTGTGCTTTTGGAGCCTGGTTAGGTTTTTAATTTGAAAAGGTTTTCCCCATGTATATCTGGTGTTATTTGTTTATGTGTACTTGTTGTCCTATCACTTTCTTTCTAGGCGATTCTCTTTCTATAACTGTATAAGGTGTTAGTAGATTTTTTTTGTAACTCTCCCCTACTTATATTAGTGTAGGAAGTTGTTTCCGCTCACCCGACTTCCTTTCAGTTGGTATTAGAGCTTGACCAACCTTGATTCCTTTGTTGGGTTAGAAGGTTTTTTTGAGTTGATCTTTGTTTTAGTGGGAGTTTTGCAGAAGTGTATTTTGTGACCTTGTTGCAGGAAAGAGATGGATGTCACATCTGAAATGATTGACATTGAGAAGTTTAATGGTGGAAACTTTGAACTTTGGAAGATGAGAATGGAGGATATGCTTGTCGACAGAGATCTATGGATATCCAGAACCAAACCAACTACAACAACCCAAGAAGACTGGGATCTGTTGGATTGGAAAGCCAAGGGTTTGATAAGACTCTGTTTGGTTGATTTTGTTCTCCTGAATGTCCATGAAGAGAAAACTACAAAATACCCTTGGAAGAAACTTGGATATGTTCATTAGGCTAAATCCTGTTAGAGTAATAAGTTATTATGCTTAATTAATTACATCACATTGATTAATTAATTAAGTCACTTATTCCTCTTTATTACTTAAGCTAAACTTAGGCACATTAATTAATTAATTATTAATTATTAAGTGTGCACACTAGGGTTTCATTTAGAGTTTCCCTTTTAGGGTTTCTTGATCTCCTTCATAAGGATTGATCACTTTGTAATAATCGATTCTCTTAATGCATTTTTACTGAGAGGTTCTGAGAACATCTTTTTCGGTTCTTCATATCTTTTGCATGTGACAGGTATCCATCTTGCATGCAGGTGATCTTGGTTTTCTAACATGGTATCAGAGCACTTTCTAGTAGTGCTGTTTATTTTTCAATATTTTTCTGTTTCTGCATTTATTGCTGTTTGAAGTCAAATGTTGTTTTTGGACTTCCGAGCTCATAACTTTTTGCCACGATCTCCGATTTTCGCCTCGTTTGCGCGTTGGAAAGGTATTAAGGAGCTCTAGGTTTCTGTCCATGTACTTTTTCTGTATCTATCCTAGGTTTATCAATTAGTCCAGATTTGGCCCAATGGGTTGTTTGGCGATTACTTGGATATTTTGGCAGTTGGGAGAGTGCATCTTGCATCTTTGCACTTCATTTTCAGTAATACATCATTCAATAATTGCTTGCTGCTTCATAGATTCCAAAGTTGTTCTTGTTTGGAGTTTTTGAGTGTTCCGTGGCATCGGGTCTTCTGTTGCTTTATCATGATTCCTTGAGTCAATCAGTGACTCTCATCTGGTTTCAGTAGTATACAGAAGAATATTTCCTTGCTTGCCTATATCAAGTTCCAGTGTTACTCTACAGAGTTCTTCCAGTGCTTCTTGCAGCATGTTATCTCATTGTAAGGTTTTGTCCCACTGGGTTTTTCCTTCTCTTACTCATATTGCATTTGTAAATGGGTTTTGATCAAGCCTAGTTGCGGGACCCATCTTTGCTTTCATGCATCTTATTCTAGTGTTTTAGCTTCTTCTTAAGTTCATCTTAAGGGGGGGTGTTAGAGTAATAAGTTATTATGCTTAATTAATTACATCACATTGATTAATTAATTAAGTCACTTATTCCTCTTTATTACTTAAGCTAAACTTAGGCACATTAATTAATTAATTATTAATTATTAAGTGTGCACACTAGGGTTTCATTTAGAGTTTCCCTTTTAGGGTTTCTTGATCTCCTTCATAAGGATTGATCACTTTGTAATAATCGATTCTCTTAATGCATTTTTACTGAGAGGTTTACAAAGAACATCTTTTTTAGTTCTTCATATCTTTTGCATGTGATAGGTATCCATCTTGCATGCAGGTGATCTTGGTTTTCTAACAAATCCCTAGTGAACAAGTTGTTCCTAAGAAAGAAAATGTATTCTCTAAAGGTGGAAGATGGAGGATTCGTAGCATATCACTTAAATACATTTAACATGTTGATTACTCAACTGGGTTCCTTTGGAGACAAGATTGACAAAAAAGACCATTGCATGCTCCTATTGTGTTATTTTCCGGACTCATGGGATCACTTGGTGATGGATATTGGAAGCATAACAACCACTTTAAAGATGGATGAGGTGGTTGCTTCATTGTTATCTGAATAAATACGAAGAAAGTCTTCTGAGATGGCTAAAGAGGCCCTTGTTGTTCATGGTAGATCGAAGGAGAAAGGAAAGAAGAAATAAAATAAGTCTAAGTCCAAGTCTCTAGGGAGATCTAAATCTCTTAGTAAGAAGTCTAAGGCGAAATGTTTGAACTACAACAAAACCGGTCATTTTAAAAAATATTGTAAGGAGGAGGAAAAGAAGAAAAAGAAGTCATTCTCTGATTTTGAATCTGATAAATCTTCTCAAGATGAAGCAAAAGCATTTGTTGCATCCTTGACAACCCATGCATTAGAAGATGTGTGGTTGATAGATTCAGGTGCTTCTTTCCACATGAATTCTCATAGAGGATGGTTCTCGAAGTATGAGGAGTATGATGGTGGTAAGGTGTATCTGGGTAACAACTCTCACCTAAAGATCATTAGTCATGGAAGAGTCAAAATTAGATTCCCTAATGGAAGAGTGAAGGGGATTGATGGTGTCTTGTACATCCTGGGATTGGCATGAAACCTACTTTTTGTAAGTAAACTAAGTGATTTGGGAGTGCAAGTTGTTTTCTTTGGTGGAGGATACAAGATGATGAGAGGAGATATGGTGTTGGCTAAGGGTGTTCGGGTTGGAACCTTGTACGATCTAGATGCATGCATAGTACATTGCAATAGTTATTTTGACATATCGAAGAAGAGACCTTTGGATTCTTCATCCTCATCGTGAGATCATGCAAAGAAGTCCGTTGTAACTACATTCGATGGTTGTGCATTTTGGTTACCTAAGAGTGCTCATTCCATGGAAATGAAGCTTCCTATAGAGAAGACAATGCTATGACACCAATGACTTGGTCACATTAGTGAGAAGGGTCTTGAAACCCTAGAAAATAAGAGCCTTGTTGAAGGCCTTGATTGTAATCTCAAGTTTGACTTTTGTGAACATTGTGTTTATAGAAAACAACACCATGTTTCTTTTTACTATAGTTCTCACAAGTCTTCTGGGGTTTTGGACTATGTTCATGCAGATGTGTTTGGTCTTGTGAATGCTCCTTCATTATCAAAATTTATATATTTTGTTTCTTTCATAGATGATTACAATAGGACATTGGTTTATTTTCTCAGAAGTAAAGCTGAAGTCTTTAGTCAATTTAAGGAGTTTAAGGCCTTGATAGAAAATTAGACTAGTAGAAACATTAAGTGTTTAAAGACTAACAATGGTGGTGCATTTTGTTTAGCAGAGTTTGACAATTTTTGTAAAGAGCATGGGATTGAGAGACATAAGACAATTCCATACACCCACAACAAAATGGAGTTGTGGAGAGGATGAACATGATGTTGATGGAGAGGGCTAGGAGTATGTTGAGTGGTGCTGACCTTGACCAGAAGTTCTAGGCTGAAGTGGTAGCCATTGCATGTTATCTAATCAATAGATCTCCTACATCGACGCTTGTTGGAAAGACACCCATGGAGGCATGGTCTAGTAAAAATCCTTTAATGGGACATCTCAAAGTATTTGGTTGTGAAGCTTATGCTCATGTTCCAATTGAGAAGAGTTTTAAGTTGGATAAAAAGGTAGTTAAGTGTATCTTCATCAGCTATGGTATCAGTGTGAAGGGGTACAAGCTTTGGGATCTAAAGGCTTAGAAGGTTCTCTACAACAAAATTATAATTTTTAGAGATGAAACCTTCCATTGTTGAGTTGTAGCGAGAGAAAGAGGAGAAACAAAACAAGGAGGTAGTTTAGATTTCACCCACTCTGATGAAAGATGAACTACAACCTCCTGCTGGACTTGATGATGAGAGCTTGATCAGTTCTGAAAGTTCTGAAGAAGAACCTCAACCTCATCAATTGAGGAGGTCTACACGAGTCAGGAGACAACATAAAAGGTTTGGTTATTCATTATTGAATTCCAATTGCATTTTTGTTTTGATTGCTAACACTAATGAGCCTAGGAATGCTAGAGAGGCTATGCATGAGTGATGAAGATTCCTAGATGAAAGCCGTGGATAAGGAGATGGCTACATTGAAGAAAAAAAGACTTGGGATCTAGTACCTTTTCCTATTGGATGCAAACCTATTGGTTGTAAATGGGTGTTCAAGAAGAAGTGTGGTCTTGATGGTAGTGTTGATAAGAATAAGGCGCAGTTGGTTGCTAAGGGGTTTTCTCAGGTGGAAGGAATTAACTATGGTGAGATATTCTCTCCTATTGCGAAGCTGACATCTATCTGATTCCTATTATTAATTGCAACAACGTATGATTTGGAAGTGGAATAAATGGATATGAAGAAAACATTCCTTCATGGTGATTGGGAGGAAGAAATTTACATGTCACAGCTAGAGTACTTTGTTGAAAAAGGTAAAGAAAATTTGATTTGCAAACTAAAGAATTCTCTGTATGGTTTGAAATAGTCTCCTAGAATGTGGTACTAGAAGTTTGATACCTATGTGTTGTCATCAGGATTTTTGAGATCTAAATTTGACCATTGTGTGTATTATAAATTTGATAATGGTCGCATTCTCATTATTTTTTTATATGTCTAGATGATATGTTGTTTATTGGGAATGGTAAAAGTATGATTTTAGATTTGAAGTTTCAGTTGTCAACACAGTTTGAGATGAAAGACCTAGGTGCAACTAGGTATATTCTGGGGATGGAGATCAGGAGAGACAGAGCCAAAAAAAATCTTTGGCTAAGCTAGAGCAAGTATGTGAATTCAGTTTTGGAGAGAGTCAACATGATAGATTATAGACAATTGATTGTTCCTATGATGCAATGGACGAATCTTTTTGTGAATGATTGTCCAAATTCTCCTACTAAGATGGAGGACATGACCAGAGTACCATAAGTTGGCGTTGTTGGCAGTTTGATGTATGCTATGGTGTGTACAAGACCATACATTTCCCAAACAGTGGGGGTCCTTAGTCCTTTTATGGCTAATCCTGGACGAATACATTGGGAAGCAGTTAAGAGAGTGTTCAGATTCTTATTGGGTACTTTTGAGTATGCCCCATGTTTTCATAGTTATCCTACTGGACCTCAACATTCTATGAGTATTCATGGATATGTGGATTCAGATTGGGTAGGTGACATTGACAACATAAGATCCACTAGTGGTTATGCTTTTATGATGTTTGGAGGTGCTATCAGTTGGATGAGTAAGCAACAGGCTATAGTTGCTTTATTCACGATAGAAGCAGAGTACATGGCAGCCACTCATGCTTGTAAGGAAGCCATTTGGATTAAGAGATTGTGTTCTGATAGTGGTTAGATGTAGGAAAAATTATTGTTTTTTGCTACAGTTAGAGTGCCATTTTCCTAGCAAATAATCCTACCTTACATGCCAGAACAAAGTACATTGATGTTTAGTATCATTTTGTTCATCATATGATAGAAGATGGAAAGGTGAACTTGGAAAAGGTTGATACTTTGACAAATGTTGTAGATACACTAACAAAACTAGTGAGCAAAAAGAAGTTCAGATGGTGTTCTGATCGTATGGGCCTTAGGGCTTGAGTAGATGATTTGATATGACTTGACAGGTCTTCAACAAGTGGGATAATGTTGGGATTAAGGTGTCTCAACCTTGGAGTCCTAACATAATTAATTTTTCATGTATTATTGTATTTATTTGTATTATTTAATTGCCTACAATGTCATGTCATCAATTGATACCCATCGGCTTGGTGACATCCCCATTGGAGGTGACTGGATGACACATCATCATCCCAAGTGGAGGTAGGCATCCCACTTTGGAATCTTAGACTTATGATAGATTCTATGACACATCATAAGGCATATTTGTGCATGGAGAAAGCTGGCACCCAAATTGGGTTATGATGAGTTGTAAGAGAATCAAATATTCTTGGTCAGTTATGACAAATTCTCTTACAGTTGTAAGTGTTGTAAGTATGGCATATTTATGGAAGATTTTATGACAGATTCTATGATATTTGTAAGGCATCTATCATAGCCTATTATTAGAAAATTTTGGGTGCCCAAGCTTGAGAAGGAAGAATTATTGTAAGAGGTGTAAGGGAATATTGTACATATGTTCAAATCTTGTGTATGGTGTGGGAGATTGTGCCATGTGGATTTGGACTCCCATCCTCTTCTAGATGTTTCTATAAGTTTGCATCTCTCTATATATTGTATGCCTTGCATTGTAGAATGCATAGTTTGTTTGCAGGTAACGAGTGCTGCTAGATTGACTCTAGAACAGGTGTTTGTTTTGAAATATTTGATGAAGAAGCTTTGTACTTGGAGTTGCATTGTAATCTCTATTTGATATAATATAGAAGTATTATGCTTTTGGAGGGTGGGGTTTTTTACCTGAAAGGGTTTTCCCCACATATATTTGGTGTTATTTTTTTATGTGTACTTGTTTTCCTATCACTTTCTTTCTATGTGATTCTCTTTCCGTAACTGTATAAGGTATTAGTAGATTTTTTTTGTAGCTCTCCCCTACTTAGATTAGTGTAGGAAGTTGTTTCCACTCACCTGACTTCCTTTCAAGTCTTATCACATATTTATACTATATGTTATAAATAAATAGTCCACATGTAAATAAAATAATAACCAAATATTGATCAAGATGTACCCATACTAGTAGTCATGCAAGCTAACTTTGCGAGCATGTAGCAATTGCGTGGACTATCATAGGACCTTCATTTTTTTTTGAAATGTGGACTGGCCTCTTATCTATCTATAACTAAGGTTTAGAGGTGTGACTCATCATGAAACTTGCCACGTCAACACATCTACTAAGAAGTGCTCAAAATTTGACTTTTTAAAGATTCGACCGAAACTTAATCATGGTATGCCTAGTAGTTGAACAAAAAAATATCATTTATTGCTTGTAGAATATCATATTTTTATTTAAAATAAAACTTAAATGCAACCTAAATAGACCAAATACCTATTGGTAACCATAAATCTTTGTTATCTCTAGCTTGTATATTCAACACAAATCGACCAATAGTTGAACACAAAAAAAAAACACATAATTATTTAAAATATAACTTATATGAAACAAAAATGGACCAATAGTTGAACACTAAAACTTTTTGAAAATACATCATATTTAATGGGAAAATACATGGTATTTATTTTTCCCACCTTTTATATTTATGATAGGACAAACTATTAATATGAAATACTCCAATGCTTGTACATTGCTACTCCAATAGTTGTACACGTAAAAACAATATTTTTTTCACTATGATAACAATACTTGTTTAAATGAGTGTCTTATTTTATTAAATGAGCATTTTATTTTATAAATGACACACTTATAGTGGATAGTTATGATATTTTATTTGAGACAAAAATATATTTATTTCACTTCTTCATGAATGTATTTATGTTTTTTTATATATCATTCATAAGTTCTCACGTGTTCAAGTATGGGTCCATTTTGACCAACATTTGGTTATTTTTCTTTTTACATGTGAACTATTTATTTACAATATGTAGTATAAATATGTGGTAAGATTGAGTATTATAAGCTCAAGTTCTATAACACAATTGAACCCTCCACAACTATACTATCAAATGTTAGAGACTTGAAACATCCATTTTTGAAAATAAAATGATCTTGAAGAGGGTTCTGCAAGCAAATGTGTTAGTAGTTTACATCTTTAAGTGTCTTGGACCGTTCGTCAATCCTACAATCAAATGATTAGTAGTTTAATGAAAAATATGCCATCACCTTACAAGAGTTGCACCAACAAAGTTAGATAATCTCAAAACACAACAAACAACAAGTAGTTAGGGTTAGATAAAAACTGTGAATCCAAAAAGTTTGCATAACTGACATAAAACCAGAAAATAGTATGATAGTGGCCCTGTCACCTACAATAGTGGCTCTGTAACTAGTATGACTGCGGCTCTTTCAGATGATAACGGTAGGAAAATAGTATGATACCGGTTCTAAACATGACGATAGTGGCTCTGTAATGTCAATCAGTAAAACAGAGTGAAAAACCTACAAAATAGAAAGAACAATAGCAACTAGTTTTAGTGATAGTGGCCAGTTTTTAGGATGACCACGACTAAAAAATAGTACGATAGTGGTTCTGTTTCAAACGAAAGCGGCTCTGTTCCTGCACAAGATAAAAACCTTTGTCAAAATGTCAAAAAAATAAGACGACCATGACCATATTGATGCAATAGCGGCCATAAAATACAACAACCGTGTTTTGATTTTAGGACTATAGCGACCCAACTAACAAAAGTGACCTCTGCAAAACACGACAGCAACCCATAACCTACAACTACTCACAAAACTTGAGGAAAACGTTAGTGTTAAGGACCTAGGTCCCATTGGGTGTGCCAAAATGTGTAAGGGGGAATTAATGGATCAAGATTAGTATCAATGAAATCAACTAAATGAAATCAAAACAAAAGGATAAAACCCAACCTACTCATGAAATGTAATTTCCATAGCTTATGAATTCAACAAACAAGGTTAGCACAATCAAATGGAAACATAAATGAATTCAAACTATGCAATCTTAGCAACCCATGTCAGAGTGTATTCGAGTTGATCTTGATATGTTGGATTGCTCTTCAACACAAAGCCTCCATGGTTTGTAAAAGCTTGATAATGATGATGATGATCTAGAATGCATGGGTATTTGCTCAATTTGCTCAAGAGTCACACTGACATGATCTTTCTACAAATTCTCTAGATTAATTATGAGAGGGATGAGGATTGTTATATAGATTTGTTGTTTTTAGATGAACGATCTAGATGCAATGATGAAAGATGAGGATCAACGATTGAGGTCCGTTGAGAGGAAATAGATTGATTAGTTAACGCACTTGATTAACCCAATTAAGGGAATTGATTGGATAATTAGTGGGATTGGATTGAATAATTAGTGGGATTGGAGTAATCGGTGAAATTAACAAATTAGATTGAGAAATCAGTGGACATGATTTATTCAATCAAATTGTGTGAGGATGATTAATTAATTAATCTTGAGAGGAATGTGCAAGATGTATTTGATTTAATAAATAGAAGTTTATTTATTAAACACTATGTTGAGTGAACTTTGGGGAATTGAATAATTGATTTAATTATTTAATTTGGAAGAGGGAAGGTAGATTATTTAAATAATTAATGATAACTATTTTATTAAATTAGAAGAATAAGTAATGTTAGAGACATAATTAAATAAATAATGTTTATTTAATTAATAAGGAGAAATAAGGTTAAATTAGGTGATGACATAGTGAATTAATTAAACAATTCAAGATTATTTAATTAATAGAGGAAAATGGGGTTAATGATGCAAATGGTGTTAAAAAGGGGATTAATGATGTTAATGAAGCGAAATGAAATAATGATAAATGAAAGTGATGCCGATAATGGAAAAATGTAGTTTAGAATGTATAATATGCATTAAGCCATTTTTACATGTCTACAACAACATACATTAGCGACTGATTACCTTGCATTTTGGTGAGATGGAGCAATTACCATATGGACACTCTTGCATTCCTATTTTCTGGAGGCAACTTTCCATTTTCATTTGATCAAAGACTACTGGTACCTGTGTTTTTCAACTTGCATCTTGCATGTTGAGTAGTTTCATTAGGGTCACTCATACGATTTCATGTGACATTTGTATCTTCAAGTTCTAGATGTTTGCATTTGTTATCCATCTGATTCAAGTAGTGTCATTAGGGACACTCATGCAGATTATTATCTCTCTCTTGATCAATGTTCTTCATACTAGTGGTACCTACATTTTTGACTTGCATCTTGCATGTTGAGTAGTGTCGTTGGGGTCACTAATGCAAATTCATGTGCCACATGTATCTTCGACTTCTAGATGTTTTCCTTTGTTTTCCATTTGATTCGAGTAGTGTCGTTGGGGGCACTCATGTAGATTATAGTCTCCTTGGATCTTGATATTTGTATCTTCGATTTCTAGATGTTTTCCTTTATTTTCCATCTGATTCAAGTAGTGCCATTGAGGGAACTCATGCAGATTTTTATTATCTTGATCTTGATCATCATTTTTTTCAGAGGAGGTTCTTCATTTTAGCACCATATTAGTCATCATTCGATAGCAATCTACAACTTCTTTGTGCTTCAATGATGTTCTACATGCTCCTTTTTTAAATTGGGACATTGTTTTAGTTGGAGGCTTCTCAATCCTTCACACCTTGATTTGGAGGCTTCTTCAGTTCTTCATTTTCCTTTCTCTCTTTTGGAGAGGAGTTTTCTCCCACTGTCGTTTTCTCCTTTTTCTCCAATTGCGAGAGATCTTTTGTTTCTACATGGGTACCTCACTAAGCCTTGTTTGTCGGGACCCATCATGCATTCTCTTTATAGGGTTTTTAGCTACTCCTGGAGTTCATCTTAAGGGGGGGTGTTCGAGTAATAATGCATTAGCTAATAATTAATTAATATTTAATTAATTATTAGTCTAATTTATTCTCATGCACTTAAGCTAAATTTAGAAATTCTTTATTCAGTTTTAACTAAGTGCTTTTCTCTGATAACTGAAGTGAGCTATTATTAGATAATTCAGTCTCATCGCATGTGATGTTGGCACTTGTTTTGATCTAATCCCTTGATCATTTAGGGTTGCTCCTATATAGCACGCAACCCTCATTGTATTATCTCTCTGAGATTTATTTGAATCTCTCGAACTCTCAACCTTTGAGGACTCTTGTTTTCCTTGAAGATTCTTGAGTTTCATTCTACAGTTTTTTTTTGTTGAGGAATATTGCAATTCTTTATTTGTTGTTTGATCCTGTGGCTCGTGGTTTGTGATTTTTCACAATTCTAACAAATGGGACATCCCCTCCAAGTCCCCATGTCCCAAAAGTGTCCCCATCCCAAAAACGTGAAGATTTTGGAGGGGAAGTGTCCCCATCATACATTGTTCTAAACACACTTTTAAATTTTAAAACTAAACATTAAATTAAAAATATATAAGGGAGAGGAACCACTAGTTATACATGGTCCAATTATTGTTATAACACTTGTGCTTATAATACAGAGTCTTACCACATATTTATACTATATATTATAAATAAATAGTCTACATATAAATGAAAAAAAAACCAAATATTGAGCAAGATGAACCCATACTAGTAGTCGTGTGAGCTAACTTTGCGAGCATGTAGTGATTGCCTAGAATATTGTAGGACCTTGATTTTTTTTTGAAATGTGGACTGACCTCTTATCTATCTATAACTAAGGTTTGGATGTGTGACTCATCATGCAACTTGCCACATCAACATCTACTGAGAAGTGTCCAAAATTTAACTTTGTAAAGATTAGACCAAAACTTAATCATGATACCTCTAGTAGCTGAACAAAAAATATCATTTGTTGCTTGTAGAATATCATATTTTTATTTAAAATAAAGCTTATATGCAACCTAAATAGACCAAATACCTATTGGTAACCATTAATGTTTGTTATCTCTAGCTTGTATATTCAACACAAATGGACCAATAGTTGAACACAAAAAACTATTTCTTATTATAAAAAACAACACATAATTATTTAAAATATAACTTATATGAAACAAAAATAGACAAATAGTTGAACACTAAAACTTTTTGAAAATACTTCATATTTAATGAGAAAATACATGGTATTTATTGTGCTCACCTTTTATATTTGTGATAGGACAAACTATTAATATGAAATACTCCAATGCTTCTACATTGCGGGACAAACTATTAATATGAAATACTACAATGCTTGTACATTGCTATTCCAATAGTTGTACACATAAGAATACTATTTTTTCACTATGATAACAATACTTGTTTAAATGAGTGTCTTATTTTATTAAATGAACATTTTATTTTATAAATGACACACTTATAGTGGATAGTTATGATATTTAATTTGAAACAAAAAATATTTATTTTAGTGCATCACGAATGCATTTATGTATTTTTATATAACATTCATAGGTTCTCATGTGTTCAAGTATGGGTCCATTTTGACCAACATTTAGTTATTTTTCTTTTTACACCTGCACTATTTATTTACAATATATAGTATAAATATGTGGTAAGATTGAGTATTATAAGCACAAGTGTTATAATACAATTGAACTCTCCACAACAGTATTATCTATGATGTTTAACTGCATTTATTAATTAATTGAAAATTCTGTTGTATTTATTAATTAATTGAAAATAAAAAATGAAGGCATTTGAATTTTCAATTAATAAATACAAATCAAATGTACATTTGCTAGTTGGATAGAGTCACCCTCCACAACTACTGGCCCCTCTCCCCTATTTTAAAAGCAATAAAAAAAAC
Organism: Sequoia sempervirens; assembly: GCA_007258455.2. Taxonomy (NCBI): domain Eukaryota; kingdom Viridiplantae; phylum Streptophyta; class Pinopsida; order Cupressales; family Cupressaceae; genus Sequoia; species Sequoia sempervirens. The sequence continues at coordinate 37,709,771 of VDFB02270651.1, read as the reverse complement.
ATATTTTCAGACAGTCTAGGTAAAGTACCAGGCACTTCTGTCTAAACAAAGATGACAATAAGGACAATCTGTACAGCAATCCCCACAAACCCTGTTCCGTCCCCCAATGTGGCCCTTCCAATACGACAAACACAACGACTCACGTAAAAATCTCCATCCACAGCGCACTAACTCCATTACATTATTACTCTCATAAACAACAGTTAAATCCATTGTCGGTGCACCGTGCATCGCATATATTTATTATTGAGTCAAGTCGTTAACATAGAGGAGAGCGCAACTTACCTCATACAATAATAATGGTGGCGCAGTTGCAGTTGCAGCTCCAAACACGATTTCCTCCTGCCCTTACAATTCCCGATACATGGAAATTGCTCCGCCATGGCGGACGCCCACCCAGCGCACCCCCTGAATTTCATAATCCTCGGCTCTGTTTTTCCCCTCAATTTCAGATTGCAGTGGCTGGAAAGTGGGGGAGTTAGGTGAAACCCTAGAAACCCTAACTCTGCCTCCGCAGGTTCGTATATATTTGGGCGCCGGGCGTGGGAGAGAGGGGCGGCCATGTTTTTAACCGCGAGTGAGGAAGGGCGTGGAGGAAATAATTGTTAATGGGAGTGGGGCATGGAGAACCTGACGCGCTGTCTCCGCTGCGACTGCACCACGATTCGGGTCCCACTTACCCGCGCACTACTTACACACGTCTCGGGTTCGACTCCGACTGCCTACCTCCCGCCTGCTGGCAGGTTTGTTTTTTATTGTGACCATCATTATTTCTTGACCTATCCGTCCTCCCAACAATCATCTTTTTGGACGGAACAACACGGATCCATTAATGGTCAAAAGGGCGAATTTCCACTGTCACTTCACCATTTTAACGTCGGCATACTAGGATTTCTTTCCACGCTGTAAGGAATATAAATTTTGGATTGAGTTGGAGGGAAACTGGCCCCGGCAAAAGTGCACCCCCTGCACCTTTTGTATAGGTGGTTTTAATTAGATCTGATGTTTCAGTATATGATACTAATTTATTTGGTGTTTTTATTAGCTTCAAGTTTGGTTTGTCTTTTGGAAATAGGTACAGTTTTAACTTTTGTTCAGATCAGATTTAAATTTCACAAATTTTTATTAGATTTAAAATCATAGGGGCAAGTTTGATTTAAGTTATTTTTATTTTAATTTGAATATAATTTGAAGTTTAAGTTGATATCTTGATAATTAATTGTTATGTGTTAATTTATTGATTATTTGTTTTGTCTTCGTTATTTGTTTCATTTTAAAAAATTATTTCTAAATGTTAAAATGATAGAATCACTTATTTCAATTTGAATCACCTTTGTTCTCAAAAATGCAAACTAGTGATGTTGACACTTAATGTTGTTTGCAAAAAAAATTTGCATGCACCTAGCTTGACACAATTTTGATATTTAAACTCATTATCGCTTGGTCTTAGATTCTGCCTATTGTATTGAACTTTACTTCCCTTTTGTTAGTTAGGAATTGAGATTATTAATATAGAGATTTTTGTTATTTAGAGGGTATTTTCTCCTTGTAAGTTTCATCTCTTTCAATGCAAGAACCAATATTAACACCAACTACAACTTCCTTATTTTAGTCATTAAAGAGAGAAGTGTCATTTATTTTCAAGTTAGTAACAACTTTTATTGTGATATTGCTATCATGATTCAATTGTGTAGTTTTACGAGTCAAACTCATTGACCCGCGTTTCATGAGTAGTGGCTCACAAGAACCCATCTCTCATGATAATGAATGGTCCACTAAGCACTCATTGCATCTAGGTGATGCTCATAGAGGTGAAGCGCTAGACCTTCTTGAGAGGTCATCCATCCCAATACTACTCTAGCTCAAGCACGTTTAACCACATAGTTTTCTCCAAGGTTAAGCCCACTTAGCTTGCAACCCCATTTGCAAAACCTTCAAGAAATTTTATTGTAGTAGCATTACAATTTATTTTTACTATAGAATATCCATACTATTTATTCAACCACCAATAGGTTTAAAGCCCACCATATAATAGTAAAAAAAATTCTTTGACAACATTGACATTACTTTTCTTTTCTTTTTTCCCTACCATCAAAGTAAGACTTCTAATAGAGAAAAAATAAAGAGAAGACACAATTGGGTTTCTAAGGACACTATCACCACAACATTGCCTCTTAGATTGTCAATTTATAAGTGTGGGGATTCATTTATTTTAGGTATTTCAATCAAAATAATTTATTAGTTTTAAAGTATATTAGTTATAATTAGATATAATTAGTTTCACACTCTTCTCTAGGTTTACAAAATTCTACTATACTTCTTTGAATTTTTGAAAATAATTATTTTATTTCATTAAATAAGTTCATTTTTAAGATATTTACTTTACAATAGTAGTATATTTCTATTGGGAATCAACAAAACTAAATACATACCAACATGCAACCATGTATCGCCAAGTAACAATGACTAAATCAATCAAATAACAAGAGAAAAAAAATAACAAACATTTTCACCAATTTCATATAAAATTAAGCAAGTTGTATCATTTGTTTGATATTGTGAAAGCATATTATCAAAAAAAAATTTGAAAAAAGATTTGGATTCATTTATTTGATTCATTCAAGATATTGTTTCAAATTATGTGTTAAGTAAAGGAAGTGAAATTAGAGATGTTGATTTTCATAGTTTGCTCATGATTTCAATTAACAGTGTTTTAGTTTTATGTAATTATTTAGAAATATGAAAAAAAAAATAGTTGCACTAGTATAAATTTTAGTTTTCATTATCAATTATTTGCATATTGAAAAAATACAAAAACATAGATTAGTCTCAATTCATTGCATTCGTCATTGTTCATTTTAGCAATTAGTTTAGTTTACAATCTTTATTTTGCAAGTATTTAATTAATCTCAAAACACATAATGACAAAACAACAACTTAGGACGTTTTTGTTTACTATAGTAAAGTGTGCTCCAAAACATAGTTTCAACAACTACACTATCAACATGCACTCAATGAAGCACAAACAAACACACACTTTCAATTTAAATTACAATCATCCAAGAGTTATCAACTGAATATTCCAAGGACATCATTACTCACATTCTCTTTCCCTTGATCACACATAGCATGCCATGCTCATGCATCCAAGGATTAGAGAGGATTGATAGAGGTTACCTTGAAGGAATTACTAGGGAAACTCACTTTCTCTTGAACTCATCAAAGAAAAATTCTAAGACATACAACACACTCAACAAGGAAATGACCGACAATTGGCTATTGAGTTGGGACATCTTTGTAGAATACTTTAATATCAAATAGTAAAATTATGAATTTACACTAGAATGAAGTTTACAAATGTTGATGAAGTTAGGAGAAGTTGGTGAAGTCAAATTATTATTACTATTCAATATATTTTAGTTGTTTTTGAAGATGATTGGTATAGCCAATTGATTTTGAAGATGATGGTTGTAATAAACCCCCACCCAAATGATCTAAAGAATTCATAGACAATGGACATAACATCCCAAACAATGGATGGGAAGTAGACTATTATGGGATAAAGAAAGAAAAGACAGTGCGAATGAGTATTACATGAGGATCATCAAGTAAGTATATCATTACCTAAGGAATAATTACCCGATCAGGAAACAAACAATTAGTTAAAGAAAATTAATATTTAAGAAGTTGATATTAATTAATTAAAGACATAAAGATAAAAGCAATGGTTAGATGGATGGGTGGTGATTAGTTAGGGAAGAGATACACTGAGAAGACGTGCAACTTCTCACATCAAATGCCATATAAAAGGAATTGAAATTCATTCTAGAAATCATCGATCATATTGTTATAGATATATACATTTTATAGCAGATTCAAGTGCTCCAAGGAGCCACAAACAACCATATTAGATGCATGATTAAATTGCCCAAATTTGAAACAACATCAAGAGCCAATGCATAAAGTCAAGGTGATAATCGGACATAGCGATCCGAATTAAGGCATCAATCTACCCAATTTTTAGTTGCATGAATTTAAGGATCAAATAAGAGATTTCCATCATTTTGATGCCACACTTATATGGCATTTAATTGCATGGTTCTAGAGTGATCAAATAGAGAAAGTGATTATTTGTCATTATCAAATTCTCCTTGAATTAATTCTCAATCTAGATTCCATTACAGAATTTATAATAAAGATTGGTGTTATTATTGTTGTTATAATATCCCTTCTTGTTCATATATATATATATATAAGAACAACATAAATAGGATATAGTTGCTCATTTGACATATTTTGATATCCAATTCTATAAAGATAAAAGAAAAAAATATAATAATTCAATAAGGGACATTACAAGTGGTATCGGAGCTGGTTAAACCTACCAGCCTATAAAGGTGGATGAGTGAAAGGGAAAGAAGATACTACAATAGGGAGATAAAGAAATAGTGGGAACCTACTCGAGCTCTTGAAGGAAGAATGACCTAAAATATCTTAGGCATCCATAATAGTCCTAAATCTAGGAAGATGGAAGATAGAGACATCAACAATTATATGGATCAATTCATGAATGAACAAAGAGATACTCAATAGAGGATGACTCAATTATTGGACACATTAGCTCAAACATGATAAATACAAACAACAACAACAACAACCAAGTTGGTAATAGTGGAGGCCATGAAGACAATTCAATCAACAATAGAACTCCAAATCATCATGTCCCTACAACCAATTCTAGACCACGATACCTACTTTTCCACCTAGAGTAAAATAAGGAGGTAATGAACCTACATTGGTAGAACTACAAGACCAATTTCGCCAAGATTGGTTAGATGGAGGATTAAAAACACATATGTCCCTTAGAGAATACATGGACATAAGGATGAAGCATTTACCTAACATGAGTAATAGAGACCATAATAATGATCTAAGGAGGAAAATTGGTAAGCTTAGCTTGCCATACTTTGATGGTTCGAGAAAGTCCACAGTATATGTGTGGGTTCAAAAGGTTGATACATACTTCCAAATCAACCCCATGTTGGAAAGCGAAGCAATCAAATATGTTGCTTTACATCTAGACATGATCACCTTGGGCCATGAACAAATCACTTCGTCTATAGAATTCATAGAGAAACTAATAGAGAGATTTGACAACAAGGATTTGGAGCTCCACTTTAAGGAATTGGCACAATTGAAGCAATATGGAACCATTGATGAATATATTATAGACTTTCAAAAGCTTTTAGTGTTGGTCATTGACATTTACCAAAGGTTGGTTGTGCTCTCTATAGATGGCCTAATGGACCTGTTAAGGGGTTGGGTCAAAGCCCTCAACCCTAATACACTTCAAGAAGCAATTAAGAAGGCTAGGTAAATGGACTCTAGTGCAACAAAGAACAAGATGTCATCTAAAGGGCCATTTGATGCAGGAGCATCCCAGGTGAAGCACAATCTCGCATCAACCAAAAAATGTTTTAGTTTAATATCTCATAATTATGGAGGTATGGAAAAAAACCCTTTTGCAAGAGTTCATGGAACATCATTTTAAACCTTCTCACAAATTTTCGTGAAAATAAGAGAACTTTCAATTTTTTGCCTTATTGATAGCGAGCTTGACCTCATATCTCTTAGGGCTTCAAAGTTGCAAGGGAGAGGTGAGCCCCATGGTCTGAATCGAAGAGGGTTCCATCTGAATCACACAAGAAGTCGGCCGGTGCAAGATTCTCAAGTTTCGTCCCAATGTTTTGCACAACCACATGATTTCTTTAGTAGGCGCTACTCTGAGTCGGCCCCGAGAAATCAACAAAGGAAAATACAAGATGATTTTAGAAAATAAGCTTTATAGAATTCTTGGCATCGGGGGATTCAGAAGGATGTACTAGACAATAATACAAATAAGGAGAACCAAAAGGAAAAAGGAAAGGGACCGTTTGAGAATAAGTAGGCCCAAAAGACCATTATAAGATTGCTACCTAGGCAAGGCAAAAAATTAAAAAAAAGGGTTCCATTCACCAGAAAAAAATTGAAAGTTCTTCGATTTTCATGAAAATTTACGAGAAGGTTTAAAATGATGTTCCATGAACTCTTGAAAAAGGTTTTTTCTCCAAACCTCCAAAATTATGAGATATTAAAAAAAAACTTTTTTTGGTTGACACAAGATTGTGCTTCACCCGGGATGCTCGTGCATAAGATGGCCCTTTAGATGGCATCTTGTTCTTTGTTGTGCTAGATTCCATATCCATAGCCTTCTTAACTGATATTTGTGAAGAAGATAAGGCACCAGGAGACTACAAGCAAAATCTTACAACTAAAAGACAGTATGAAAAAGACCCAAAGGTTTTGAACAAGATATATGAAGATAGTGAGCTTGACCTCAAATCTCTTAGGGCTTCGAAGTTGCAAGGGAGAGGTGAGCCCCATGGTCTGAGTCAAGGAGGGTTCCATCCAAATCACACAAGAAGTTGGCTGGTGCAAAATTCTCAAGTGTCATCCCAATGTTTTGCACAACCCCAAGATTTCTCTGGCAGGCGCTACTCTGAGTCGGCCTCGAGAAATCAACAAAGAAAAATACAAGATGATTTTAGAAAAGAAGCTTTACAGAATTCTGAGCATTAGGGGATTCAGAAGGATGTATTGGACAATAATACAAATAAGGAGAACTAGAAGGAAAAAGGAAAGGGACCGTTTGAGAATAAGAAGGCCCAAAAGACCATTACAGGATCGTTGCCTAGGCAAGGCAGAAAAATTAAAAACAGGGTTCCATTCACCAGAAAAAATTGAAAGTTCTCTGATTTTCATGAAAATTTGCAAGAAGGTTTAAAATGATGTTCCATGAACTCTTAGAAAAGGGTTTTTCTCTAGACCTCCAAAATTATGAGATATTACACTAAATTTTTTTTTGGTTGACATAGGATTGTGCTTTGCCCGGGATGCTCCTGCATCAGATGACCCTTTAGATGGCATCTTATTCTTTTTTGCACTAGAGTCCATATCCCTAGCGACGAAAAAAATTTCAAGAGGGAATATGAAATGGTGCAACAACGGTAACTATGCAAAAAATTCCAGAACTTCGTCTTCTCGAGGGCCTCAAAGCTTTCAAGAATATGCTGGCCAGATTTTGAAACGTGGACCCACAGGGAATGATACTTGGCAACATGCAAGGCATAGACTTACTGGAGTAAAGCATAGATTTGCAAAACCTAATTGGGTTTCGTTTCGACCTAGTCGGCATTTGGATCATAGTAAGCAACCAGTTTTTGATATTTGTGAAGAAGATAGGGCACCAAGAGACTACAAGCAGAATCTTACAGCTAAAAGACAATATGAAAAAGACACAAAGTTTTTGAACAAGCTATATGAAGATAGCGAGCTTGACCTTAGATCTCTTATGGCTTTGAAGTTTCAAGGGAGAGGTGAGCCCCATGGTCCGAGTCAAGGAGGGTTCCATTTGAATCAAGCTATATGAAGATAGCGAGCTTAACCTCAGATCTCTTAGGGCTTCGAAGTTGCAAGGGAGAGGTGAGCCCCATGGTCCGAGTCAAGGAGGGTTCCATTTGAATCACACAAGAAGTCGGCCAATGAAAGATTCTCAAGTGTCGTCCCAATTTTTTGTACAACCCCAGGATTTCTCTAGCAGGCACTACTCTGAGTCGGCCCTGAGAAATCAATAAAGGAAAATACAAGATGATTTTAGAAAAGAATCTTTACAAAATTCTTGGCATCAGGGGATTTAGAAGGATGTACTAGACAATAATACAAATAAGGAGAACCATAAGGAAAAAGGAAAGGGACTGTTTGAGAATAAGCAAGCCCAAAAGACCATTATTGGATCGCTGCCTAGGCAAAGCAGAAAAATAAAAAAAGGGTTCCATTCACCAGAAAAAATTGAAAGTTCTCTGTTTTCACAAAACATTGCGAGAAGGTTAAAATTGATGTTTCATGAACTCTTGCAAAAGGGTTTTTCTCCAGACCTCCAGAATTATGAGATATTAAACTAAAACTTTTTTTGGTTGACGCAAGATAGTGCTTCGCTCAGGATGCTCCTGCATCAGATGACCCTTTAGATGGCATCTTGTTCTTTGTTGCACTAGAGTCCATATCCCTATCCTTTTTAATTGTTGCACTAGTGACTGATGCTTTTCCGGCATTGAAACCCCTTCCCTCCATGATTTTCTCTTGAAAGTTGACCATTGCAAATTCTTCTCCCTGCTCCTGAGAGATAATCTTTGGAATAAGAGGTTGCAATTTGAGGTATATGGCCTTGGTAAAGATCTTATAGATAGTGTTGCATAGCGATATAGGCCTAAAATCTACAAAGGTTTTAGGGTTTTTTACTTTTGGAATGATTGCAATGTTTGTCGCATTGAACTTCTTGAGCATGGAACCCTTTTTGTTTGATTCTTCTAGAGCCCACAATAGATCATAACACAAAAAATCCTAGCCTTTTTGAAAAAATATTGTTGTAAATCCATCTGGACTAGGCGCCTTATCTGGAGGCAATGATTTAACAACACCTTTAGCTTCATCCAAGGTAAAAGGTTTGAGTAGGGCATCATTATCCTCATCTTGAACTAGAGAGGGAATGACCTCCAAAATCTCAACTTCATCTTTCCTGCACTGATCATCTTTGCCTTTGTTAAAAGTTTAGAAAATAATCTCTCAACTTCTCTCTTAATATCTTCTTCCGACGTTAGCCAGATGCTTGAAGCCATCTCTTGAATTGAAAATATTGTTGAAGTAGCTCTTTTTATCTGCACAGAAGCATGAAAATACTTTGTATTTTTGTCACCCTCTTTAAGCCATAGTTATCAAGATTTTTGGCGCTAATATATTTCTTCCCTAGCACATAACTCTTCCCAATCCCTTTGCAATTGTTTTTGCTTCTCAAACAGATTATCATCTAATCCATTTTGAATAATCTGCTCGTGGATTGTCGATATCTCTTTAAAGACATCCTCTTTTTGCTAGAAAACATTTTTGAACACTTGTTTATTCCATACTTTTATTTGTTGTTTGACATGTTTTAATTTTTGATAAAGTTGATACATTTTTGAACCTTGTTCAAACAGAGCATTTATCCACCATTGATGCAATAGGGGCAAGAACTGTGGGTGCCTGAACCACATGTTTTCAAGTTTGAAGGATGATCTTCCTTTAGGAAGGGAGACATTTGATATATGCAAAGAGATCGCATAATGATCAGAGCCAACAAGAGGTAGGATTTCAAATTCCAAACCGTGTTTCCCTAAAACTAGTTTGGAGATACCAAAAACCTGTCTAATCTTTCAACAATTTGTAAGAAACCTTTTCTATGGTTTGTCCAAGTGTGCTTCCCCTTGAATGGCACAATGTCTTTCAGAGCATTGGTGCGAATGAAAGAATTGAAATCTTCAATCACTCTCAATGGCAGACTAATACCTCCAGATTTTTCCTACAGTGAAACAATAGCATTAAAATCTCCTCGCAAAACAACTTTAGCATCACCCAAGCCATTTAAAACACGAGTTATTTCATCCCACAACTCTTTCTTGTCAAATGATGAATTAGGCCCATAAATATTAAACAACCAATATTTTAGGCTAAATTTAGAAACCTCAAGCAACTGCCAATTAGACTCATTCCTTGTTGAAATAACATTTATTTCTTTAGGGTTCCACAAAAAAATCAGCCCACTAGAGGTCCCCTAGGCCGAAGAGTGGGTCGATTTCCACCTTGTCCATTTTTGTAGGGAGGTTTCATAAGATTGTATTAAGAGTTTAGAGTGCTGAAGTAAAACAATATCTCCTCCACAAGCATCAGTTCAATGCTTGATACAAGCTCTCTTGTCAGGGGAATTTATGCCCCTAACATTCCACGAGACGACCTTCATTACGCTCGAGGAGAGCAACAAGCTCTCCTCGAGCGTTTGCTTGGAATAGAGTCATAAATAATTTTTTGAACCCTTGCTTCAATCTCCTCTTTCAATTTATCCAAATTGGATTTCCTTCCCTGCTTCCCTAGCGACTTCTTCAGAATTGCTTGAGAAGGAGTCTGAGATATGGACAATGTCTTTGAATAATCATATTCTGCTTCTTCCTGATCTACCAAGCAAGACTCTGCTTGCTGCAGATGGTGATCTAAAGCTTCATGAGTACATTGATCTAACCCATAATCTTCATAAGTTATCCCTTTTTCCCCCAATCCACCTTATGCTTTGTTATCCCCATTGTACTGTCCTCTTGAGCCACTACACCTTCCCCCCAGCCCCCCTTAGTTGCCAAATCCTCTACTATTTCATCATACATTTATGAACCTACTAATATTAAGAATTGTTTTGCTAGAAATTATAGCTCATCTATTTTATCAGGTTGAGCAGCTTGAATCAATGTAGATGAGTCTTGAGACAGGAGAGTAGGACAAACACCCCTACATCTATTTGTTGTCACATCTTGGGGCTTTGAACAATCTTCAAACATCAATTTTCGCACAATAATGTCTAGGTGTTGCTTTGAAACTTGGGGAAGATAGGGTGAGTATAGGTTAAGGCAACAATCTATGTATATTCGCATCAAAAAATATTCTTCTTGTTGGTTTACAGAGAGATCAAAACAATCTTTTTCAGCTTAGATTGCCCTCCTATCTCTAGATTGTTCTCTATCTTCTTCTCACACCAAATCCCCTTGTTGACGTGCTTCACAATTTCTAATATTCATTTATCATTTGGTGATGAGGCAAGATCTCTAGTAGCAACATTAGCATATTGCCCACAGTTTGAATCATCATGATCAAGGATAGTCTAACAATTTACAAGCTTATGCCCTAACATATGACATTTTGCACAAGCATTATCCGAGGTTTCCAAAATGATATTCTGAACCCAATTCTAAAATTTTGATGCCAGGTGGATTTGTTGGGGAAAATATTTTGAGATATCAAGTAATACACAAACCCTAACTAGCATTGAATGGTTTTGAAAAAATATATGGTCATGTTTGAGGAAGATTCCTACTTGATTAGCCATAATTTCGATTAAATTCAATACCTTGTATTCCAATGATAAAGCATGCATATGAATCCAGTAAGGAACAAATCTTAAAGCAAAATTTGGGGGCTTAAAACTCGGAACCCATGGTTGCATGCAAAGGCCTGAGCCCTCAAAAATCCAAGATTTAACTTTAAACACAACGTTGCACCTTTCTTTATTGCAAAGAATTACAACAAAAATCCCCATAGATTTATCTACATAAAAAACTGCTTGGACCCCTTCCCATTCCTCAGCCAATAATTCCTTTAATTTATCTAAATCAGGGGTCAAATTCACAAACTTAAAAATCAATGCTTTGTCTTTGAGATCCTTAACTTGAGGCTGCAATAGATCCTCTGGAAAAGCAATATGTACTATGCTCTTTTGATTTTCTTGGGAACCCCTTTGGCCATCTCCCCCTTCTTCTGCCATGTTGATATGCTCCTACTTTGAATGGGTAGGCTCTTTCCGTCTCCAAATTTTCTTTTGAGATTTCCTTCTTGTCACATTTCTCATTTTTTTTCTCCTAGAACCCTTATTTTTTATTTTTTTTCCTTGCCTAGGCAACGATCTTGTAATGGTCTTTTGAGCTTGCTTATTCTCAAATGGTCCCTTTCCTTTTTTCCTTCTAGTTCTCCTTATTTGTATTATTTTCCAGTACATCCTTTTGAATCCTCTAATGCCAAGAATTTTGTAAAGCTTCTTTTCTAAAATCATCTTGTATTTTCCTTTGTTGATTTCTCGGGGCCGACTCAGAGTAGCGCCTACCAGAGAAATCCTGGGGTTGTGCAAACCATTGGGACGACACTTGAGAATCTTGCACCGACCGACTTCTTGTGTGATTCAGATGGAACCCTCCTTGACTCAGACCATGGGGCCCACCTCTCCATTGCAACTTCGAAGCCCTAAGAGATTTGAGGTCAAGTTCGCTATCTTCATATAGCTTGTTCAAAAACTTTGGGTCTTTTTCATACTATCTTTTAGCTGTAAGATTTTGCTTGTAGTCTCCTGGTGCCCTATCTTCTTCGCAAATATCAAAAACTGGCCACTTACTATGATCTAGATGCCGACTAGGTCTAAACGGAACCCAATTAGGTTTTGCAAATCTATGCTTTACTCCAGTAGGTCTGTGCCTTGCATATTGCCAAGTATCATTCCCTATGGGTCCAAATTTCAGAATCTGGCCAACATATCCTTGAAATATTCGAGGCCCTCAAGAGGATGGAGTTATGGCATTTTCTACGTAGTTACCGTTGTTGCACCATTTCCTATTCCCTCCTAAAAAATTGTTGTCGCTTTTCTAGCATTGGAACTCGTTCCCTCTTGAAGATTGACTATCTCTTTTTTGATGCAGAGACCTGTTCCCTCCTAAAAAGTGACTGTCGCTTTTCCAGCGATGAAACCCCTTCCCTCCATGATTTTCTCCTGAAATTTGACCATTGCAAATTCCTGAAAATTGATCGTTGTTGTTCCAATGCTTCGCCATTTTTTTTGGTGAATTAAACTAGAAAAAAATCATATTTCGACACTTGATTTCATAAAATTGGTATATTCAGTCTTCTTCGAATTTATTTTCAAATTTTTTGCACTGGAATCAAGAATTTGTGCATTTTATCTATTCACCAATTTATCCATATGGTTAAATGACTATTTGATAGAACCATTGGATATGAAGTGTTAAAATTTGAAGAAGATAATATTTATTCTTTTATTTAAAATTTTCAATCAACACCAAAACTTGGAAATGAGAGGTCAGATTGTTTAGAGAAGGAAGTTTTAAAATAAATGAATAAACAAAAGAAAAGAAGAAAGGCCAAGAGACAAATTAAAAGAATACCACACAACCACGAGAAAAATGCTATGAATAAAAAAAAATAAAAAGCAAGAAATCAAAATAGGCATGTGTGGGAGAGCTAGAGGAGACTACGTAGGGAAACCAAAGGGAGTTGCTGCACCCATCTTTGTAAAATTTTAATTCCCACAATAGATGATAATGAAGGAGCAACATGGCAAATAGAGGAGGAGCTATGTTTATGAGTGGTGAGCTTGATGGGAGTTAATCCATTGAGATGATTGTGATGTGTAGAATTGGGAATGAAAGAAAAGAATATCTGGCAAAATGAGAACAACCATACAAATTGAAGAAAATGTAGGCTGCATTGGAGAGAAGGTTTTTGAATTTAATTGCACAAAGGTTAGTTTTGGGAGCAACAAAGAGTAAAGTAGTAGGGGGTTGTGTTTGACATTGTATTTTATTGAATGTGATCAGATGCCAATGTATGCAAGAGAGCATTTTTATATTGCATATGCATTTGAATTTGAGAAAAAATAATAAAATGAGAGTTTGTTGCAATCTATATTTTATTGAATGTTGAATTTGGGCTAAGTTTTCCTATGAGAAATTGTTTTGTGTTTAAGTTAGTTGGCAAAGGGGAGTACCTTCTTACATCATTTGGTATCAAAGTTGGTAGTCCTGAGAGTGGAGAGGATCAACCAAGACCTACGGGTAGAGAAGAGTGAGAAAGCAATAGAGAAAAATCTCATGAGGGTTGTTGTAGGTAGGAGAAGTCTTGAGCGACAAGAGAGATTGAAGCTGCAAAAGAAAGTGTTTTGTAGATGGCAGGGTGTATGGTGTGAATGTAAAAGATTGCAGTAGTGAGATGATATGGGGATACTATTGAGGAAGAGGCTCGTGATATGGGAGGGCTGAATACAATATGAGAAGAGGAAGATTTTGGAAATGATAGTTGACATTAATGTGAGAATAAAATGATTGGAAGCATGGCAGCATGATAAATTGGTCAAGCATGATGAGGATAAGCAAAAGGATAGTGCAACAGTAGTTAAAGATGAAGAGGTGGGAAACAAGAATGAAGAAGATGAAGATGCAACAATGGAATATGAAGAGGTTGCAACAATAGAGCATGGCGAAGATGATGATTTTTTAGCACAAATGTTGGAGATTGAGGAAGAATAGATGATGAAGCTTGTTGGTGCAATGAAAGGAGAAGAGCAAGATGTTGCAACTAACGAGGAGGTGGAAGATGTCACAGTAAAATTCAATGTTGCAATTGTGAGCGAAGATGAGGTAAATCAGTTATGTGAAGTTATTTTATTTTTAGATGTAGTAGTAAAAGGTGAAATGGATAGAAGACAAAGTGTGTTGTAGATGTTGTGTATGTTTTAGTAGAGATTGTGGAGGATGTTGTAGGATTTTGGGGGAGGTGGTTGGTTAGAGGTGGGTTTGAACCCACAAAGGAAGAGAGGAGTGAGGAACATATTTGGCAGAGGAGGTTGGGATTTGGTGGGCATGAGTCCACGAAGGGGAGAAAGAAGAGAATGCAGTATTGTCAGAGGAAGATGGCATGTGTTCCAGAGAGGTGCTGGAAGAAGAGGAAGAAATAGTTTTGGTGCACATTCTTGAGCGATGGAGTTCGCTATAGGTTGGTGGAAACCTAAAAGAGTAGTACAACTACTCAAATCCATCATTGTGAGTCTATGCTTACAATATTTCTACCCAGTGTGTTTGATGCAAGAGCATCCCAAGCGAAGCACAATCCTGCGTCAACCAAAAAGAAAATTAGTTTAATATCTCATAATTCTGAAGGTCTAGAGAAAAACCTTTTTGCAAGATTTAATGGAACATCATTTTAAACCTTCTTGCAAATTTTCATGCAAATCATAGAACTTTCAATTTTTCGCTCGTCGACACCTGATTTCATCAAATTGGTATATTCAGTCTTCTTCGAATTGATTTTTAAAATTATTGCATTGGAAGACATAATTTGTGCATTTTATCTATTCACCAATTTATCCATATGGTTAAATGACTATTTGATAGAACCATTAGATATGAAGTGTTAAAAATTGAAGAAGATAATATTTATTCTTTTATTTAAAATTTTCAATCAACACGAAAACTTGGAAATGAGAGGTCAGATTGTTTAGAGAAGGAAGTTTTAAAATAAATGAATAAACAAAAGAAAAGAAGGAATGCGAAGAGACAAATTAAAAGAATACCACATATCCAGGAGAAAAACGCTATGAATACAATAAAATGAAAAGAAAGAAATCAAAATAGGCATGTGTGGGAGAGCCAGAGGAGACCGCGTAGAGAAACCAAAGGGGGCTGCTGCACCCATCTTTGTAAAACTTTAATTGCCACAACAGATGATAATGAAGGAGCAATGTGGAAAATAGAGGAGGAGCTATGTTTCTGAGTGGTGAGCTTGATGGGAGGAGTTAATCCATTTAAATGAAGTTGTAATGTGCGGATTTGGGAATGAAAGAAAGCACAACTGGAAAAATGAGGATAGCCATACAAGTTGAAGAAAATGCAGGCTGCATTAGAGAGAAGGTTTTTGAATTTAATTTCATAGAGGTTAGTGTTGGGAGCAACAAAGAGTAAAGAAGTTGGCGGGTGCGTTTGACATTGTATTTTATTGAATGTGATTAGAGGCCATTGTATGCAAGAGAGCATTTTTGTATTGCATATGCATTTGAATTTGAGAAAAAATAATAAAACAAGAGTTTGTTGCAATCTGTATTTTATTGAATGCTGAATTTGGGTAGAGTTTTCCTGGGAGAAATTGTTTTGTGTTTAAGTCAGGTGGCAGAGGGGAGTACCTTCTTACATCATCATCATTCCAAATAGACCAAACAAATCAATCTTTCTCAAGGAAATGGCCAAAAAAAAAATGCATGAAGAAACTAGGCAAGAGTTGAGAAAGAAGAAACTTTGTTTTACTTGCAAAGTATCATGGGCACTAGGGCATTGATGCCTTGGTAAAGAGAATATTCATTATATCAAAGTGGTGCCCAATAGTGATGAAGAAGACATTGGATCTAAGCAATGAGCAAGATGAAATGGAGGAAGAACCTCCAAAGGTAAAAGAGTCTCCACCTAAGGAAAGTAAGAATGGTATAATTGCCACTATGACTAGTTCTCCAAGGTTCAACTCATTTAAAATTTGTGGTGTATTGCAAGGACAAAAGGTAATAGTTTTAATTGATAGCGGAGCCACTCATAACTTTATTTATTCATCTTTGGTTGCCAAGAAAGGACTTCAAATAGTGGAACTTGAAGGGTTTAGTGTGATGGTGACAAATGGCTACCAAATGTCTTATTCAACAAAGGTACCAAAATTGAAAATTATGATTGGTGACTACATCATCACCGACAGTTTTTATATTGTGGAGTTCAATGATACCAATGCTATACTTGGTATCCAATGGATGATGTCGATTGGTAAGTACTCACAAAAATTTCAAACAACAGAGTTTAAGTTCAAGGTGGATGGTAAGAAAGTGGTATTTAAGGGATTATTTCATGGAGCGCCTCGTGTGGTCTTAGCCAAAAGGATGGAGAGCATATTCAGGGAGAAGAAGTTAAGGAACAAGTCCATCAAAGAACACCTCATCAAGTTTAAGGGTTTAGTGATAGAAGATGCTACATGGGAAAATGAGAAAATTCTCCAACATACTAACCTAAGAATGCTTGTGGGGAAGCATTTCCAAGGAGGGGAGAGTGTAATAAACCCCACTCGAATGGAAAAGAATTCATAGACAATAGGCATAACTCGCAAATAATGGATGAGAAGTAGACTATTGCGGGATAAAGAAAGACAAGATAGTTCGAATGAGTATTACGTGAGGAGCATCAAGTAAGTATATCATTGGTTGTGCTGTCTATTGATGGCCTAATGGACCCGTTAAGGGGTTGGGTCAAATCCCTCAACCCTAATACATTTCAAGAAGCAATTAAGAAGGCTAGGGATATGGACTCTAGTGCAACAAAGAACAAGATGCCATCTAAAGGGCTATCATTCCAAATAGACCAAACAAAACAACCTTTCTCAAGGGAATGGCCAAAAAGAAAATGGATGAAGAAACTAGGAAAGAGTTGAGAAAGAAGAAACTTTGTTTTACTTGTGAAGTATCGTGGGCACCAGGGCATCGATGCCTTGGTAAAGAGAATATTTATTATATCAAAGTGGTGCCCAATAGTGATGAAGAAGATAGATCGGATCTATGCAGCGAGCAAGATGAAATGGTGGAAGAACCTCCAAAGGTAAAAGAGTCTCCACCTAAGGAAAGTAAGAATGGTATAATTGCCACTATGACTAGTTCTCCAAGGTTCAACTCATTTAAAATTCGTGGTTTATTGCAAGGACAAAAGATGATAGTATTAATTGATAGCGAAGCCACTCATAACTTTATTTATTCATCTTTGGTCGCCAAGAAAGGACTTCAAACGATGGAACTTGAAGGGTTTAGTGTGATGGTGACGAATGGCTACCAAATGTCTTATTCAACAAAGGTACCAAAATTAAAAATTACAATTGGTGACTACATCATCACCGATGATTTTTTATATTGTGGAGTTGGGTGATACCAATGCTATACTTGGTATCCAATGGATGATGTTGATTGGTAAGTACTCACAAAAATTTCAAACAATGGAGTTTAAGTTCAAGGCAGATGGTAAGAAAGTGGTATTTAAGGGATTATCTGATGGAGTGCCTCATGTGGTCTCAGCCAAAAGGATGGACATCATATTTAGGGAGAAGAAGTTAGGGAATAGGTCCATCAAAGAACACCTCATCAAATGGAAGGGTTTATTGATAAAATATTCTCGAACATACTAACCTAAGAATGCTTGTGGGAAAGCATTTCCAAGGAAGGGAGAGTGTAATAAACCCCACTAGAATGAAAAATAATTCATAGACAATAGGCATAACATCACAAATAATGGACAAGAAGTAGACTATTACGGGATAAAGAAAGACAAGATATTTTGAATGAGTATTACATGAGGAGCATCAAGTAAGTATATAGTTTCCTAAGGAATAATTACCCGATCAAGAAATAACAATTAGTTAAAGAAAATTAATATTTAAGAAGTTGATATAATTAAAGACATAAAGATAAAAGCAACGATTAGATGGATGATGTGGGATTAGTTGGGGAAGACATACAGTGAGAAGACACAACTTCTCACATCAAATGCCATATAAAAGGAATTGAAATTCATTCTAGACATCATCGATCAGATTGTTATAGATATATACATTTTATAGCATATTCAAGTGCTCCAAGGAGCCACGAAAAACCATATTGGATGTATGAATAAATCACCCAAATTTGAAACAACATCAAGAGCCAATCGCATAAATTCAAGGTTATAATCAGACACAACGATCCTAATTAAGGCATCAATCTACCCAATTTTCAGTTGCATGAATTTAAGGATCAAATTAGAGTTTGCCATCGTTTTGATGCCACACTTATATGGCATATTTAACCACATGGTTCTAGAGTGATCAAATAGAAAAAGTGGTTATTTGTCATTATCAAACTCTCCTTTGTGAATTAATTCTCAATCTATATTCCATTACAAAATTTATAATAAATATTGGTGTTATTATGGTTGTTATAATATCCCTTCTTGTTCATATATATATAAGAACAACATAAATATGATATAGAGTCACTCATTTGACATATTTTTATATCCAATTCTATAAAGACAAAAGAAAAATTATAATAATTCAATAAGGGACATTACAATGGTTAATTACTATTGAAGATGATATAATTATTGTTGAATACATGTTTATGCATTTTATATCCCATTGAAATCTTGGAGGAAGTAAACAAAAATATATTCTATTTTAGGCATGTGTCTAGTAGTTTAGGATGAGATAATGAAGCCAAAATTAGTTGTTTAGTTTTTTATATATTAGGAGTAAAGGTGGTTTTTGAAAGGGTCCAAAACCTTATGCAAATGAGTCATAAAGGCATAGTAGGAACCAAAAATAAAATAAACAAGAAACAAGATTCCATAAGATAAAATACCACAATTTTAACCAAAAGTAGAATTTAAACCTAATTGCAAAATTACATCATACTGAAAATAGAGAGAATTTACTAGAGGACATGAAGTTTAATATTTTTCTTATATTCCATTTCTCTTTGAGAAAGCTCAACAATTCTCAAATGAATGCATAATCCTCATTGATAACCTTTTTTTTATTGTAAATTTTTTTGGATTAGATTCTTTTACTTGGATCCTCATCATCGACTTGATTTTTTCTCTTGATCATGCAATCATGTAGCATGATGATGTTAGCTATATATTTTTTGATGGTGGTTATACTAAACTGCATAACATTCTCTAGGGATAAAAGCAATACTTCTTGATTTCTCTTCATTTTCTTCATTCTCTTTTTGAGGTCTTTGATGTCTACAAGAAAAGGGCTAGATTTTTTTATGTTTTAGATTGGAATTATCCTCTAGGTTCATGATTTTGGTTGGCACACATTCACAATTACTACAAATACTTTTATCCTTTATTTTGTAGCTTATGATGTTCTATTAATCTTTCTCCAATGTTGCATTCTCAAGTTCAACTTTAGGGAAGATAGAGCACACTCTAGAGTGCCTCACTCCCACTAGGAATTTACTTGTGTGCTTGTTAAAGGACTCCTTTCCATAGAAGAGTAGGGACTTCCATAGAAGAGTAGGGAATTCCATAGAATTAGGGTGAAAAGTTTTAGGATTGAATGTAGGGTGACCACAAAAGGTGGTAAACAACTTAGATTTAGATCTTAGGGGTTTGGTAGTAAGAATTTTAATTTTAACAACTATAGGTTGGGGGATGGATATTGAGAAGGGATAGGTAGAGGATAAGTTACAGCCTAACTTTTCCCCATAGATCTTATCTTTATCATTGATTTGGACCTAATTCAATGGTCTAGGTGGGGAAATTTCATCTTTCTCAACTTTAAATTTTTGATTAATAAGTCTTTAATGAAGGGAAAGATCAACTTTTCTAGGTAGGACATCACACATGGATTATTCAAGAGAGAAGAGGTAGAAAGAGAATATAATAAATCTCTTATGCCTTAAATGGTTAAGTAGGGGGAAATAGTAAGAAAATATGTATTTATAATGACTTTCAAGGGTGAAGTATTTATTAGGGTATTACATACCTCATCACATAATGAAGAGCCTCATGAAGATAGTTAGTTGGCAATTTCACAAGTGTCCCCTTGCCTTGAGAAATGCATCTACATATTCTTTTGTTTTGGATTTATTGACTTTCTGTATTTTTAATTGCTCCATGGATAGGCCAATGATAGTAGTACCTTCTTTTGCAACTTTAAAATTGATCCCTATCATCAAGATCACTCTATCATTTCGTGACTTGACAGATTCATTGGAAACAATAAGATCATAAAGATTGATACATTTAATGAAGGGATTGAATTAACCTTTACACATGATGTTTTGAAAAATTCCTAAATGTATCACACATTCACTAACACTGCATTTTCTTGCATTTTCATCATTTTCATCACTAATTCCATCATTTTTCTCACTTTCATCACTAACCGTGCATTTTCATCACTTCCTCATCATTTCTCATCATTTTTGTCACTTTTCATCATTTTTCATCATTTTCCCTCAAAATCATGTCATTTCCTCTATTAATTAATTAATTTTAAATTATTTAATTAATTCATCACTTTTTACTAAGTTTCCTCTATCTCCCCTAATTAAATATTTTTTTAATTATTTAATTAGAAAAAATAGTTTTCTTCTATATCTCATAATTAAATAATTTTATAATTATTTAATTAACTAATTTTCTTCCCTCCACTTGCACATGAAATATTTCAAAAAGAATATTCTCTTTCTCACATAATTAAATAATTTGAATTATTTAATTAATCTAATTTTCCCTCTCAAAAGCATATTCTAAGAAATATTCTTTTTCAAAAATATCTCAACCAAATTTCTAAAATTAAGGAGATATTTTGAATTAACTAAACCTATCAATTAATTTCATCTCTTGGTATTCAAAATTTGATCTGAACCATTGATCTCAAGATCTAATCTCCACCCTTGATCTGATTTTTGAAAATCTATAAAAGAAACCATCTCTTTCCATCTCAAATGACCTAGAAGCATTGTAATGAAATCATGTCATTTTCATCATTCATTTGAGAATCTAATCATATCATTTTGATCATATTTTAGGTCAATTCGAGCTTTTGCAATCATGGGTGCTAAGGTTTGAGCAATCCAACATTAAATCAACACAATTCATAATGAAATAGTAGGTTTGCACTACTTTGATTTTGATTTTGAATGTTAATTTTCATGTTAGTGGTCATTTTCTAATGTAGGAGCATTCAATTTAATTAGTTAGTGGGTTTTATCAATCTTTTCCATGTGGGTGTTTGAGATTTCTAACCCTAACTGCTTCAATTGTACTTTTAACTGATTTTCCACTAAACCCGTTACACACCCTCTAAGAAGGTTTTTTCATTTTCTTTAATTGGATTCACTATGTGCATCAAAATTATACCAAAAATCTAGGAGATCATGTCCCTTTCTTCCACAAATGACACTTCTTTTTTATTTTTAGAAGAGTTTTCTTGGTTTGACTTAGATGAATCTAATGAACCATTTTAATGTTTAGGTTCCTTTCCTTTTTATTTTTGTTCAAGGTTTTGATTGTCTTTAGTTTTGAAGTCTCTCCATGAATTAATTCTTCATATTGAATCAAATTTATGAACTCCTCAAATAATAGATTTTTCTATCAACATTGAGACATGTGAAACACATGGAATGAAGAAGGTAGTTTTCCCAATATAATAGGAGAAAGAGAGCTACCTAACACTTTTTCCCTTAGTGTTTGCATTCATTTCCTAATCTTTATAACTTAGTAAAAAAATCCCATTTTAAAATCACTTTGCATTTAAAAAGAATGTAACTAACATTTCAATTGAAGAATTTGATTGTGATTTTTGGCCTCATAAACTATCTTGAGATGATTCTAATCCTATTTTGCAATGATCTATAGTTGAATGTGATGTTGAACCTCATCATAAATATCAAATAAAATTACTAGTTGGTTAAGTGCAAGAAGTTGGGTTCACTTTTTGGCAAAAAAGTGGAAGTGTTTATCTTGAAAATGAAAGTTTGTCATACTTGGAGTAAAAATTTGAAGCACTTTCACATAGAATCTTAAGAAAGCCCAGTAATATGAAATGCAAGATTTTGATTCTAGTTTTCAAATATATAATGCAATCCAATACTTAGATGATACAAGTGAATTTTACATAGGATGTAAAAAATCACTTTTTTAAAATTCACTTGTTTAGGACCATAACATGAGAATGTACGAAAAGCATAATTTGACCTAATTAGAATTATTTTTCTAATTCCTTTTGAGGAAAGATGTGTATCATAGTGAATTTTGATGAGGATATCTTTTTATATTTTTTACCAAATATATATTTTTAAATTAATTTTTTATTGACCCTAACTATTATTTTTTTAAACTCTTGGTGTGTGACAAACATAATATGAGCTAAAATAATTATTAAATTATTTTTTTAATGTGTAAATAATGATGTCTATATTGATGACATATAGTTTTTTTGAATTTCTTTTTAAAAATTAATTTAAAAAAATACTAATACTTGACATTTCATGTTTATGGACCATTTTTCTTAGAAATTAATTAATAAATAGAAAAATACTTCCAATCATTAAAAAAGTTGCATATTTGAAAACTAGAAATTGTCATCTATAATGGGTATTAATTTCATTAAAAATTTTATTAAAAAAGGTCATCATCCATATTGCTATAGTTAGTTTTTCTTTTGTTATTTTTATGACATTGTACTTGTAGCTCCAAGTCCAAGGCTTGGGTTTCCAAGCCTAAAATAAAAGAAAAACTACATGTTTCAAATTTCAAATTTTATGAAATGTGTACCTACTTCAAAATATGTACTCATTATGAAAAGGAGTGGGAATATAATGAAAAATGAAATAGGTACCTGTTTTAAAATGAAATGGGTACCCATTTTAAAAATAAAAAATGGGTATGCATTTTAGATGGGTAGAAATTTAGGTTTGGGAGCCCAATCCTAAACAACTACCCATTCCTATGATTTTTTTTTCAATCCTAACACTTCCACTAAGATTGAACCCAACTTCTTGCATTTACCCTATTTTATCTTATCAAATATTTTTTAATCAACACCATCTTGTGAAGGTCTAGTGATAATTTTAGAAATGGAATCTCTTTAACTCTTCAAACTCAAGTTGAGTTAGGACTTGTTCTTTCCAAGTAGCATTATAGTTTTCTCTCAAAATTTGAGAGTTAGAAAGCATGATTTTTGGAGCATTGACAACCATTATTTATAGTTTTGAGGGTCCTTATCTCTCCAAATGTAACCCTTATATATCCTCAATGCTTTATAGAGATGATGTCACATATGTCATTATTGCAACTTTATTAGGCTTTAGAAGCATTAATTCAACACATTGATATTAGTTTGAATTGAGCTTTAGAAACATCAATAATACAAAACATTACAAATTTGATTTTTTTATAATTTCAAAACTAATAGCTTTAATTTTTTAAATCTTCATTTTGTGGTCAAAAATTAAGCTTTTAAGTGTGATAGAATAACAACATAATTTAATGTAATTTAACTATGTTAAATATGTACTTTTTATATTTCAAAAGTTCAACTATTAGAAAAGAAAAATAATAAAAATAATTATTTCTTATTTTATATTTTATTAAAATTATATTTTATTACAACTTTTTATCCTTCAAAATATTTAGTTTTTTGAAAAATAGGGAGACAAATAAAAAATTGTTTCTTTTATTGTGCAAATTTTAATCATATCATGTATTTATCAACAAGATTTCATTAATATTGTACTTTCACCTCTTTATATCTATTCCACAATTTGACAAAATTCTTTTATGGTTGATATAAATGTAGCAATGAAGTCTTCAAATTTAAATGCCCAACAATAGATTGGAGTAACCGGGAAGAATTTGTATAGGATTTGAATGGATATCGAGTAGTTTTAGTCACCCAACAAAAAAAATTTGGATCCCTAACAACAAGTTTGAGGTTGGGATGACTTCTCTTATCTTTTACGCAAATAAATATTATCTTATGTGTGATATTACAACAACTTCTATATGCATAGGCACAAGAAGTATCTTTGTCTTTTATACCATAATAAATTTTAGAAGATCAATGAGTGAATTGATAATGAATGATAGAAAAAAAATATATACAAGGTTGGTAAATAACGAATCAAGTTGGGTATACTGAACCATTTAACTTATAAATATTATCATGGTCCCAAGTTCAATTGATCCCAAGTATCTATCATACACTAACAAATACATGAAATATTAATATTTGAATGTTGGGTGTTGTATAAAAGAGCAAAACCTTATGTCATTAAGGGCATTGATTATCTATTAAGAAATCAATAGGATATCATATTAGTTGATAAAATATTACATTAGCATTTGTATATATAAGGATAGATATACAAGCATTTTTCCTTCTTGGAGTGTCTTAAAATTTGTTCAAACGTCATTAAAATGACATCAGACAAATTCATCCCCAGCAAGTCATCGCCGGAAAATTCACCACCAACAATTCACTGTGCGAAAATTATTGCCATGACAAATCCACCTCAAGGAAAATTCACCACTAGTAATTCACCGCCGTGGAAAATTAATCGCAAACTTTTCGTGGCGATAAATTGTTGGTGGTGAATTTTCCTTGAAGTGAATTTGTCATGACGGTTGTAGGCGATGAATTTTCCTATATAAGAAGTTATTACAATTAAGCCAAATTATATATTCCTTCAAATGATAGTGAGCCCTTGATTTCAAACACTACCTAGTCTAGATATACATAAGAAATTAGGTTTATAAATGACAGACACAAATTTCAAACCCACCATTGTAGGATTAGGGTCATATAGAAGTTCCAGATCATGAGTCCCTTGAGTAGCCTATTACTTGTACAATTTTGACCCCAATTAAACACAAATTACTTCTTAATTTTTTTTATTTGGCTATTAAAAATCTAAGAATAATTTCTAAAATTAAACTAAAATACATGTTAAAAAAATCTTCCTCATCACACAAAACTAAAAATAGTTATCCTTCTATCAATTTAACATTTATTTTATTCCTTTAAACTCAATCATTTTTATCTAATATAATAACCTAGATATTTTGTTGGCAAAATCTTCATTGAAGATAGTAGATGACATATCGACATGTCATGTAAAACAAAAGTCCATACCACCATTTCCAAATTAAGTGTGGCATGCTTTTCTTTGAAAAAATATTTTCCTATTATAGATGGGAAACACAGCATGCCTAAATGTACGTTATATTTGTAATAAGATAACATAGTTGATCATATCTTACTTTCCCAAAATTAGGAAACACAAGTAGGCGAAATAGGAATGAGTGTTTGGATAAAAATAGCGCTTGTTGTACTAAATTGAGTGGTTGGATAGAATATTCTTAGTTTTAGAGGCACAATAAGACTGAATCTCCTTACATAAATAAGTTATCTACTAGTTTTAGTTCTAAGTAATTCACTAAAGAAAAAGTAGAATATTATTGGTAGGATTTGAATTTTGTCTACATCTCCCCCAATAATTGCATCTACCATACATCGTTCTAGAGAAATAAAATAGGATTATAGGTTTTATTAATTGATTAATTTAATTAAGAGTTGGATTATTATGCAATAGAATTTTGGAATTTGGAATTTAATAAAAATAAATGTATTTTGTTAGTTTTAGTGGATGATAGATAGTTTTTTCTTTTAATCATAGTTTTTTAATTAATTTAAAATCATAATTTGTTTTATGTGTTGGAAGTAAAAAGATAAAATGTAGAGTAAGTTGTTTTTGGAATTTAGTAGATCATTCTCGTCTACCACATAATTAATCTTAAGTACAATTGATCTAACATTTTTTTTTAAATTTGGCATATTACATGTAGATTTGAACTCGTGACTTTGGACTTTAGTGGTCTATTTTGCCTCAATTAATTATGTTTGAAGATGCAAAAGGATCGATAATGTTTAAAATACCTTTAGGAAATCATTGGATCAAAAGGGCCAAATTGTCCTAGGTCAACCTCATTAATTAGGCTAGCTTTACAATTGTGTAGAAGATTGAAGAAAGTGTTCTTCAATCTTGTAGATGTCCCAAAATAATTTGATACAACATTAGGTTTTGTTAGTGCTCCAAAGAAAAATGTTAGTAGAATTATTTAGTTCTTGATAATCGATCATAATGAATGTGCATAAATTTCTTTAAGTATCAAAACATAGCAAGAAATTACTCAAACATGTTTCCATGTTGGCTCATAATGCCTAATGGAATAGGTGGGATTTGATAGAAATCTAAATTTTGGATTTTGGGCCAATTCCACATGGTGCAAGATTGACTTGAGATATGAAAGTGTTAATATCAAGATGGGGAACGAATGCATGGAAATGAGTATAGGAATATGTGCAATAAATGGTTAATTTGTAGTAATATGTATATATACGGATAAAATAAGTCCAATATTATGAGAATAAATGTAAATAGAGTGGGTGATAAATTGACTTGAATGTGCTCAACTTTGTATAAGAGTGCTCCATTTTTTTATATGGAATTATATTAATTCATACATTAAATGAATCCAAAAATAAATGAGAATCAAGATTGGTATGCAAACTTCACCATTGCATTTATCTTTACTTTGAGCTGCATGTGAATCCTATTATGAGCATGTTTATTAAAGTAAATGTGCACTTAAAAACACACATGCAAAGTAAATATTTGGACAAAAAAGATATTCTAGCTTCTATGTAATGTAATGGACCTTAGTGGATCTTAGTTTCTGTGTGTGTGTGTGCGTTCATCCTTCAAAATGCATACTCCCTAGGAACCTAAATTATAAAAAATAAATGTTCAATAAGTAGATTTTGTCACACAAGTAAAGATAAAATAATTGAAAGCTAAATTTAGTATTAGAAATTGTGAGAAAGAGAAGAAAGTGAGGCTAGAAGCATTACACTTGTATGGAAAGTGATACAACATATTAGGAACTACCATAGTGTCTAATAATAATCTATTTAGACACAGTGATGAATCTTTGTATTAGAACATGTAATTATCTACAAACTCAACAAAGAAGTGTTAGAGATAGGATGTGCCCCTCCTTTAATCATTTGCATTCATTAGATGCAATAAATTAGAGAAGAGGAGAAAATAATGCAATAAATGTAAATGTGAGGTAAGTGTAGAGCACACATATCATCTAAATTAAATTAGTGCCATGAATAAATTATGTGATAAAAAGTAAGACATATCAAATGAAAGATATGGTAAATACATGGGCTAGAAGTAGTCATACAAATACATAAATTTCTCCTAGTATAGGAAAACGAGAAAAGTGAAGTGGACCTAATGAATAAAAAACTATACATAGAACACTAGGGTAGGCATATGCCCCCA
Source organism: Sequoia sempervirens (assembly GCA_007258455.2). Classification (NCBI taxonomy): domain Eukaryota; kingdom Viridiplantae; phylum Streptophyta; class Pinopsida; order Cupressales; family Cupressaceae; genus Sequoia; species Sequoia sempervirens. The sequence goes on along the minus strand of VDFB02270651.1, from coordinate 37,682,395 downwards.
TTGTGACATCTATGAGTGCAAGCACATAATGGTTGATGCAAAGAAATGAGTCTCTAGTGGTGATATAAATTGATCCAGGAGCATCCACAGTTGTAGGAAATCTTGCATCAACCAAAAAGATTTTTTTTTTTTTATGTGGTTTAGTTTGAAGAAAGTTTTGAGAAATAATTTGATGATTTTAGACCAAAAATCAGATTTTAAATAATTGGTTTGATTTATGTTGCAATTGATGTAGTGGGAGATAGTGTTGAGTGCAATTTAATGTTTGAAAATTAAAAAATGCAAACCTGGGCATGGGGTTTTGGAAGTTAAAATTTTTTGTAGGTCATTTAATGCTCCTTAATAGCTGAAAGCAAAAATTGGATGCCCATGTTATGTTGGCATAGCAATTTTTCAAAATGGATTCCTATTTGTGAGGAGTGGAGAATCATTGTGCCGACTATTGATGACATTTATTCCTGGGAGAGGTTTGAACATGCATTGGAGAGCTTAATTTTTATTTTTTTTTATGAATTTATTTTCTTTTCCTAGGTTGGGTGTGGGAAGGGAGTTACAAGATTGGAGGAGATAGTGGCAACAAGAAAGAGGTGACTTGACAATACTTGTTTGATTTTCTCTTTCTAAAATTTGGTGAGTGGAAGTAGGCATAGGTTTTACTAGGAGAGGTTACTAGACATTGTTGTTGCAGGTTGGAGGTGACATACAACAACAAATGAATTTGAAAGGTTGTAGGTTCATTGTGCCATTGATTTTTAGAAGATTGCAGGTAGAAGGAGAATGTTGTTGCAAGAAGAAGGAGATTGAAGAAGGTTGACTTGTGAATGATCTTTTTACTTGTATTAGACTTTTAAATTTGATTTGTGATGTTTTCCATCAGTCCAAAGGGATTGAAACATTGTATTTCAATTTGGCTATGTAATACAGGAGATCTTGATCAATAAAACAATCATACTTGTTGCAAATTTTTGGCTTTGTTAAATTTAATTATGGAATTATTTCTTGTGTGGTTTAAGTGTGTTGATAGTTGGGAGACTCTCTTGCATCATAAATCTAGGTGCAAAATCAAGCATATAAGCTATAAAATGATATGAGGAAAGCATGGTGTACATAAATTATGTCATAGTGTCATATAAAATTAGAGCACAATATGGAAATATAAGATGTAAATAATAAGCATGTGATCCATCTAGGTATAAGACAAGTCCACTAAAATTTATTTAAGAAAGATATAAAAATGTGTAAGAAAAATTAAATATATCATAATCATGTGATGATGATCATAAGGTATTGAAGATAAAAGCATAGGTGGATAATCATGGGGATTCAAAGAAAATAAAGATCATATTAAGGACAAGCATAATGATTCAAATAATAAGGGAAATTGAGAAAAACATAAGAATAATGCATTCAATGGAATAAAAATAATCAATGAGAGTTTTAAACAAGAATAAGTGAAAACATGACAAGTAACAAGGAAGAAAAAATCCTTTCAAGTGGAGGAAGGAAAATTATTAAATAAGATATTGGAAGAATAAAAAATAAGACATAAGCAAGATTCCAAAGTGCAAATACAAAATATGGGTATGTGCATATAGTTTGTAAGGAAGCTTATGAATTAGAAAATAGATGTAGGAGAATCATCATCATCATACTTTTTTCTAAATGTGTCATCTTAATGCTCATCGATTCTTCAAAAATCTTTTTTTTTAAGAAAAATGCCAAAAAAATGTTTATCTATCAAGAGTTTTTGTATTATTAATAGAAAATAAAATGACTTTAATTTTTTCAAATGAGAAAGAATCCATTAGAATTTTATTAAAAAAAAAATACTAATGATGATATGGAATCCAGTAAATCTAAAGAATTAGGAGGCTCAATAGCTTCCCCACCCACAATAAATTCCTAAAAAAAAATGGCATCCTCCATTTTAATGGAAACTTTAATATCCAATGTCAATGCCTCCACATAATTATTAGAAAATAATATTTTATAGGATCTTCTAGCCATGGATGAAGTATGAAAAACTTTGAGCTATGATTTCCATCAGCTAGCCTAATAATTTCTATTGACTTCTATCTCAAGAAATCTCTACTATAGACTAAATTTCATTTAGGTCAACTAAAAGGAATTTATCCCCCCAAAAATTATCTTGATTCATCCCAAACTTGATTATATTATCACTAAGAATTGATAAGAAATACTCAATTCTAAAATTTTTCTTAAAACTATTTGTGAAGGAATGCTTATTCCAATCTCTAGTGTGGCTTTTTGACATAATCAAGTTTTTTATAGCTTATACATTTTGTTCCCACCAACTTTTGAAGCCAAAAACCACCACCCTCTAATTTATTTAACAAAATTAGTATCTCTCTACCACATTAATTCCAACTTGAAATGTGAATTTATAGGAGGATAATCTTCATAAAGACATAAATAAATTAGAATATTGCTAGATCCCCTTGCCAAATGAATAAGACCTTCAAAATTTAGATCCATATTTAACCATCAACAAGACAAAATAAAATGATCTAGTCTCTTTGTAATTTATAAAGTCTCAGTCTTCTATAAGACCAATTAGATCTCCCATTTTTAGGTTGAGCATTCATCAAATAACAATTATTCACAACATCCTAAAAGTTAGTTTTAGTTTAATAAGTTTGATTATCATCGTCAAGATTTTCATATTCATAAATAATTGCATTGAAATCACATCACAAAATGGCCAATTCATTAGTGTAAAAGTATAAGAGATGCTCAATCCTATCACAACATTTTTTATATAATAATATTTGAAATATAACATTGATAACAATTTTTTTATCTAAGATCTAAGACTAGTAATATTAGTATAAGATAATTGTACTTATATGTAATAATATCAATGCTAATATCTAATGAGTTCTATAAAAGACCAAGACTACCATAACAATCAATTGAATCCACAAAAAATCATTTAATTTCCTTCACTTATTAATCATATCTTCTAAAATCAAAGAACTCATTTTAGATTCCTACGATGAATTTAGATCAACCTTACATTAATTTTAGATTGCTTGACTAAGTGTCTCTTGTTTTTGATGAGGAAAAGTAGGTTTTGATAGGACCCAAAACCCATTACAAGAAGGTTTTGATGGAACCTAAAACCCAATACAAGGAAAAGATGCTGCAAGAAAAATAATCAGTAAACCCAACCGTAGCCCATCAACAAGCAGGGGCCTAAAGCCCACAACCAAAAACAAACAAGTTTTTCCTGGGACCTTAAACCCAAAGGTTTTGAAGGGACCTTAAACCCTTAACTAGGTTTTTCAGGGACCATGAACCCAAAAGAGAGCCATCATCAGGTTTTGGTTGGGACCTCAAACCCAAAAAATTAGATTGAAAAGCAACAACCTTCTTGCAACTCCATCCAATCTAAAAAACCATCCCACACTCCACCTCCATAGGATAGGGCCCCCCTCTATAGGAGAGGAAGATGCAAGAGCTCAAACCACCAAAGAACCCAACTTTTGCTCGTACCAGCTCCACCTTAGAAGGAACCAGCTCCACCTCAAAAGGAGAAATCAAAGGAGAAGAGGACTTCCCACTGGACCTACAAGAAAAAACTCCACCTCAAAAGGAGCGGGCTCTACTTCAACAAGAGAAAACTTCACCTTTAGAGAAGAAACCATTTGAAGAATCCAATTGAAAGAAATCACTCCATTAGGACAAGAACTCGCAACAACCTTAGGCATTAGAAGAGATGGATACAAGAAACCAAGCTTAAAGATCAATTCAACCCTCAACAAAGAGAGCACACACACCAAAACCTTCAAAAAAACCTCCAAAGGCAACACCCAAAACCAGAAAAAAAGAATTTCCCCAACAAACCTCAACATCATCATACTTCGGAAGGGGAACCTAAAAAAAGCATCCTCCAAGACAAGAAGAGCAGCAAAGGAAACCTTACAAAATGCCAACACAAGCCCAGAAAAAGAGAAACCAGAAGGAAACACTATTGGAAACAAGCAATACTGAGAGGGGGGGTGAATCAATGTTCTGCAAAAATTAACCTTATTATTTTGATCATTAACCCACTTTAAGCATTCAAACAAAAGAAATATGCAGAAACAGAAAGAAAATAACCATAACACCATAACACAAGGATTTTTACGTGGAAACTTTGTTAGGGGAAAAACCACGGTGGATGGCCAATCCACAATATAATCTAAATATACTCAAAAATAAGTTTACAATATGGGAATGCACTTGCATTCAGGCTCACTTCCTAGATCTCACTGCTCAAAATAGGAAGGCACACTTGCTTACGGAGATTTGGATTAGATCCAAGAGAATGAACTGAAAGAATAGCATCTACAAATGCTTGATTACAGTTTCGGTTAGGCTCAGTTGTCGATCTTCTGTCCTTCTGACTAATATTGAACTTTTGCTCTGCTCTGCTATGACTTACACAACAAAATCTTTATGCGCAAGTGAAACTATGCATAAAATCGCTCTAACACTCTTCTGATATTCATAATACGCATCGACACACAATGCATACACATCAAAATGATATAATAGATCATACATATATATCTACAACTAACAATTTAATCACAATAAGTCAACTTCAATTTAAAACTTAAAAAATATTAGCAACCGTTGGCTCAAATCTTAAGAATTATCTAATGCACATTCACAACGGTCGTCCACAACTTAGCTCAGACCCAAAACATAATGAACAAACACAAAAATATTTGAATAAACAATTCTTGAATATCCACACCACATTATATCAACTGAGTCAGCCCCAAAATACTAATAAACAAAAAAGTATCAACCGAATCTCAAAATTTGCACATGACTTGGTACGAGGCACTAATATTTCTGGATAATACAAGAAATAAGTTGATGCACCTTCCGTGATATCCACAACTCAAAATAACAACTGGAAATCTACACGTGAATTGTTGAACACCAAACTGTCGGATGCTCTATTCTTCCTGACTGTCCTCAACCTTCCTGTCGGTGTGAGAAAATGGTGTCATGCGGATCCTATTACCGACTAGGGTTTCCATCAATGACAACACCAAAGCATAATTGTAGTGTCTCTTGCCAACAATCTCCCCCTTTGGCATTGATGGCAACAATTAGTGAAAAATGACTAAGTGTCGAATCAAAACCAACATGAATTCCACTGCCACTTCAAAACTTCAAAAAGAAACTTCAATCTTGGCTCAGAAAAGCAACTCCCCCTATGATGAATACATATTTTTCATTGTACACTTCTCCCCCTTTGACATCAATGGAAAAACTAGGGAAACCGAAAAAAAATTCCAAAACTATATAGGCATGAACTTGTAACTTACAAAAGTTTGAAAATATCTGCAAAATCTTGCTTCAGCACTCTTAAATTGTCGTCACAAACCTTTTTGAGACTCTCCAAAACTATTATGTGACCACACATTAAATAAGATTGAGCTTTTGCAGATTCAAGATTCTCTGGGTCACTAACTGCCACAACAACTTTCGCTTCCTTCAAATCACTCACCATTATCTCAATCTTCAGACTAATTAGTCCTCTGAGTTCACTTACTCTCCCAACAATCCTATCATTTTCATTCTTCAAGCATCTTATTTTGTCAAGTAGAGATGTTACTTGACCTTCTTGCTGAGCAACATCACCAGCTAATGGATCAAAAGTATCAAAAATTATAACCAATTGATTTTCAAGATCCTTCACCTTTTTCTCATTACCTTTAGTAAACTTGGACAAAACCAATCAAGACTTATAGGCCTTTCCAGCTTCAGATATATAACCTTGAATGTTCTTCATGCAGGTGGCTAACAAATTCTTATCCTTTGCAATCACTTCCTTCAACCAACTAAGTCTTTTATAATTAAACTCTATTTGCACTTTATCCTCAGTAGATTTCTCAAGAAACTCAAATTCAATACTTACAACATTTATGAGCTTCTTTAGCTCACCAGAAGAGGAACCAGATGGATCCTTCATATGAGTAGGCATTCATTTCTATAGAACTCTAGATGCAAGGCTTAGTAATTCACTATCCTCTATGTGAGACTTCAAAATCTTCTCACTGGCCTTAGCTTGAGCAATTGATGCAACCTTCATCATCTGAATTGGGGACAAAGTGGATAGATTGATTGAGATTTCATCCAATTCAGGATCAAAATATTCTTGGTGCTCCATCAGAGATATCTTCACTGCCTTAGCAGTGTCTCTTTCCTCCACTATGATTTCCTTAACTTTTTCTTCTTCAACCTTAGGTTCTTCAGAGACTATTTCTAGATTGCTTTTAGGAACTTCAACCTCTTCATTTTGCACCTCCTTCTCCTCAGCTAATACCACCTTAGGAACTTCAGTTTCCATAGGTGTCTTTGTATTTTCCACATTAGGAGGAATCTGAAAATCCTCAGCATCTGCATTCAGTTCCTCATTTTTTGAAACATTTTCAGTATTCCTTTCCTCAACATTAATCTTATTCTTTGACAGAAACTCTTCCAGAATCTCCTTGGTTTCACCAACAACAACATTAGTTTCACCAATCATGAGTTTATTCACCCTTGTCTTGCTCTTAAATTCCTTTTTAGCCTTTTCAAGGAGTGAATTCATCTCTTCAATTGATATTTCTGGACATAAATCTGCAAGAATTCTCTTCCTCAGATTCTCTTCTTTAGTTCTGGCACTTAATCTTCCCGACTCCAAAATATCATACAGACTCTTTGGTAAGCTAGACATAATCTCAACAAGAACTTTATTGAAAATGTTCATATGTTTTATTGTGGCTTCTTCAAGAATTCTTTGACCTGATTTATCAAAAGTTCATACAATTCACAGAGGGGCTTAAGATTACCATCGTTGATAACTGCATTCTCAACTTCCTCAACTGACATACCAAGTTTATCAACTTTTGCCTTCTTTGCTGGAAGATTTTCTCTTGTTTAACTTGATGGCATGAGTTCTGATAGCTTTCATTTGTCTCAAGACTTCTTCTGATTCTATTTCCTCATCTTCTGAAACTGGTTCATATGTTCTTGTGCTTTTATTCTTCTTCCTTTTACTGGAAGGCTTGTCTTGAGCTAGCTTGGCTACGGGAGTGGATAAGGATGGGGAACTCCTGGTAGATCTAGTGCAGGAAGAAGATGCTCCTAGACTAGCAGACTCTGTTTTTGCTTTCTTTGCTTCAACCTCTTCTCTCTTCCTTCTCACTTCTTTCAATTTCTCTATAGGTATGCCCATACTTTCTGCAAAAACTTCTACCTCTTTCCTTACTCTCCTGGCTATCACCGGTTTTTTTAGTTCCACATGAACTTGCATACTTTTCTCTGCATAATTTTTGAACCTTTCTTCACCCTGATCCAAAGGTGAACTCAACAAGTGTTCCACATACATCTTCAAGATGTTCTCCTCTACTTCATATCCCATAGGCATGATCCATATTGTTCTGGGATCAACAACTTCCATATGACATTGATCAATGTCCACCATGAAGTAGATAGTATCTTTATACTGTTCCACAATTGAAGTGGGAATTATTTCCTTGACATGCATCATATTCTAGAAATTTTTGAAGTATCCCCAGAGGGTAGTACTCCTAACCTGACGATCACCAATTCCAAACAACATGTTCCTTATCTGAACAACTACAGGTGCATCATTTTTCCAATGTACTTTTCCAACACCCGGAACCTCATCCATGAAATAGAAAAATAAACACAATAGTATATTACCATATTTGAATGAAATAGAAAAATAAACACAATAGTATATTACCATGTTTGAAATTATTCTTCTTATCTTTCTTGATTTTACTCAGATTCTCCATCAACTGACTTTTGAGCAGCTCGCACAAGTCATATTTTGCATTTTGCTTTACCATTTCATAAGCTGCATAGATGGCCGTACCGGATACAGAATTATCCTGACTAGAATGGTATATCTTGTAGCCAATGACCATTGATGCAAATTTTATATCCACTTCAGCAATATCTTCTATTGTCATTTCCCTTCTATCCCATTGTGCACTTGTTGCCTCTGTAACCTTCTCATTCTTCATGGATTTCAAGATTGGGAGTCTACCGGTGGAATTTAGACCCGTGACGACACATATAGCCTCTTTTGTGATCTTGAAGGGTATATTTAACCACATGAACTCGGCATGAACATGGCTCAAAATGTATCTAACCCATTCATTTTCCTCAAATATTGGAAATTTTATTGCATGAACTTCTTCTCCTCTAGGGTTTGGTATTCTGATTTGATAGTGAATTCTCCTCCAAGTATATGGATTGAATACAAATTCATTATTTGAGAGGTGCCTAACTCTTCAATGTTAGCATGAATATAAGCCCTAATATCCTCGGTGTGCAAAACTTTGTACGAAACAAATGAAAACTCACCGAGGGGCTTGGTCTCAATAGACTTATAAGGATGCCATTTGAATTTAGGATGGGGTCTATCCTTGACTTCAACTACTAGAGGAGTGGCCATTCTTGTAAATTCACAAATTTATTGGTTTTTTGATAAATACCTTTTCATCGAGTTAGAGTTTGATCACAGATTCTCCTTCACGCTTTGAATCTCTCCATAATTCAACAAAGTTCACTCCAGGGCTCTCTGAATTTCTTCTCTTCAAAATGCAAAGTGACAAATGAAGGATAAAAATGTTCTTTTATCATCCACACACCTAACCCTTTTGTCGCAATAAATTCTTTTACCCTAGTTCATCTAGTTACTCTATTTTCATGCACTGAGATAGACAATTCTCCTGCGGATCTCCAAAACTCTACAATACTGCCTCCAATTGTGTTAAACAACATCTGAAAAGCATTGATCCACCTACTGGACTAGTCCACATTCCAGTATCAATTGCCTACAAGGGGGTTAAAGGATTTTTCTGACAGCTCCCCCTAGGCCAAAGGCCTAAAACTAATTCCCGGAGGAATTACTAGAAGCAGATTCTGGTGCTGGCACACTTCCTTCGATAGAGGGATTCTTTTTCACCCATTTCTTCTGCATTTGCCTCCTGATCACATTTGTAGTGACTTTCCCTTTTCCTTTGACATCCTGCTGTGTATTCTATTTTGTAGGACCTATTTTATTCCAACAAAATATAGCAATATGGCCGAATTTGTTGCAGTTGTAACACACAACATTTCTCTATTCAGACCAACTATTCCACTGATTTTTCCTTGATCTACATTGGTTAGCAATGTGCCCAAGTCTATTGCATGCATAACATCTGATATCTCTATGAAATTTTAGCGTAGCCACGGTAGGAGGGTCCTCAAAGAGAACAATCTGGACCGTGCAACAAGAGTAACACAATGAAAGCAACACAAATTATGGAGTAAAATGTAGATATAAATATTCTCATTAAAAAAATTCCCAGTTACATTTGGCCGACAACATCCGAGCTTACAAATTTAGCTCACTGGCCTGATATAACATGCTCAATATTCTAACATGCTCTTGTATGCAAGATGAATATTACAAGTGAATCTATTTCAATCTACTCAATCAAATATTAACTCCACTGCCTATTCTAATGATCGATTACAAGCTTTATAGCATATCCACAACTCTAGAAACATCTACGTTGGCCCAAAGATCATCACATTCTCCAAGGAAAGAAAATGTAACATGCACATGAATAGGTTGGACTTAAATTTGAATTACTCTCCATCAAGTGTGTAAGACGAAGCATGGACCTATAAGGAAGGTTGGGGACACTCCCAGGAATATTTCAAATCACACTGTTAAGGTCCAAGAGTCACGGGGACAATCTGCGACGATTGAACTAGCTAAAAAGTTTGAAATTATTCTGGTGTCGGTTCAAGAAACTGCCATGAATTTCAGAAGCGATAACTTTCCAGAAAAAGATCCAATCATGCCCAAATCTAGGGACAAGGAAAATGAACATGTAGATGATGTACACAAAGATCCACAGGGTCTGGTGAGAAAACATGATGAATCCACCAGGATGAACTGAGAAAGAGAAAAAAAGAACAAAACTAAAAGGAAAATATTTTTGGTTGATGCAAGATTGCCAAGAACCAGGGATGCTCCTGCATCAGACATCCAGGGTTATTGAAAAGTGAGTCCCTTACTTTGCTGGGGCCAAAGGAAAACCAAAATAGTCTACCTCAACCTGAGAAATCCAAGAAGAATCCTTAAATGGTCTACCTTTCCACTTCACAAGATATTCTTTGTACTGTCTCCCACGAGTCTTCCTCCCATCTCTGACTTCCAAAATATCTTCAATCTCATCTAACTGTTGCTTACGAAATTGACTCTCCAATTTTTCTTTACTGTCTTCACTGAATTCTGCTTCATGATACAGATATAGATCTGCAATTTTGAATATAGGCGATATACCCATACCTTTCGGTAAATCCACTTCATATGCATTTCCTGAATCAAACTTCTTCAAAATATTACAAGGTCCAAACTTCCTCATATTCAACTTATTGTATGTGCCAATTGGAAATCTCTCCTTTCTCAAATATACCATCACTTCATCTCCAACTTCAAATTCCTTATTCTCCTCTTTTCATTTGCTTTCTCCTTATACTTTTGGTTCATGTCTTCCAATTGTTGTTTCTCTTGAATATGGAATTTTTTCATGTGTTCTAAAAATTCTTCTGCTTCTGCACTCCTCTTGTCTTCCATACTGAAGTCTCTCAACTCTAATATACCTCTAGGATGAACTCCAGTAACAATCTCAAAAGGTGTCTTTCCTGTAATCCCGTTCACTGAATTATTGTAAGCAAACTCTGCTTATGCAAGGGCTAAATCCCAACTTCCAATTTTCTCTCCAACCAAACATCTCAGTAAATTCCCTAGAATCCTATTTATTACCTTTGTTTGTCCATTAGTTTGTGGGTGAAAAGTAGAACTGAACTTCAAATTTGTCTTGAACTTCTTCCAAAGTGTCCTCAAAAAGTAGCCAACAAATTTTACATCTCTGTTTGAAACAATACTTCTAGGTAATCCATGCAATCTAACCAATTCTCTGAAAAACAAGTCTTCTACATGTATTGCATCTGTTGTCTTCTTACAAGGCATGAAATGTACCATCTTAGAAAATCTATCTACCACTAAAAATATAGAATCATTACCTCTTTGTGTCTTTGGAAAACCAAGTATGAAATCCATACTGATATCCTCCCAAGGTCTCTTTGGAACTGTCAAAGGCTTATACAATCCAACATTTTGACTACTCCCTTTTGCAACTTGACAAACTATGCAATTCTGCACAAATCTCCTAACATCCTTATGAATCTGCGGCCAAAAGTAATTCTTGCTCACCAATGCCACTTTCTTATCAACTCCAAAGTGTCCTGAAAATCCTCCACTAGGCTTCTCCCTCACCAAGTTATCTACATTGAACTCTGGGGTATACACAACTGATTACCTCTGAACAACATATCCTCCTGAATGAAATAATCCAACCACTGGCTTCTATCCTCGAAAATAGGTTCCTTACAAGCCCTCCAAGGTTTTGCAAAATCTGGGTCTTCCTCATACAAGTTCTTCAATTCTTCAAAGCCTAATACTTCCACTCTCATCTCTGTTAATAAATTCCTTCTCCTACTCAAAGCATCAACAAATCTATTTGACTTTCCACTTCTATGCTTCAAAACAAAAGTATAACTCTACAAGAATTCTACCCATCTCATGTGTCTCTGATTCAACTTACCTTGACTATTCAAATATTGCAATGCTTGATGATTCGTGTGCAACACAAACTCCTTAGGAAAAAAATAATGCCTCCACTTCTTCAAGGCTTGAACTATAGCATAAAATTCTTGATCATACAATGAATATCTTCTTCTATCATCATTCAACTTATCACTGAAATAAGCTACAGGTCTTCCTTTTTGACTCAATACTGCTCCAATTGCATTCCCACTTGCATCACAGTCCACTTGAAATACCTTACTGAAATCTGGGAAATACCTTACTGAAATCTGGTAAAGCCAACACAAGCTACTTAGTCACCTTCTGCTTCAACAACTCAAAACTTTGGTTTGCTCCAGATGTCCATCAAAAATCCTTCCTATCTCCTCTCATTGTTTCTGTCATAGGACTGCAAATAGAACTGAAATTCCTAATGAAATTTCATTAGAAACTAGCCAATCCATGAAATGATCTTACCTCCCCAATGCTATCTAGCATAGGCCACTCAACAATCGATCTCACCTTCTCTAGGTCCATCTTCAATCCATCCACAGATATCACAAATTTGAGATATATCAATTCCGCCATCATGAAACTACACTTCTTGATGTTTATCAACAATTGCTTTTCTCTCAACCTCTGCAAAACTTGTCTAATATGCAACAAATGTTCTTCTCTACTCTTACTAAAAATCAAGATGTCATTCAAATACACAATCAAAAACTTACCCAAGAATTTCTTCAATACCTCATTCATCAACCTCATGAATGTACTCGGTGCATTTGTCAATCCAAAAGGAATCACCAACCACTCATACAATCCTTCATTTGTCTTGAATGCTGTTTTCCACTCATCTCCTTCTTTGATTCTGATATGATGATATCCACTCTTCAAATCTGTCTTTGTAAAGTACTTAGATCCACTCAAACAATCCTTAATGTCATCCATTTGGGGCAAAGGAAATCTATCCTTCACTGTGATCTTGTTTATGGCTCTAGAATCTATACGCATCCTCCATTCTCCATCCTTCTTAGGTGCTAGCACAATAGGCACTGCACATGGACTTGAGCTTTCCCTGATCAAACCCTTTCTCAACAATTCTTGCACTTTTCTATTCAACTCCTCATTCTTTGTTGGTGTCATCGGGTGTGCTGCTTTATTAGGAAAACTAGCTCTAGGAATCAGATCCATACAATGACTAATACTCCTCATAGGTGGTAATCCATCAGGTACATTATCTGAAATGATCTCCTCATACTCTGTCAGTATCTCCTTTATCTCTTCTAGGTGTTCTTCTGCATGCTTCAAGTCTTCAACCTTCTTAGGAATCAAGGCATAACATACATTCTCATGTCTCAATCCATCAAGGAATCTCCTTCCATCAACTAGACAAACCCTAGAATTCATACAAACTTCAATTGTAGGAACATCTTCCAAGGGAAACAAAATATGCTTCATCCCATTAGCAACAATGGTGTATATATTCTTCTTTCCATCATGAATAGCCTGTCTATCATACTACCTAGGTCTTCCCAACAAAACATGACATATATCCATAGGCATGATATCACACAAAACTTCATCATGGTAATTTACTATCTTCAATTTCACCAAACATTGTTCACTTACTAGTACCTTGTGCTCATCCTAAATCCAAGCGATTTGATAGGGCTTCAGGTGCTTCAACCTTTCCAACTTCAATTTAGTCACCATCTCTTCAGAAACCAGGTTCTCAGAACCTCCACTGTCAACAATCACCTTGCAACATTTACCATTCACCTTGCATCTAGTCCGAAACAAATTCTTCCTCTGCAATGGTTCTTTCTCCAACTCACTTTGACACAATACTCTTCTATTCACCAATACTTCTCCATCTTCTGGTTTATTAGGTGATCCAACATGATCCTCCTCAACAAAGGTTGTTCTTCTATGGTTCTCTGTCTTCCTGCTTGTCTCTCTCTGATTACATTCAAATGCTCTATGTCCTTCTCCACCACATTTATAACAAGTTCCTTTGAACACTCTTTTCTCATGTCCTCTATCATCTCTTCTATAACCTTCATTTCGGTAACCACCATACCCTCCTCTTCTGTAAGATTTTCCATCACCTCTCTGGTATGAATTTTCATTCTTATTGACCTCCTTATCCTTATTATGATATGGAAAAGATCCTCTTCCTCCTCCAGTAAAAGTCCTTCCTCTTCGAAATCTTCCACCTCTTCCTCTTTGTCTCTGCTCATGTCTTTTATTCAACTTCTCCTCTGCTTTTGAGTGCACATTGATATGCCTCTTCCACATTCTGCTACTTGATCAAACTGATTTCATCCTGTATAGACAATCTAAAACCATTCAAATATTTGGATACTTGCTCAATCTCATCCTCCGAATGTCCAGATCTGATATTCAACTTATAGAACTCCTCAGTATACTCTGTCACACTAGATTCTTTGTGCTTCAAATTCTGCAACTTCTTGAAAAAACTAATCTGATAATCTGCAGGCATAAAATTTGACTACAACTTATTCACCATCCGAGCCCATGATTTTATCTTTTCTTTTCCTCTTCTTTGCCTATCCGTCTGCAAATTTTCCCACCAAAGGGATGCATGTCCTTTCAACTTTGTACAAGAAAACTTCACTTTCTTATCTTCAGAGGTACCTTCAAATTCAAAATACTTTTCCATCTCTATAATCCAATCGAATAATACATCTGAATCCAACTTACCATTATAATCCAGTGGATTGAAATGTGGTCTTGTATTTACTTTAGTTAGGGCTCTTATGAACCTCTCTTCTCCCTGATCAAGGCCAGGTTTCTCATCTCTTCCTCTTTCTTCCTGTACTTCTACTTCTTCATCACTCACATCATCAACTGGTCAACCTCTCCTCTAGGCCATTTCAACTGCATCTAATCTGGCAACAATTCCTCTTAACATCTCCATCACAGCTGGATCTGCATTTCCACGAACTCCATTTCCTCTAACATTTCTTCTTCCCACCATCTTTACACAAGTCCTCTGTCGTTGCAGGTTGAATCCTCAATTCGCAACCCCACAAAAAATCTTCAATAGGACTTCGCAAACTCTGACGATCTCACAAGGAACGAATCTCGCTCTGATACCAATCTAGCGCAACCACTGTAGGAGGGTCCTCAAAGAGAACAATCTGGACTATGCAACAAGAGTAACACAACAAAAGAAACAAAAATTATGGAGGAAAATGCAGATATAAATATTCTCATTAACAAAATTCCCAGTTACATTCAGTCGACAACATCCGGGCTTACAAATTCGGCTCACTGGCCTGATAAAACATGCTCAATATTCTAACATGCTCCTGTATGTGAGCTGAATATTACAAGTGAATCTATTTCAATCTTATCAATCAACTATTAACTCCACTACCTATTCTAATGATCGATTACAAGATTTATAGCATATCCAAAACTCTAGAAACATTTGCGTCAGCCCAAAGATCATCACATTCTCCAAGGAAAGAAAATGTAACGTGCACATGAATAGGTCGGCCTAAAATTTGAATTACTCTCCATCTCCATTTGGTGTGTAAGACGAAGCGTGGACCTATAAGGAAGGTCGGGGACACTCCTAGGAACATTTAAAATCACACCATTAAGATCCACAAGTCACAGGGATGATCCGCGACGATCAAACTGGTCGAAAAGTTTGAAATTATTTCGGTGTCAGTTCAAGAAACTGCTAAGAATTCTGGAAGTGATAACTTGCTGGAAAAAGATCCAATCATGCCCAAATCTAGGGACAAGGAAAATGAACATGTAGACAATGTACACAAAGATCCACAGGGTCTGGTGACAAAACATGATGAATCCACCAACATGAACTGAGAAAGAACAAACAAGAACAAAAATGAAAGGAAAACATTTTTGGTTGATGCAAGATTGCCAAGAGCCAGGGATGCTCCTGCATCAAAGTTATTCATCACAACTCTACATTCACTTGACTTGTGACCATACTTATAGCAATTAAAGAACTGACCTGAGAATGATGGTCCACCTGTGTTCATCCTGCTTCTACATTGAGAAGCCATATGGCCAAATTTATTGCAAGCAAAACAATAACCATTGAATCTTTGAGCATTTGGTTGTCTTACCAGATTCCTTCTAGCTACATTCACCTAATTTCCTTGCCTGAATCTCCCTTGTCCGGATTTCTTTTGTCCAAATCCAGAACTTTCTCCTTCTTCATATCCAAGACCTCGCCTGTCACCATCAGTCCTCTGACCTTTAATTAGTTCATCAAGTTTGGCTGAACTGGCTTTGAATTTATCCTTGTACTTATTTGCAGTAGTAAGTTCATCTTTGAGATCATCAAGCTATTTTTCAAGCATTTTCTCATTGTTTTTAGATTGTTCCAATTCATTGTCCAATCAGCTGCATTGTTCAGATTTTTCTTTCAAGGATTGAGCAAGATTTTCTTCATTCTTCTTTCTATTTTCAATTTCCTTGGTCATTTTCATCATGATGGATTCCATCTCAAGCTTTAGGGAAGCATTTTCTTTGGAAAAAAATTCACACTCTTCTGTTTTCTCCTTCAAGGAATGACTGAGTTGTTCATCTTCCATGCTTTTGTTCTTCTGCTTAAGCTGATCACATAATTCCTTTCTTTTCTCCCTTGATTCATTGATTTTGTCTTTCAATGACTGGATGCATTTTTTTGCATTCTCAAGACTTTTCCTGCAGTTCTTGGTTCTCAGAATTTGATTGGTCAAGATCATCCAGGCCCACCATAAGTTATTGTTGAAGACTGATTGTATCCATTGAAAATACTTTTCAAGATCTCCCCAAGCTGTTAGACTTCTTTCGAGGAACTAGCTCTGATACCAATTGTTGGAAACAAGCAACACTGAGAGGGGGGGTGAATCAGTGTTCTGCAAAAAATAACTTTATTATTCTGATCATTAACCCACTTTAAGCATTCAACCAAAATAAATCTGTAGAAATAGAAAGCCATAACACCATAACACAAGGATTTTTATGTGGAAACCCTGTTAGGGGAAAAACTATGGTGGATGGCCAATCTAAAATATAATCTAAATATACTAAAAAAGAAGTTTACAATATGGGAATGCACTTGCATTCAGGGTCACTGCCTAGAGTTCACTGCTCAAAATAGGAAGGCACACTGCCTTACAAAGATTTGGATTAGATCCAAGAGAATGAACTGAAAGAATAACATCTACAAATGCTTGATTACAGTTCCGGTTAGACTCAGTTGTCGATCTTCTATCCTTCCGATTGATACTGAACTTTTGCTCTGACTCACACAACAAAATCTTTATGCACAAGTGAAACTGTACATAAAATCGCTCTAACACTCTTCTGATATTCGTAATACACATCGACACACAACACATACACATCAAAATGATATAATAGATCATACATATATATCCACAACTAACAATTTAATCGCAATAAGTCAGCTTTAATAAAACTTAAAAAATATTAGCAACTGTCGGCTCAAATCTTAAGAATTATCTAATGCACATCCACAACGGTTGTCCACAACTTAGCTCAGACCCAAAACATAATGAACAAACACAAAATTATTCAAACAAACAATTCTTGAATATCCACACCACATTATATCAACTAAGTTAGCCCCAAAATACTGATAAACAAAAAAGTATCAACCGGATCTCCAAATTTGCACATGACTTGGTACGAGGCACTAATATTTCTAGATAACACAAGAAATACATTGATGCACCTTCCATGAGATCCACAACTCAAAATAACAACTGGAAATCTGCACGTGAATTGTTGAACACCAAACCGTTGAATGCTTTGTTCTTCCTGACTATCCTCAACCTGCCTACCAGTGTGAGAAAATGGTGTCATGCGGATCCTATTACTGACTAGGGTTGCCATCAATGAAAAAACCAAAGCATAATTGCAGTGTCTCTTGCCAGCAAAAACTAGGTCAAAGGGGAGCATAACAAGTCCACCAAGGTAAGAGGACATCATGCAAGGAAGTTACAGGGAGACGAACAAACAAGAAAGTATAACTTCAACCCCGACATTCCAATCCAAGCCCAAAACAAACCACTTCCCTAGACAACATCTCGCAAGGGACCACAACCACACCAGACAAGCCCACAACCAAACCTGAAAGCAAACCACCAAAGCTGCGAACAACCCAACAACAGGGATAAAAAAAGAAGAGCGAGACTCCCCTGCACCAAGCACGGCGAGCATCCCCATACAAGGCACCAACAATAAAGCAACAACAACCAAGGCGAAAACCAAGAAACACCACCAAAGAATAAACCCAACAAGCAAGCACAGAGGCCAAAAGACTAGCCCCACACAAGCATCACTGGCCAACCAAACAAGCCACCAAAAAGAGTATGCACCACAAAGTACTAGGCTTCCAAAACCCTCGCCGAGCTGAAGAATGACCGCAACAAAAGCACAAGAAGAATTTGCAAAAAATAGAGGTAGGGAGCAACATAAGAAAGCTGCCAACCTAACCCCTCCAGAAACACACAGGCAACTAGACCCATCGAACAAGCCAAGCACCAAAGAAATTTGGAGTGCCTCCAGCCAAGAATCATTGTGACCATCATTAGATTCTGAGTCCTCCTCAATGGAATCACTAGAAGAAACAACAACAAAGACCCCCACTTCATTCGCTCTGGATGACCACCATAGAATGCCAGACCAAAGGACCCCATCGCCGACCAGTAGATGAGACCCCCAACCACAAAGAGAGAACTCCAATGGTTTTCTGAACGTCGACAACCTGCAAACAAGGACCATTGCAACTGAATCTGAGTCATCATCCTCCTCAGACGCACCCTCAGTTTTCAAAATCACCCTCCCGCCTGTTCTCCCACTCCCGCTCGCCATTAAAAGAAGAGATGACTAAGTGTCTCTTGTTAACAACATTGATGTCCTAAATTTTTATGAAAATATCTTCATTTTTCTTAAAGAGAAGAAATACCCCTCAATCTTAATTTTTATCTAGAGTGACCTAAATCCAAGCATCAATTTCCTCCTATATTTTAAGTATTTTAAACTACCTTCTCTTTTCTTTTGACTATTTAGAACATCTTAATATTTATCCAAAACATTGATTTGAAAGATAGTTAATTTATTAGAATATGCTAGTTCTTTTTCTTCCCCAAAGATTTCATTACCAATTTGTTTAATGAACCCCTCACTAACATGCTTAATAATATTCATGGCCAAGTTATTTAAAAATTCATTCTCTTTCCATGAAAATGTTCACTTCCTTATCCCCATGAATTTGACTAGATTTTTTACGCAAACATTCTTTGAATCATTCTTAATTGGGTTTCATTCCGTATTTTGACAATTTGGAAAATTTTCCCAAAATTTCCTTTGTTTTAAATAATGGAAACAAATACAACTTGGATCTTTGATATATGAATATTTATATTTAGTTAAGAGTAAGATAGTAGATTAATGGAGATGTCCATTAACACATAAAAGAAAAAAAAAAACATAAATTTTCATTCTTATCTACATATTTAAAATAGTCAAAATAATTTTCAATCTTGTTCAATACAAACATTTTTGGGTATTTTATAGGTATGTTGTGTAATACTATTTAGATAGGAGTTTTTTTTTTCCATAAAGGGATCAAACTTAGGAAATTATTTTTTCAAATAAAGAACAAATCCATCTATAATCCAAGGACTAACTTTTATAATCTTTTCTTTGAAATTAAATTTTAAAAAAAATCAAAAAGAAACCTTGCGGAAGAAAAGAGATTCTAAATATAAGACCCCAATTCAACTTGACCTAGTTATTCAAAAGAGTCCTAGGAGACTACTATTTCCTAAACTTAGCAACCACTATATTCTCCCTCAAATCCAAAGTATTGGCTTCAATTTTAATAACTAAAAGGTCTACCATAATAATCCTACTTTCAACTAATTTGCTACATATATAGCTTCTCTTTTCCATGGATTATAAAGAATCATAAAAAAATCCATGAGGGCCATAATTAGCCACTCTACACCATAGAAATTTTGTATCCTCTTACTTCTCCCTTCCACACCCATCACTACATTTGACAACTTCTCTATTTCAAATTCTACAATCCATATCCTATTGATGCATGGACTTCCATGAGTCATAACTTTTGATTGGAAAGTTCATTTTGACTAAAATTCTATGTCGAGGTGAATTTTGAAGAGTTTATTGGAATTCCAAATGAGCCTAGTTTGGTTGGAGCTTGTTTTAGTTCCTTTTGGGGATCAAATTCATTCATTTAGGGTCTCAAAAGTAGCTTTTAGTGATTTTTTAAGGATTCTCCAAATCTATTTTTCATTATATTTTCAAACTCTTTTTCTAATTAGAAGTGTAATTTGACAATGAGTGTCATCCTAGTGGTATAAATGTAATTAGAAACCTTCATGGTCAAATGGATAAGTTTGTGAAATTACCTTAAATGACGAATTAAAAAAGTTGTCAAAAGTTGCCAAAAAAAGGTAATTTTTGAATTGGTAGATATAAGGTGTATTTTTGAGTTGTAAAGGATAAAAAATGATAATGAAGTTTGACAATAGATTATTTTCCTAATTTCTATACATTTACTTTAATGGTGAATATTGTTCTATAATTTGTAGTTGCATCACTTATTTTTCCCTTCACTAATTGCTAAATCTAATATTTTTTTTTCTTCCACCTCCCTATAACTTGGATCACCATCCTAAGTATATCATATGAATATTCTTAGATATATCCTCATTACCCTAATTTTAACACGTGATAATGATTTTAACTCATGGAAAAAGGGAAAGTGTTATAAACTTTCTCATATAAAAAGAGTTCTAATAAGGAATGTACTCACACTTGCAATAACACATAAATCATGTTCATACATTTAATTAACTTGTCTCTTAAAGATTAGAAGTAAAAAATAACAATAAAATAATAAAAATTCATCTCATATTGGATAACTCATATTAGTAACTCAATCTTACAATATTAAAACTAATTTTTTTAATGAGTTCTTTTTGTTTGCATTCCATAGATTGAGTGAGATGTCCTAGGCTCAATGTTGTAATATTTTTTTTTCATGAAAACCCTAGCCAGATACTTAAATAAATTGATAAAAGCATGAGGTTATGAGTATAACCATGTAAGTGCATTATCAATCAAGCTTGATGGGAACATCTTAATAAGCAATTGGTCCTCATAAAAAATAAGTAAGGAAAATTACTTTTGATTACTATAAATTTCATAATTGATTTCCTTTACCATCATTAATTTTAAAACAAGGTGTCAAATATCCACTTGGTAAAGGATAATCCAAAGGATTGTGAAATATTTTAATAGTGTCATCTTGTGATTGAATGCATTGTGCATAAGTTTCAACATATCATTCTAGACTGTAAATTATAGTGATGAATTAGTTTACATAAGCTGAAAAATAATTCTCAATATTTCTCATATTCAAGTGTATACATCATTTCATATGCAATACAAGTGGAGAATGCAAAATATGTAGCGTCAACTAATGACACCTTATTATAAAAGATCCCCATATTATTCTTTACCATTAGGTATGTCTAAATAGTGTGTAAGATGGGATGTAAGAGGAGCTAGTCCAAAAGAACTTGAATATATGTCATATGAAAGAATGAATGGATCCAAAGGAGGGTCTCTATTAAAAAAAACTATGGTAATTATGTATAGAAAAAATAACGGGATCCAATAAGTTTATCTAGAAGAGAAATAATTATAATAATGAGAAAAATATATGGCCAATAGCTTACTAATTTATGAAATTATATGAATAATCATGGCATGAATTAAACCATTGTATTACATTGATGATAAATTTATCACCAAATGATTACATCAAAGGACAATCATCATGTATACAAGTATATTATAAAAAAAAGAATGATCTAGAAATAACTTTGCATCTTCAATAGCCCTCAATGACACTATCATAAGTGTGTTAAAGTAATGTACATCATAAGAAAATTAACATCAAACATAGAGTCATCAACCATATCAAGATAAGATAAAGAGCTGTAACAATATTCATCACTAAATATATTATAATAGGCCATGAGTGAAAGGATATAGAAGGACTATAAATATCATGTGCAAGTGGAATATATATATAATTCTCAAGGAAATAGAAGAAAAAAAATGCACAAGTAGGATAACTTATAGATGATCAAGGAATGGTTATGTAAAATGTAGAAATCACATGATCACCAGGTATACCAAAATTAGTCAAAGGGATATCCCTATATGCATCATGAGAGTTTTTTATAAAATTATGGTCAACATAGCGAGGAGAGGTGCTCAAAGGTATTATGCCATCATGATCATGCACTTCCACATCACAAACAATAGAAAGAGTAAGCATCATGAAGCTCATTAACAATAAATTATGTATATCTAAGATAGAAGAATTGGTAATAGAAATATCTATAAACAAAGGAGAAACAATCACACACATGTTGAAGCATTATCTCCTTCCATAGGATAAAAAAACATAATAGTATACATGATAAATGAATCATAAGTAACAAACAATAATAACATCTCAAACATATAACATGGACATGGATAGAAGGTAAATATAATGGAATGTGAGAACCAATAATTAAAGATGCATCAAAGAAGCACAAGAAATAGTGATTGAATATGTAAAAAAAAAATCAATCTAAACCCTAATATGGATTTAATTAATGAATTAAAAAATGTGGATCCAAAACCTAATGAAGTCTAGGATGAAGGATAAACAACAAAAAGTATATCATTAGAAAATATAACCTTGAATAAATATACTTGATATATCATTCATCCACAAACCATAAACAAAGATATAACTATACATGGAAATATGGAAGATCTAAATAAACCATAATCAAATCTAAGAATAATATTTATTAATAAAAACTTATAGGTATAAGAACACCTAATGTGGGAGAAACCCCAAGGTCAAAACTAGATAGGCTAAGAGTGGACAGGTCCCCCAAAATGTAAAGAAATAAAATAGGATTCCTTTACTAGAATTAATTTGTGTAATAAGATAATCAATTAATCTAATTCAAATCTACAAAAAGTCATTTAGAAATAACAAAAATAAATCCACTTAACTAATTTTATTAGTGGATAGATAGTTGTCTAGTATTTTGATTATAAATTTTAACTTGTGAAAAATCAAAACTTTTTATATGTGGGAAAAATATCGATGATATTTAAAATGGCTTGGTCTCAAAGTTTGTAGACCAATCTCATACATTATAAAATTAATCACGAGTCTTGTGGATCACATATGACACATATATTTGAATGGGCTAATTGTTTACTTCTAGAACCCATTTCACCTTGATCATTAATGTGTGAGGATGCAAGAGAATTAAAAATATTTAAAATACCTTGAAGAAATTACTAAATTACAAGGGCTGAGTTCTCCTAGGTTGACCCCTTTAATTATACCAACTTAATGGCCTTATAAAATATTTCATAAAGAACTCTTATTTCATGTAGATATCTTAGAATGATTTGGTGTAGAATTAGGTTCCTTTTAGTGGTAAAAAATATTTTTTTCCTAGAAGGATTTGGTTCTTAATAATTGATGATAATAAATGCATATTTAATTCCTTTAAATACCAAAATGTAATAATTAATTGTAGAAATGTGTTCCTAGTTAACTCAAAATGGCTAGTAAAATTAGTAGGATCTGGCATAGATTTAAATTTTGGGTCAATTCTACATGGTGCAAGATTTGATCTAGGAAATGAAAGAATTGATATCAAGGTGGAGAAGGAATTTATGAGAATGGATGGAATGATAGATGTAATAAATGACTAATCCATAGGAATATGTGCATATATGGAGAAGGAAAAATCTATGGGAATGAGAATAAATAGAAAGGGGTTCTGAAATAGGGAAGGATCCTAAATTTTAAAAGAGTGAAATTTATATATGTGAGCAAAAAACCTGCACAAGCTAACAATTGATCAACAAAACAATGTCAAACATGTTAGAAAAGAAAATATAATGCTCCCTATGAGATTCTTTAGCCAATTCAAGAGAAAACAAGAAACTAATCAAAAATTGCATATAATCTAAATTAAACTAACTAAACCTCCATCCCATAGGGGGAGTGGTGCTCCTTTGATGTGGAAAGAAGCTCTTTCCCAATCCCTTTGATAGGATTTGATGTTGAATGTGATTCCAAGTATAAAAAATGGCTATAATCTAGCTAAAATGGATAAAAATGATGGAATGCTATGAACTCAAATGGCTATAGTGATAATGCATGAAGTTATGGATCCATCTTATGAAAATGATGCCTCTATTTATAGAAGCCAAGGGTTGAAGAATGAGAGGATTTGATGAATGTGGGATAAGTTGAGAGCCAATGAGAATTTTCCAAGTGTCACAATTCTATTGGATGAGGGTGGAGCACATTTTGGGAAATGTGTGAGTGGAGGAGGATGGAAGAGAAGTAAATGTTGTTGGTTGAGAATTTGAAATTGTTGTAAGAGGAATTGAATGAGATTTGAGAGGATGTAAGAGGATTTGAAAGGTTGTAAGAGAATTAAATGCAGATGTGAAAGGTTTTCAAAAACCTTTGGAGGGAAATTGAATTAGAGGTGGTTGAAGGGAATATTCCTCAGAATATGCCTTTGTGAAGATAAATAGATGAATTAAATAATTAATTGAAATTATTTTCATGTGCAACCTGGTTAGTTGACCATGATTTGATTTAACTCTTGAGGAGTTAAAATCTGGAGGAATTGATAATGATGATTAGAAGGTGATTTAGGATTAATTAATCCAAAATTAATTAATTGGAGAGGATTAGGAGATGTGACATTTGATTTGATTGATTTTAATCAAATGAGAGGATTAAGAGAGGATTTAATTAAATGATTTTATTTAATTAAATAAGATGGATAATTAGTTAGAAGAAGGGTGAATTAATCAATAAATTTAATTATTTGATTAATAGCTGGATTTGCTGATTTTAATTAAATAATGTTGATTATTCAATTAATTGATCAATTTGAGATGATTTTAGAAGAAGCGGTGTTAGTTGATCAGAATCAGATATCTAGTATCAATCAGGACTTTTTTGGTGTCTACATTTTTCCCCTCTTTGAAGCGAAGCAACTACTGCGTTGGTTCAAAGAATAACACTGCCATGATCAAAATTCAAAAAAAATCTTTTTTTTTTGATGGCTCACTGTTGCCCCAATAGAAGAAATTACGCTGCTATACTGCCCCCTCAAGAGATTGGGTGAAAAATTTCAATTTTGGGTTGAGCTCGCGATAAAACTTTAAGATCAGTTCAACTCAGAGAAAACTAAAAAGCTCAAGTGTTTGATGTAGATAGATTTGATAATGTATAGACAGTCATCAACCATATGTAGCCTCGTGTATATTTGTATTTGACACTTGGATAGAATTGTTAGTAAAGATAGAAGGAAAAGAAGAATAAGAGGGATCAACCCTTGAGTCTGAGATGATGCAAAAGTCCATGAGTCGTCGAGACTTTATTAGATATGGTGATGAGTGATGATGATTTGCTTATCTAGGGATTGGGAAATGAACAACACAACTTTCCTTATGTTTGATAACACACATAGATACTGTATATGCATAAAATTGGTTATGTTTGATTAATCCTGGTATTTAATTAAATATTTATTATTTAATTAATTTCTCTAAAGTCCTCTACATATGATTAAATTTAATTAATTTAATTATATTGTTCATTCAATTTATTCTTCTGTCATGATTAAATAAATCAATTTTATTTAATTATTTCACATTCATATGTCTACTTGATTAATTAAATAAATACACTTTGTTTATTTTAATTAATTATCACTTTTTGAATTTAATTAAGTCTTTTTTATTTAATTAAATTTAAATATTTCTTTTCAAATCCTTCTTCTAATTAATTAAATATTTTATTTAACTAATTCCATTTACATGTCATTTCTTAAAAAGTTTAATTGAATATCTTCCATATCTTTTCAAAATCATAATTAAATATTGTATTTAATTATGAAATCCTCCATTATTCTTCAAATCTTGGGTAAATATTCTATTTTAAGAAAAATATCCATGTCACCCATAAATGAATAATTGAATTTAATAATTCATTATTTATCTTCAAAATCTTTCCAAAATCTCATAAAAAGATGATTTTTACAATTCATTTTTATCATCTCATCTTATCTCTTTTTCGAAAAAGGAAACAAAGCTTGCTTTCTGTTTTCTTCTATTTTTCTCTCTAGTCTTATCCATCTTCGACCGCTCGATTTGCCAGGAATTTTCACAGCCGTTGATCACATCAGCCAATCAAAATCTTTCGAAAACTCTATAAATATCCCTGTGAATCCAAGCATTGGTTACACCTACAACTTATAACGCATACAGATTATAGATTACTTGCATTCTAGCATTCTAGAATCTTTAGCATTGTTTTATCATCTTTAGTTTTTATCAATTTCGTAATCTTTCATTTTATCAATCATGTCTAGTATCAGCATAATCATATCTTAGTATAGCATTGCAGGCATTCATATTTAATCTCGTTCTCTAGGAAGATTGTTTGTTGAGCCTAGCCCAAGATCTGAGAGCCAACTGGAATCAACAAAAACACTGGAGATAGAGGACGATAGGACGACATCAAAGACAAAAGAAAGAGTTTGCGTTTATTTTCATTTAAATTCTATTTTAATATAATGTTCTATCGGTGTGTTTGATTTATTTGTTTTTGCATATTTATCACACTTAAAAATTGACCACACATTTTTGGTGCCCACCGTGGGGCCTTGCCCCATTTTTAACGTCTATTTGCAGGTTTTTCTACAGGATTTTGCGTGCTGGAATTCAGATTTTCAGCAAAAAAAAAATTCATTTTAGTGCATTTGCGGGTTTCTGTAGCACATACAGGGTTTCTTTCGGCTCTTTTGCAGGTCTTCTAGCGCATCCAGGAGTTGTTTCAGTGCATTTAGGGAACAAAACGACACTTATAAGGAACAGAATGGCGCATATACTCGGCTCAGTTTACTAAAAAATTTGCTGCATTCTCTTCTAGCACATTTAAGAGTTCTTTTAACGCATTTAGGACTTTCTGCAGCGCTTATAGGATTTGTTTTAGCGCATTTACTTTTTTTTGTGGTGCATATAGGTGATCTTTTAGCGCATGTAGGTTGTAACTAAACAAGGTTTTGAGTTTGATGCCTTCCACAAACATAACCTTTTCTGATTTAAAAAGAACCAATCTAGGATAGTCACATCTGGTTTAAAAAAAAAAAAAGCAACCCTAGGGTAGACATGGATTTAAAATGAAGCAATATAGGATAGTCACCACATAATGATTTTTGCAGTTAAAATTGAACTAGTTTTTGTGAAGCAACATCTTCACATAGATTAAATCATTGTGATTTGGGTTTTAAAAAGAACATTGTCTACTGTGTTTGTGGCAATAGGTCTATGCTCTCCCCTTAACTGGGTGACCAAAATACCAGGCTTGCCTTTTACATTCATGCAATTTCAATGCTTTATTACATCCTTTAGAAGGCCTGCTCTTGTGGGAAAAAGTACTCACCCAAGAGGAATGACCTAAGTGGGAACAACTGAAGCCATGTTTTCCAACCCACTATAATCAAAAGCGAATTTGGGGAAAGTCCACAATTCAACGGTAGTGTGCAAGATAACCATCCCAAAAACCTTTGTTCTAAAGGTTGGGAGGTCTCCTAAGGGAGTTTATTATTGTCGTACCGAATGGAAACCCTTACTAAGAACCTAGTGTAGTAACTAGCCGAAGTCAGTTTCCGAACATCCTAATAATTACAGTGCAAGGGGAGGGAAGAATCTTCCCCCAAGACACTCACCATATAACTGCCAATGACCGTTTGCTCAGGGGATCCAGTATCCACTTCTGTCACTTTGAGTACATGCCTAGAAAAGACAAAAACACGGGCGCCCCTTCGGGGGTGACACGGCTATGTGAGTTGACACAGTTCTAAGATGTGGGTTGTGGTTATTATGATGACCTACTTGAGTACTAAGAGTGAGTTTGCCTGAATTGTTTGTTATGTGTGAAACTTGCGAAAACACTTTTTGAAAAAGATTTTTGAACATACACTTGATGTTTAGCATAGGGATTAAAAATAATTGTTTTTAAAGTGTTTGTTGTGTCTTCAATCACATTAATTCAGACAAAGGATCATCCAAAATGAACATGAAAAATTTCAGCTAAAAACTATTCAAAATTGTTTGAAAACTACTTTGGAAAATTATTCTGGCGCATATAAGACACAAAGTGGCACATATAGGGTCTGTGCTAGCACATTCACTGGCTAGTTCAACGCTTTTAGGGTTTGTTTTAGTGCATAGACTGAATATCCTACAAACAGTTTCTGTCACTGTCAAAACATTTTTTTGTAGCGCATATAGGACACAGAGTAGCGCATTTGACTATTTCTTTGGCGCATATACCTATTTCTGCAGCGCATATAGGGTACAAAATAGCGCATCTGTCACTTTTCCAAAATTGTTCCTTTTGAAAGATTTGAGTTTATAACATCTTTGGTCCAATAGCATCTTGACATTTATCCCATGCTTAGAGAGTGGAAATCAACCAAATTTGTCAAGAAATCGATTGTCAATAGGATCAAGAAACCTAAGAAACATTTAGGTTACAAGAAAACCTTACAACGTAGAAAGTTTTTGTATAAGAGTCAAAAAATCTTGCTCCGCTACCGTAAGTTTCTCCATAGATACCAAGATTTTGCTAGGGGGTTTACTGACGAGTACGTTGTAGAGCCTTTATATTCATAGGCATATTTCTAGAGAAGAGCTCTATCTCAATGACACAATCACAGTCAACCTCTTGAGTTCAATTGTCTACCACAACCTTCTATTGAATATTCAACACATCCCAGTCAAATCCTTCAGTGATCTTAATTAGGCTATTTTGATATACTTATCATTCTTTGAAAACAAGGATCAAATCTTAAAAAGTGTACCTTTCAAAAAAAATTCTGATTATTTGATTCAACTTCCCCAACAGGATTTTGATATCATTTATCATTGGAAGCTACAATCAAGAATTAGGAGCATATTTTGATCATATCATAAGATTTTCATCTTATCAGATCAAAATATCATCATTTGTGCATTTATCAAATTGTGATCTAAGTCTAGAAGAACGTTTCAAAATCGTATGCCTATTTTTACAAGATCTCAATATAATAAGCTGAAAGAGGATATTCAACAAGATCATACCCAAAGAACTCAAGAAGAGGGTGAGACTAGTAATACCCTTTATAGTGTGAGTCATAATCCCCTTTTTAAAGATAACATGGGTGAAAGAGAAAAAAATTCATTCCCTTTCAACAAGGATGGGAGAAAAACTCTTGTAGATAGTGATGATGAACGAGATGAAGAATGTCTTAGAGAAGCTGAGTAAGATCCCAAATTTCACAAAGCCTTAGAAAAGATTTTAGAGCGCAATAAAGAAAAATATTTCTTGTATCTAGCTGACAAAGGAGCTAAATTTCCCTATGATTTTGTTATTGAGAACATAAAGAGTAATCCTGATGAAACACCCTTGTCTGATCTTAGTTCCTTGACTCAACAAGTTAACTCACTACAAGGACAAATTAAAGATCTAGAAGGGGGAGCCACAACAAAGACATACGCTCTTGATGGCATCTGTCCTTATCCTTTTGACCGATGTCTCAACATGATCCCATTTCCCAAACATTGTGAAATCCCAAAGTTTGATCGTTACAATGGGAAATTGGATCCAATCGATCATATTAGGGACTTCTGAAATATGACTTTAAAGTTTTCTCATGAGGACACATACTTGATGCGTTTGTTTCCTAGAAGTCTTAGAGGGCAATCTATGGAATGGCTATCAAAAATCACACTGCCCGTCAAGACATTTGAGGAATTGATTAATGAGTTCATATCACAATATTCCTACAACATACAACATCAAATAACAATAATTGATCTCTACAAGGCTAAACAGAAACCTGGTGAACCATTCATTACATTTCTTCAGAGATGGAGAAGATTGTTCGCTAAATATCCACACCACATTCCTGAAAAGGAAAAGATCACCACTTTCATAAACAAATTAAATTAAGAGATGAGCTATAGTCTTAATCTTCATTGTCCTCCCTCTTTTCAAAAATTGATTGAAAATGCCATCACCATTGAAAGTGCCTTGGTCTAGAGAGGGATAATAAAACTTGACAAGGACAATCCTAGCTCTTCAAATCATCAAAAAGTCAGATCTAATTTTTGGACTCGCAACAAAAACATGGTCAATGATGGCATTGTAGATGCAAATCATGTCTCGACTAAGCCATTTGTTCTTAGTGCTCCAAGTGCTCCTTGCAACAATAACTATAACAACGTCAACTTGGTCACAAATCAAGGAAACAATCCTGCTCCTCTGAGGAATAATGTGAGTCAAAATTTTACTCCCAACCAAGGGAATTCCAACAATCAAGGTTACCATGGAAACAATAACAAAAACAATGTCTTAGGAAGTACCTCGAACACAAATCCACAACGATCTTCATTCTTCTCTAGCAGAAGAACTTTTACTCCACTGGGTCAATCTCTAGAATCTTCCCTTAAAGAGTTGATGGCAAAGAACGTTATCACCCTACCGCCTCAACAAAATTTTGAACCCAGTGTGAATCCTCCATCACGGAATGACACATACTATTGCGAGTATCATCGGTGCAAGGGCCATTGCATGAATAATTATCAAGCCTTGAAAAATGTGATCCAAGATTTGATAGAAAATGACACCATCAAAGTAGAAGGACACCAACAATCAAATGAAGACCACCAAGCATTTCACAACCCTTTTCCCAATTATCAAAAGGGTGAGTCTTTGAGAAAAAGTGTGAATCATATCAATGATCATATAATCAATCATATCTACACTAACGACAAGCGGGTCAATGTTATAAAAGTTAAAGAAAAGATGGAATATAAAGAAGTCAATGCAACAACAAGAGCACAAGCTAAAGTTGTCTTAAAGGGAACTTCTTCAAAAACCAATGTTTCCCTACCTCAACAGCAATATGAATTAGTCAATCAACTTGGAAAAACTCCTGCTCAGATTTCTATCTTAGAACTCCTGAAGATTTCCCCAGCACACAAGGAAAGTCTACAAAAGGCCCTCGTTGAAACAACTGTATCCACCGATCTAGATGTGGACCGATTTCAAGCCATGGTGGGACACTTTTCCTCACCCACATGCCTGTCATTCTTTGAAAAAGATGACGTTTCCATGACACATCCCCATAATTCATCGCTATACTTAGAAGTCATGATCCACAAGTTTCGTGTCAGACACGTCCTAATAGATGGAGGTGCTGGTTTGAATATATGTACTATGAAGTTAGTTTGGGATTTAGGATTTTCTGAGGACTCTATTGATCCTAGAAGAAAGATTACCATTAAAGCCTATGATGAAGAGGAAAGAGCGTCCAAAGGTTTAATCATGCTACCAGTTAGAGTGGATCCTGTTATCAAAAATACTTTCTGTCAAGTGTTAGATCGTGATCTTGCATACAACATCTTGTTGGGTCATCCTTGGATCCACAAGATGCAAGATGTCTCGTCCACATATCATCAATGTCTTAATTTTCCTTATGATGGACAGGAGATCACAATACCAGCTAATAATTCAAACAATCAAACTTGTGCCAACATCAAAGTGAGTCAAGATACTTTGGTTCCCAACAATCGAGAAGCTCTTGTTGATACTTTTCTCAAAGTTGATACACAAATTAGTCAGTTAGCCAAAATCTTTGACAAACAACTACGGTTCAAGGACAATGGAGTAGGGGAGTACTCTCTCTGCCTTGTGAATCTACCTATATCACCTCAGTCACATGGACAACCCTCTATTGCACAACAATAAATATCCATAGCATCCATATCAACGCAACCACCAACAGAGCCAAAAACAAAGTTTAATGGACGATTTATCAAAGAACAATTCCCTATGGAAGATTCTAAGGATAGAGAAGTTTTAAGTTGGATCTATAAAGATGAAGATGAAATAGTTCTTAATATCAAAATACCAACTTATCAATATGGTAAAGGATATTCAATCATGCAAAAGATGGGCCATGATGGTAATGGTCCTATCAGAATGAGAAAAGGAGTAGTTGAGCCTATTCACCTTCTAGGACTTGCTGCAAAGGATAAAACATGACTAGGATATGATACTAACTCAAAAGAAAGACCACCTAAGCAATTTCATGATACTATCCTCACATTGCAAGAAGGGTCTGATACACGGGTAGTCTGTTTGATAGCAATTCATAATTTTGTGGATAATAATTCTGACACAGATCTTGGTGAATATGAAGGGGACACCATCCAAAATGATGAGTTCTGGAGGGAAAAAAGGGTTGATGTGGTACACAAGTACACCCCAAATCTAATCGAAGGAGAAGGGTCAGGGTCCCAACTGCAAGAATTCAGACTACAAGGTGACTATGATTCTAGTGATACCAAGTCAGATTGAATCGAACAATATTATCGTGATAACAGTACCATCATTGATTTGCCTCATACCTTGGATCCTACAGACAACTCCGTTATGACCTTAACCACTACTGATCTCATGCAACCCAATGACTCGCTACCACTGATCCATCCTGATCTCATTGACTGGGATTCATCCGGACCTATCGATCTACCTATGTTCCCAAGCGACGAATCTATCGTGAACTTCCTTTCCACAGATAATACAAATGATTGTTCCACTAGTGATTTTCGGCACAAAGTCTTTAATCAGGAGAGTGTAAAGCCTCCTAGCTGCAAAAATAAAAAAAGAAAAGAAAGATCTAATGGTGAAAACTAGAATCTGGTAGTGTTAGATCAAACAAAAGACAAAACAAAGAGCGTATCAGATGGTGAGAAACTTTTTAAGGCACCTGATTGGGGGATACTTGACACTCTCCCGAAGCATTATCATGAGTGATCACCCATCTTGATTGAGCCTACAAAAGTAGTTAATCTTGAAACTACAGAAAAACCTTGGATCCTCCAATTAGCTGAGCATCAATGACAGATAAAGAAGTACTTGAATTCATGTAATTTCTCATAGAGAATCAAGTCAATTTTGCTTGGTCTTATGCAGACATGCCAGGTCTTGATCCTAATCTTATAATGCATCACTTGTCCATCAAACCAGGAGTTAAACCGATGAAACAAAAACTCAGAAAGATGCATCCTCATGTTGTACTACTAGTTAAAGAACTCAAAAAACTCCTTGATGTGGGATTTATAAGGTTGATTGACTATGCAAAATGGATCTCCAACATCGTTCCTGTATCCAAGCCTGACAAAAGTGTCAGAGTGTGCACAAATTTTAGAGATTCATTATAAGGCATGTCCTAGGGATGACTTCCCTCTTCTAAACATTGATACTATAGTAGATCTAATAGCTGGCCATTCTATGTATTCACTAATGGATGGTTTTTCTGGTTACAACCAAATCAAGATCGCACCTGAAGACCAGGACAAAACAACGTTCACATGTCAATGGGGGACTTACTGTTGGAATGTCATGCCTTTCGGTCTAAAGAACGCCGGGGCTACTTACCAAAGAGCTATGACTACAATTTTTCATGACATGATGCACACATTCATAGAAGATTATGTAGATGACATATTGGCAAAGCCATACACAAGAGAAGGACATCTTGAAGTGTTATCCAAAATCTTTGCAAGGTTGGAAAAGTTCAAAGTTCGCCTCAACCCTAAGAAATGTGTTTTTGGAGTCACATCTGGGAAGCTTTTGGGATACATAGTATCAACAAAAGGAATTGAAGTAGATCCTGCCAAGGTGCAAGCAATCATGGAAATGCCTCCACCAAGAAATATCAGTCAGTTGAGGTCCTTACAAGGATGACTTCAATCTATACGAAGGTTCATTGCACAGCTGGCAGATAAAAGCCTACCTTTCACACATCTATTGCATAAGAATGTTCCTTTCAAATGGGATGATAAGTGTGAATTGACCTTTCAGCAGATCAAACAATACCTAATGAACCCACCAGTTCTAGTACCACCAAATCCATACAAACCTCTAATCTTATATATTGCCACAAAAAAGACATCTTTGGGGGAATTATTAGCACAAGAGGACTCTACAGGAAAGGAACGTGTCATTTATTACATCAGTCGAACGCTAACAGGTCATGAACTCAACTACACTTTCATTGAGAAGGCTTGTCTCGCATTAGTCTTTGCATCATAGAAGTTTTGACACTACATGTTAACACATACAATCAATCTTGTTACAAAGATTGATCCACTCAAATATTTGTTAAGCAAAGCTACATTGATAGGACGGCTAACAAAATGGGTTATGATCCTAAGTGAGTTTGACATTCATTATGTTGATCGCAAAGCAATCAAAGGACAAGTTATCACTGATCAACTAGCTGAAGCACCACTACAAGCAGAGCGTCCCATGCACATTGACTTTCCAGATGCTGATGTCTTCACTGCAGAATCAAAGCAACCTTGGTCTTTATACTTTGATGGATCTTTCACTCAACATGGATCAGGGGTAGGCATACGCTTTGTCACCCCTCAAGGAAATACCATTCCTTGGTCATATCAGCTAATGTTTCCATGCACTAATAACATAGTTGAATATGAAGATTTAATCATTGGACTCAAGATAGCATTGGAATGGAGGATTACAAAACTACAAGTTTATGGTGACTCATAGTTAGTCATAAATTAGATCAATGATGATTATCAAACCAAAGATGACAAATTGTTGCCATATAAGAAGATGGTTGATGATTTCAAGAAGTACTTCATAGTTATCAAGTTCATACAGATTCCAAGACTTGATAACAAAGTAGTTGACGCCATAGCCACGATCACATCATTGCTACAACTCCCAGAAAATCAGGCTCACTATGAATTTTTGGTGGAACAATCATTTGCACCTGCCCATGACACACCTGAAAGTGAAATCATTTGCCACTTAGTAGGATTTGATTCACCTTGGTATGGCAAGATTTATGCCTACCTAAAAGATGACATCTTATCACCTGACTTATCCCGTAACCAAAAGTGCAATTTCATTCACCAATCCTCTCGCTATACTCTTATTGCTGACATCCTTTATCGCCGTGGTCTTGATGGTACTTTACTTCGATGTCTTAAACGTGACGAATCTGCCAAGGATTTACAAGAAGTTCATGGTGGCATTTGCGGTACTCATTCGAGTGGACTGACCTTATCCAAGAAATTGATTAGAATGGGTTACTACTGGCCGACTATGGAAAGGGAATCATTCACTTTCGTGAAAAAGTGCTCCAAATGTCAGATTCATGGGAATCTCCTTTCAAGCTCCCACACAAGAACTTCAACCGTTCTTGCCAACTTGGCCATTCTCTCAATGGGGGTTAGATCTAGTTGGAAATATTCATCCTTCATCATCGAATAGACACAAATTCATCATCACAGTGACAAAGTACTTTACCAAGTGGATTGAGGCAGTACCTGTCACTAAGGTTACCGACAAACAAATCTCATAGTTCATACTCAACTATCTCATTTTTTGGTATGGCATTCCCAACTCCATTATCAAAGATAATGGACGACCATTCAAGAATCAAGATGTTGATGAACTTTGTGAACGATTCCATATACAACATAGATATTCAACGCCTTATTATCCACAAGGGAATGGCCAAGCAGAGGCCTCGAACAAAATGATAATGAAAATCTTGAAAAAGACTGTGAATGATGTATTGATAGATTGGCATGTTCAACTTAATCTCGCATTATGGGCCTATAGAACTAGCATCCGAACACCAACATGAGCAACACCATTTTCTCTTGTTTATGGAGGAGAGGCCATTTTTCCACTTGAGGTTGAGATTCCATCACTTAGAGTATCACTGAAAGGTCTCACAACAGATGATGAATACAAAGTTTCTCGACTGCAAGAGCTAGAACTCCTTGATGAGAAGAGACAACGAGCAATTGATCATTTGAAAGCATATCAACAGATGATGTCTCATAGCTATAATCACAGAGTCAAGCCACATACCTTTCAGATTGGTGATCTTGTTCTAAAGGAGAAACCACACAATCAGCAAGACAGAGAGAATAAAGGTAAGTTTGAACCAAATTGGTTGGGTCCTTACGTGGTCATCGTCATATACGGTTCAGAAGCATACAAGCTATCAATGCCAGAAGGGGACCTATTTGACGAACCTATCAACAACATGCACCTAAAAAAGTATTATGTCTGAAGCAGTCATCATCATCATAAAAAGTCTTGAAAAAATCACAAAAACAACAGAAAATGTCCTTTAAAAAAAATAATAAAAATAAAAAATCGTCATAGGGTGAAAACCTAGCAACAGGCAGTCTATTGACAAGGAAAATACAAAAATAAAATAAAAAATAAATCAGAAAAATGCAATGAAAACAAATAGTGAAAATTTGGCAAACAAACGCTATTTGTAGCTCTCCATCTATTAGTTCATGTTTTGCACTTAATTTCTTAGCCTTCATTTCATGCATCTTTCCATCATATTAGGGCCATACCAACACAATACTGTCATCATTTTCCTAAATCGATAACAAATTCCCATGGCTTGATCATTGTACATATCTATTTCGGCAAGTTGTGTCAATACTGGGGGAAAACATTGACATATTGGGGACAATCAACTTTCAGAGTTTACTGAAACAGCTAGACAATGACATAGAATCCACTCATGCAAACAAACAATCAAGTCCTATGAACAACTATCCAATCATTGATCCATAGCACAACAGTTTTCAGCTAAGTACCATATCATGACTCATATCTGGATGATCTAAAATCTGAATTATGTTTGGAATAGCAGTATTATATTTTGAACAATGGTTGTTTGAATTTTTCGATATCATCTCTCTAGAGCACACTCGATGATGTACTAAGCTAGAGTGGCGAGGAAAGAGGATGATTTTTCTTTGTCTGTTGTCTTGAGGTTAACTATCAATTTGGTGCAAATAGGTCGTGAGACATGATTTCTACAAATGTATCATTGATGACAGTTCCACATTTGTATTAGAAAGTGGTTAGTCTTTGTCTGTTTATGCAAGCAATGCTCAGGTCATCTTGGTTCAATTATACCTCGATGCTTGTGTTCACTTGCTATATCAAAAATCATGAAAGTTGTACTCAGGTCATCTTTGGTGCTAATTTCCCCTCTGATGGTTGTACATACTTTCAATGTACATATCTGCATACTGTATTCGCATCAGAGTTTTGAAAGGATGAACAAAAAAATCAACGACTGTCATGTCTCTTTGGACTATTTGTGGAGGACATTCAGACATTTGTTTCATCATCATCTTTCATCCTCATTTCATTAATCATTATCATTTCATCTAGGTCTTGTACATATCCTCTAGTTCATCATTTATCATTCATTTTTATATCATTTAAAGTAATTTATCATTTAGTTATCCATCATTATGCATTTGGAAATTTTTAGTTTCATAGCATGCCATTGATCATTCTCATATCATTCATTTGCATGTCATTTAAATCCTTTCATTTATCATTCATTTCCTCATTTCGCATCATTTCTATTTTCTTTTTACTTATTATATTCATATCATTAACTTTTATCATTTCACTTCATTTTTCTATCATTTCATTATCATTTCCTCATCAGTTTGTCATTATTCATTTCATTACACTATCATTTCATTACACTATCATTTCATTGCATTATTCATTTC
This sequence comes from Sequoia sempervirens, assembly GCA_007258455.2. Lineage (NCBI taxonomy): Eukaryota > Viridiplantae > Streptophyta > Pinopsida > Cupressales > Cupressaceae > Sequoia > Sequoia sempervirens. The sequence goes on along the minus strand of VDFB02270651.1, from coordinate 37,644,885 downwards.
ATTACACTATCATTTCATTACATTACATTTTCATTACACTATCATTTCATTGTCATTTCATTGCACTATCATTTCATTGCATTATCATTTCATTACACTATCATTTCATTACACTATCATTTCATTGCATTATCATTTCATTACACTATCATTTCATTGCAGGGTAAGTGCACCAAGATGGTTCCCAAAAAGGGGGCTTAAGTGGCCACTTCTTTTTTGAAATCAAGAAATGCTGACCTTGGACGTGAAATTGAGGATAGTTACACTCAAAATTTTGAGATGGAACAAAAACAAGGATCGAAGTGCTCTGAGTCTAATTTCTAAACTACTAATTTATTTTGAAAATGGTTGAGATTAAGGGGTTCAACAAAGGGATGTACACAAATTGGTGTTGTTTTTTTCAAAAAAACATAACATAACAACTCTTGTACGACCTGAGCACGGTGACCTTTTTTTTAGTATTTTTAAAATCGCTATGTTCAAAAGTTAGCTAATAGTATCTAGTTGGTGCATAATTTTTCTGATAATTTTTAATGAATATTTTATTTTTTTTACTAATTTTCTAAGTGGGAACTTCCTAAAAAGTAGAATTTTGGCCGTGCTCCCCTACAAATTTTGGAAAGTAATAGATTTTTAAATTTTTATTTTTAAAATTTGTAGAATGGAGTCTAGTTTCTAAAAATGTAATTTATTTTAAATTTTGATGTATGGTTAATTTATAACGAAAAAAAAACCAAACACTTTTTTGAAAAAAAACAGACATACAAACAAAAGAAATTATGGATGAAAGCCCTCACATTGTCAGAAAGTGAAAAAAATTATATCGTTGGAAAGCTAAGAGAGAACTTAACATTACCCATGTGTTTGATTTCATCAATATTGAACCAAATGCAATCCTGATGGTGAGCACGAACCCGATTATGTGAAAAATTGTAGAATTTGCAAAAAACACGTCTCTGGTGGTTGGGAATGCCCTCCAAACCTTTGGGTTGGTATTCCAAGGAAAATACCAAAGCCAAGGCTCAGGGATTCCCAAAGCAAGATATAACGTGAGCGCGTTATTTACTTGTTTTCACTTTTTCTTCTTCGTGGAACATTTCTAACAACAAATAACGTGCTCGCATTATTTATTCCTTTTGTTAAATGCCATTTTTTTGAATGTTTTTTCATATGTTTGTATGTATATGTATGTTGGTGTATCATGTATGTATGCATGCATGTATGTATGCCTATATGTATGTATTTATGCTTATGGGAGAGAGGGTGAGAGAGGGGTGGGAGTGGGAGAGAGTGTGGGGGGTGGGAGAGTGAGAGAGGGTAGGAGAGGGTGGTAGAGACTGGAGAGAGTGTGGGAGAGAGTGTGGGGGAGGTGTGGAAGGAGGTGGGAGATAGGGTGGAAGGGAGGGAGGAAAGAGGGGTGGAGGAGGGAGTGGGAGAGAGAGAGTTGGAGAGGGTTTAGGGTGTGAGGGAATGGGAGAGAGTGGGAGGGAGAGGGAGGAAGAGAATGGGAGAGAGTGTGGCAGAGTGGGAGATAGGGAGCGAGA